>RJVU01051519.1:9300058-9305058 GCA_003731715.1 Anabarilius grahami | reverse complement strand
TAGATTTAAAAATACATCTAATATTACATCTAACATATTATTTTATTTCAGCTTTATTTCAATTAACGAAAATTATTTTTAATAGTTTTAGTTAGCAATACCAACACTGAATCTAAACTGAGTTTAAAATCAAATAATTTATCAATAATTTTCAAATCATTTATGTTCTACATCATCCATTTGTTGTATGTGACAAGATTCAGCCTCCTGATCAATAATGTTGTCTCTGTTTGACGTTTGTTGATTTGTCACTGTCCCTATAATAAAACTGTATAATTCAGATTTTGATCTCCATATCCATTTACATATATTATATATATCTTCCAAGGGGTTTTTTCCCTCCTAGGACTTTNTTATTTTATTTCAGCTTTATTTCAATTAACGAAAATTATTTTTAATAGTTTTAGTTAGCAATACCAACACTGAATCTAAACTGAGTTTAAAATCAAATAATTTATCAATAATTTTCAAATCATTTATGTTCTACATCATCCATTTGTTGTATGTGACAAGATTCAGCCTCCTGATCAATAATGTTGTCTCTGTTTGACGTTTGTTGATTTGTCACTGTGTGAATGCTGGGTCTCAGTATGTTGCTCTGTCGGCCAAATTCCAGAGCCAGTGTTATTATGAAGAACGAAGATCACTAATTAGGAAATAAACTAATTGTTTTCATCAGGGTTCAGTAAGTTTTAAAGAAACACATTTTTTTACATGCTCTTGAAATCATCGATATGATTATATATCTTTGTAAACGTTTAATCACTTCATTTGTTGTGTTGGTATTTATGGGTGTTTTTCTATAGCTTTTTGGCACCAAGATTAATTCCTTGTGTATTTATGTTTGGTACCATCATTTCATTTGCATTTTTAATGACACAGATGAGAGTCAAACTATCTCAGTTTAGGTCCATCTGACCTGACATGTGCCCACATTTATGAGAGGAATATTTTCCATGAGCAATCTCAGAGGACGATCTTCATTAATGTCTCTAATCTCTCTCTCTCTCTCTCTCAGTGCATCATTGCTCTGGTTGCCTGGATACGGGATGCTGTGCCTCCTCGTGCTGCTGCAGCGGCGGCGTCTCACTTCTTCAGAGCCGCGCGGGCAGGCGGACACACACCAAGTGAAGTTTATTAACGGTGAGTTTCCATGTTAATTTTAAATTTTATATTGGAAGGATTTGAATGTAATCCAATCTAGTGTGAGTGATTTAAAGATGCTGCTGTTTGATGCTGAAAAAGTTCATGGCTACAGCATTACTGTGACTTCTACATGACAGAAGACGCTTCAGGTGGTTCAGTGTGAAACTGTTCTCTCTGTCTTGAGCTCATGCAGTTTCACATGAGCACTGAAGAGTCTTGTGCGTTTTAGGAATAAACCAGGTTTGATACACAGACAATGATTCATCTGTAACAAAATAAATAAAGGTTTTCACAGCGATTCCATAGAAGAACTAAGACATTCCAGAGGGTGTAGATGCAGAAATGTAACATGTAAACCACTTAGATTAATTCTTGTGAACACATATGTTTATTTTTGAGCTTTAAATTGTCTAACCATCTGATTATATGTCACAAGCTCTGCCAAGTTTGTCAGATTTACTTAGTTATGAAAGGAGTTGAGGTTAGTGATTTTTTTTAATGATGCTATTCTCATGTTAACCCTTGAGATGATGCATGTGGTCATTAAACAGACCTTCATTGTAAGTTCATTACTGTGAACAGAATTTTACAAATGAAATGACGTTCTGTGGTAATCGACAGCTTGTCACAGAACACGTCGAACCTGCAGGATTCCTTTAAAAACCTTTTGTTTTTGTGGGAAAAACTCAGGAAACACATTTGCATGTGAATTTAGAATCAAAATATCATCAATTAGATACACGTCATTCTTTCTCAAATGAAATGTGTTGAATTCTCACATGAAGATGGAATGTTTTATGCGTAGATGAACGTCTAATAATAATTGAGCTGATGAATGATCATTAATTGGACTCGTTCGAATGCGCTGGCATTTCAGCGACACGCGGCACAGCTGTTTGTGTTTTTGGTGAAAAGCTTTTTCAATGGCAGCAGACTGAGTGAGATCAAAATGGCTGGAGCTTTTGTTCCCAGAGGTGCTATTAATCCACATTAACCTGCACAGCTGTTCACACTGCAGCCGCTCGATTCACTTTGAGCGATGGAGGCAGAACATCAGCAATAAAGCTGCAATCACCTGCAGCTCGACAAACACCGATGAACTGACTGATTTCACCTCTGATGGACGGCCTCAGTTCTTCTGGGTTTATCCTGCATCGGCTCTCAAACTCTCAGTTCGGCAATAAAAACTGTTCCCATTAAGTTATGAAAACGTTATTTCTGAATGTTCTCTGGACGTCCAGTTTTTTAAATGTTTTAAAAACGTCTTTTCTTTTCGTTAGAGAAAACATTATGGGAACGTTACTTTTGAATATTCTCTGAACGTTCTGAAACAAGCTGTAACGTTTAAAAAACATTAGAATAACATCCAACTAATATGTGTCAGAGAACCGCTCCATGAATGATGTATAACTAATGTTTTAAACATTTTGAGAACATTATTAAAGACCAGATCACTTTGAACAGACGTTCTATTAACATTAACATCATAAGTCGATTTTTCATTTGTAATGTGACGCATTTCTGAGTGAATCAGAATAATAAATGAGAATAAATGATGGCACTTGATTTTCTCCATGATTAATTGTGTCTCTAAATGAAGGTGGTTGATCGATAAGAGTGATTGATGACATCAGCTGAAGGAAAGTCATTTCTGAGGGGAGAGAAAGATTATAAAGACATTTATTTCTGTAGAATAACGTCACTGATGAATCATTGATTCAACAATACAAACAGGAACATGAATTAAGAGCGTAAACAGAGCCAGTGTTGATTACTTGTTGTCTTTTAACGCATTCATCAATCTTCAACATTGAAATGTGGTCGAAATAATGTTAAAGTTTTTAGTAATGTTGAAAAAATGTTGAAACAACATTTAATGCTAAATATCAACCTATAATGTTAACAAAATACTTCTAATACAAAATACTATTTCACCCATGTTGAAAAAGTAAGATGTTGAAACATGTTGATATCAACATTGATTTGCAAACAAACTAAATTCAACAACCTTGATCCAAGACATTGCCATCTGACAGAGAACGTTCTGACAAGGATCTCTCAAAGTTAGAAACAAATGTTCTTCCAGTAGAATGTTCATTCAAAGGTCAATAATGTTCTCAAAACGTTAGCACAAAAACATTATTTATGCATTGTGTGTGTGTGTGTGTGTGTGTGTTTCAGATTGAGTGCTGGATATATGGATCATTATCTGAACACCAGAACAGCTGGTCATCCTACATTTAATCCTTTACTTCCCCCCGCACCTTCATTAATCTCTTCATTTACATGTTTGGTTTGTCTCTCTATGATGGATAATAGATTTAGGCAGCTCTCGGATCATCATCTGTGTCTGTCAGCATAAAAGTCTTTTTTCAGTTTATTCTGGTCAAGAACCGCACTCACATACACTAGCATTCAAAAGTTTCAGGTCAGATTTTTAAATGTTGTTGAAAGAGTCTCTTCTGCTCATTAAAGCTGCATTTATTTGATCAAAAATACAGTAAAACAGTGAAATATTATTACAATGTAAATCAGCTGTTTTCTATGTGAATATATAGTAAAGTGTAATTTATTCCTGTGATCAAAGCTGAATTTTGATCTCCAGTCTTCAGTGTCACATGATCCTTCAGAAATCATTCTGATATGATGATTTGATAATCAAGAAACATTTATGATTATTATCAATGTTGAAAACAGTTCAGATTTCTGTGGAAACCATCATACATTTTATTCTGCATTTATTTGAAATAGAATCTTTTGTAACATTATAAATGTCTTTACTGTCACTTTTGATCAATTTAATAAAATAATTATTGCTGAATAAAAGCTATTATTTATTTATTTTTTAAATCATACTGACCCCAAACTTTTGAATGCTAGTGTAGAGGAAGAAAGCGTCTGTAAAGTAAAAAATGAATGTTTTTTCAAGGCATTATTGTTGAATATCTTGAACAGCATTAACCACTGAACCCATAAACACACAAACACCTGCTGATGCAGCGCTGAAACCTTCTGCTCTCTTCAGTGACACTCATTGTCTGCTCAAGCGCCATTGTGCTCAGATAATGAACAGGTCTAATCTCACTCACACAATCCAGCATGTGTGTGTGTGTTCTTTTGTCCTTTATTCTTTTATGGTCCATGGCGACAAAGGGCCAAGCCCATACTGAACTGTGTGTGTGTGTGTGTGTGTGATTACATTAAATGCAATTTGGTGCAGATGCTGATATTTATATGTCCAAAAAGATGCAATCTTAGTAAGATGATATTTAAATGCTTTGATGATCAAAGCTCTATAGTTTTAAAACATATAATGAAATACAATGATGATTGTCAGATGAACAAACAAACCTGATGATCATATTTGATACTCATGATATAATAAAGCATATTATATCATTTATAATAAATGATGTATGGTAATCAAGTAAAACTGCTGCAGTTGAAATATTTCTAATATCAAAGTTGTTCTTACATTTACTTGATCAAAATCAGCAGAAAGAGACGTGAAGCACGAGCTGAAGGACGTTTGTACTGAAAGACTTTTACTTTCGATCAGAGTCAGAAGGACTGAGATCATGTGAGACAGGTTCATCAGATCATGTTCATCATTTAGAGCCCTAGAAGAGTGCCTAACAAATATGATACAGTAGGATTTATAGGGTTAAAAGCCTCGATCAGTAATAAATATCTAAAGACAGTGCAATTCACTGATGTGTGTGAGAATCTTTATGTTGCACTGTAAATCTACAGTCTCAACCAGATTCAACAAGATTCACATTCATGCACACACATGATGATGAAGATGATGATGGTGGTGTTTGCGTAGTTTACTGCTGCAGTTGGCTCTTTGT
>RJVU01051519.1:9286240-9299946 GCA_003731715.1 Anabarilius grahami | reverse complement strand
GTGTGTGTGTGTGTGTGTGTGTGTGTGTGTGTGTGTGTGTGCATTAATAACCTAAACCGCGTCATCAAACAAGGCCTTTAAGGTCTCTGCATCTCTTTTTAGTTGTAAATGTCAGACAAAAAATAATGCACAGACTCCGGAGTAAATTATCGAAAGAGCGTTTAGATCATAATGGATAAAAGAGGTGAAGCTCGGTGACTTTTTACCTGCGGAGAGAGGAAAACACAGTCTGACGCATGAAAGATTCACAAAAACACACAAGAGGGATGATTAACATCATCAGTCCTTATGTAATCTGTGATTTATGTTCCCGAGATGTTTGTCTGTACTTTGGGCACTAAAATCAACATGAAATCAAGATGGACTTATTTTACTTTAAATATGTCTGGACTCACCCTACATTTCTCAATACAGTTATACTGTGACATATGCACTGATACCAGACCAAATCATAATATGACTGACCACCATACTGATCAAAGTGCTCATGATTTCCTGATTATTACTTAATTGACCAGATTTTTGTGGCAAGACTGTTTGAGACATTTGAGTGTGTCTGCAAAAGCAGCGCAGCATCACAATAGACCGGAATAAGAGGCAAAATAATGATCCAGTGCCTTTGATTCCTGCATCCAGATGCTCATAATTGGTGTCGCTCAGTCAGAGCATGACAAACAGACGAGCTGAAGCAGCCAATGACATCTACACTTGATCTATAGCCTATATTAAATCTAGGACAATACAAAAAGACTGTGTTTTCTTCCTGTGCTCCTAATGAAGTGTTTTTTACCTCGAGCCACGCACTTGTTCCGTCCGTCTGCGCCGCTGCCGCACGGTAATTAGCCGGCATTATAAGTGTGCTAGCAGAGAGGGTTAGAATAAACGTCACCAAACAGTACCTGACAGAACAAACAGTGTCAGCGAGGCCGTCATCTATAATCACAGGCCATTCTTTATCCATGCCTCTCATTTCCTACCCGGTCGGGGTCCAGGAACGCCGCAATCACGTACCGCAGACGTGCTTCTGTGCCGCTGCGCTCAATTTATGCCAATTATTTAGAAGCATCACTGAATAAAATGAACTCGTCGTATTTTTACTGTATTATTGTATTAAAGGAGTAATTCACTCACCCAGCTAACACAATGTGTCTAAGAATGTTTTGCTAATTGAGTTAACATTCAACCCTAACAGCAGCATAGTGTCGGCCTAGATCCGGCCCACATCTGGTCCGTGTGTAATCCACATGTACCAGATGTGGGCCGGATCTGGGCCACACTATGTTGCTGTCTGGGAAAACGNGTCACATGATCCTTCAGAAATCATTCTAATATGATGATTTGATAATCAAGAAACATTTATGATTATTATCAATGTTGAAAACAGTTCAGATTTCTGTGGAAACCATCATACATTTTATTCTGCATTTATTTGAAATAGAATCTTTTGTAACATTATAAATGTCTTTACTGTCACTTTTGATCAATTTAATAAAATAATTATTGCTGAATAAAAGCTATTATTTATTTATTTTTTAAATCATACTGACCCCAAACTTTTGAATGCTAGTGTAGAGGAAGAAAGCGTCTGTAAAGTAAAAAATGAATGTTTTTTCAAGGCATTATTGTTGAATATCTTGAACAGCATTAACCACTGAACCCATAAACACACAAACACCTGCTGATGCAGCGCTGAAACCTTCTGCTCTCTTCAGTGACACTCATTGTCTGCTCAAGCGCCATTGTGCTCAGATAATGAACAGGTCTAATCTCACTCACACAATCCAGCATGTGTGTGTGTGTTCTTTTGTCCTTTATTCTTTTATGGTCCATGGCGACAAAGGGCCAAGCCCATACTGAACTGTGTGTGTGTGTGTGTGTGTGATTACATTAAATGCAATTTGGTGCAGATGCTGATATTTATATGTCCAAAAAGATGCAATCTTAGTAAGATGATATTTAAATGCTTTGATGATCAAAGCTCTATAGTTTTAAAACATATAATGAAATACAATGATGATTGTCAGATGAACAAACAAACCTGATGATCATATTTGATACTCATGATATAATAAAGCATATTATATCATTTATAATAAATGATGTATGGTAATCAAGTAAAACTGCTGCAGTTGAAATATTTCTAATATCAAAGTTGTTCTTACATTTACTTGATCAAAATCAGCAGAAAGAGACGTGAAGCACGAGCTGAAGGACGTTTGTACTGAAAGACTTTTACTTTCGATCAGAGTCAGAAGGACTGAGATCATGTGAGACAGGTTCATCAGATCATGTTCATCATTTAGAGCCCTAGAAGAGTGCCTAACAAATATGATACAGTAGGATTTATAGGGTTAAAAGCCTCGATCAGTAATAAATATCTAAAGACAGTGCAATTCACTGATGTGTGTGAGAATCTTTATGTTGCACTGTAAATCTACAGTCTCAACCAGATTCAACAAGATTCACATTCATGCACACACATGATGATGAAGATGATGATGGTGGTGTTTGCGTAGTTTACTGCTGCAGTTGGCTCTTTGTNATGAATGTTGTTTAAACACTAAATTACAACGTTGGACTAACCATAAGGCAAAACCGAGCATGTTTGGTATCGTTGGACTCAGCAAGGATTTTTCAACTATGAAATAAGTCAACCACATCACAAGTTAAGAGCATGTAAATCGTTTTTTAACCACTAGGTGGCAATGGTCCAAAACTTCTCAGACTCCTTCAGGGCATCGTGCTGATTACCCATTACAAGTTTCGTAATGATTCATTCATGTGTTCGTAAAATACAGCATTTTACTACAACATTCAAAATGGCCGATGCCGAAAATGGCCGATACAGAAAAATTTGATATCATTCGACCCAGCATGACGATGATTTTTGGACAAACCGTTCAGAAGTTATAAGGAAAAAAATAAAAAAAATTCATATCTCCGGACCAGTAAGTGGCACTGCGCCGAAATGCTGCATGAAGCCTCAGGTCATGCATGTGATGACACGTACCAAGTTTGGTCTGAATATGATAAAGCGTTGAGGAGATAGTGCCTTACGTCTATTTTCGCTAGTGCTACATAAAATTTGTTTGCACGTTTTTTGAAAATGGTTTAACAAATCAACTTGAATTCCTCAAATTTTTGTCAGCATGGTCTGAAGATGATCTCTTTCAGTTTTTGAGAAAATTGGAGCAACGGCGTAGGAGCAGTTCTAAAAAGTAGGCTTTTAAGGAAATTAAAAATGGCGGGGAAATGATGTCATATAGTGCAATTGAATCGTCTTGAGCCCTTACAGTTCAAAAGTTATATAAGTTTGGACAGTTGGTGGCGCTAGAGGGATTTATTCAGAGACTCCAAAATTGGTGTGGTTAATGTTGGGACTGACTTCTACCAGTGTGCCAAATTTCACAACTTTCCCGCAAGAGGTTCTATGGGCTGCCATAGACTTCTTTGTTAAAGAAAGGTGCTTGGCCCCTAAATATAGCAAGAGAGAAATATTGAGAATATTTGTAATTTTTATAGAGAAAACTAAAAATGCTACCTATTAATTGTACTTTAATACAATTATACTTTCTACAGTAAATACAGCGAAAACATTGAATTAGCCTTAAATTATTTTACTGTCAAGTTAATGTTCTTTTCCAGTAAAAAATGATGAATAACGAGTATGACAGTGTTTTGACCATCAGTACATTTTAAGGTTAAAAGCTGAGTTTGGAAGTACAAGTAGATTGGCATATTAAAATTACTTAATGAAATGTGTGGTTATAAGTTAAAAAAATTAATTTAAGGTACTAATGTGCATCTTTTGCAAGGGTACAGTCCCAGCGCAGCTGCCAGTTTTTGTTTTTTACAGTATTTTTGGACTAGTGCTTTGAACGTTTAATGATATTTTTAATGATTTCTTTAAATGTATCTGTCCATGTGTAGACACACTCAACCAGTGTTCTCTCTCACTCACAGATCAGATGGGCAGCTGTTGAGACGCTCTTATAACGATGGAGGTTCATCGAATGACCTCACATCCCTCCACAACAGAATCAGCGGTCTGGAGTAACACGTCCCCCTCGTTTCCTCCTCCGTTTCTCTTTCCGAGTGAGAACTTGACCGACAGCAAAACGGTGGATTATGCGCCGGGAGTCGCCGGTATCCTCATCCCCCTCATCTACGTCACCGTGTGCGTCGTCGGCCTGGTCGGGAACACTCTCGTCATCCACATCGTACTGCGATATTCCCAGGCGGAGTCGGTGACGAATATTTACATTCTCAACCTGGCCATCGCAGACGAACTCTTCATGCTGGGCCTGCCGTTCCTCGCCGTGCAGAACGGCCTGCTCTCATGGCCCTTCGGATCCTTGATGTGTCGCCTGGTGATGACGGTGGACGCCATTAACCAGTTCACCAGCATCTTCTGTCTGACGGTGATGAGCATCGACCGCTATCTGGCTGTAGTGCATCCGCTCCAATCCTCTAGGTGGCGCCAGCCTCGTGTGGCCAAGGCCGTGAATGCAACCGTATGGGCCGTTTCTTTCGTGGTGGTCCTGCCGGTGGTGGTGTTCGCCGGCGTTCTGCAGGATGATGGGAACTGCAGCATCGTGTGGCCGGAGCCTGCCGAAGTTTGGAAAGCGGCGTTCATCATCTACACGGCGACCGTCGGGTTCTTCGGCCCGCTGACAGTCATCTGCTTGTGCTACCTGCTGATCGTGGTGAAGGTGCGCAGCTCCGGACGAAGAGTCCGCGCCACGTCGATCCGCCGCAGGAAGTCGGAGCGCAAGATCACGCGCATGGTCGTGATCGTCGTGGCCGTGTTCGTGTTCTGCTGGCTGCCGTTTTACGTGCTAAACATCGTCAACCTGCTGGTGCTGCTGCCCGGAGAGTTCAGAGGTCTGTATTATTTCGTTGTGGTTCTTTCTTACGCCAACAGTTGCGCGAATCCCATTTTGTATGGCGTCTTGTCGGACAACTTCAAAAGAGGATTCCGGAAAGCCTTGTGCCGGTCGTCCAGACGTGTGGAAAACCACGATCAGCAGCCAGGAACGGGAATGGTTGCGCTACCGCTCGAGGAGATTCGAAGAGAACTGGACCCGAAGGAGCATCTGAAGGTGACCGACGTCGAAGAGCACGAGGAGAACGAACTCCGGAACGGACAGCATGAGGACTCTAGAAAAGTGGACATGGATGGGCGACGCGAGCGCTCCGTCAGCCCGACCCGTGACCGCAGTGGAGCGCGGATATCACACCTGTCGGAGAACAGCAGGGAAAAATGCTCGGTCCTGGAGATCAGCTGCTTGTAATGTGGACAGATTGAGCTAATGCAGCTTCATCACCATTAAACACAGAAGATTTAGTAACACTGCCAACGAAGACCACAAGAAAACACGGCCTTTGCTCGTATTCTTTGTTTAGATCTTATGTAACATCATTCATTGAGCAGGAAACTGGAAAATATCAATATGTTTAAATGCACTAATTTTCCTCAATCCTCAACACTGGTCATATGCACAAGGTATTTTTCAATATGATTGAGAAAATAGTCGGATCGGATTGAAGCGTTTACATGCTTATTTCTTTCCTGTTGATCGGATTATCCCATCAAAATGTGATTCGGATCGAGCTCAGTCGGATCGATTGTGGTGTTTACATGAAGGCTTTTCTGTCTGATTATAAAGAGTTTATTTGGATGCATGTAAAGGCAGCTACTGAATCAGCTGCACATCCAGATGAAGCATCGCAAACACAGCGGTTTGTTAAAAACAGTGTTGGACTGTTTTCATTTGAAGTGCAGAAACTGCAGCGGTTACAGTTGTCAGTGCATCTGTGTGTCACTGACATTTGAGGACTCAAAGCAAATCCAGTGCTGCTCTTCTGATCATGTGATGCATCTTACATTAAACGCTATTGTGCATTATTATTCATCTGGAATACTTGATTGTGATTGGTCACTGATGTCATTTCTGTGGTATAAATGACTTTCTGCTCACAGAATAAAATCCTTTACACTCCTCCTAATCAATAATTAATCTCCGTTCATTAACGTGCAAACTAAGTAGTCGTATTTTAAGTGGGATCATGTATTCTTCAGGTAGCCTAATGTAGGCGGTGTTATTTTTAGTGAGGTAAACAAAGACTTCATTTGAATCAAAACAACACATATTCTGTAATCTTCAAGAAATACTAATGTAAATAATAAGACACAAATGCATTTTGCTCATTTTAACATTTTAATACAGATCGGACTGTGCTTGAGCCGCCCGTTATATCAAATGCAACAAATTGCTAATTTATGACATAAACGGTTCACAGTCTTTAATATTCACTTCCTGCTGTTGCAATGAAAATTATGTGGTGGGAAAAAAAACAAGCAGTCGAATTAAGACAACATAAGCTGTAATCCCAGTTTCTGTGTTAAAGCCTGAAGAGCTGCTCATTCCGGCACAACGTCTCCGATCCATTTCAGATACGGCGGGTTTCCCTGATCGATGGGTAAACTGATGACCTCCGCCACTTCATACGGGTGATTTGACCTGCAGAACAAACAACGCACTAACGTTTATTTATTCAACACTGGTGTGGTGTATTTTTAGATGAAAGGTGAAGCCAGTCATTTCTGTCACCAGCAGCACCAAACAGAATCGCAAAAAGTTTCATTCGCCATCATTGGTTTCATCTGGCCAAATGGACTGCAATTCTTTTTGGTTCTGCATGTAATGGAGAAATTCTTGAAATGTGTTTTTTGTAGCTTGATGTGTGGGGGATACCGGACATATTCAGCAAGAGCAGGAATCTTTGAACTTCTTGTCTTAATCATCTGAAAAAAAAAATGTACAGAAAACTTCAGTTATCAGATATTACATGCATCTGTCACTGGAAAGCCAAACACTGCAATACAACCTTTGAAAACACACATTATGTAGGTGTAAATGAATGCAATGTTATATTTAAAAGTTTCTACATGAACAGTATTCTTTTCATTTGTGTGCATTATTTTTGTCTAAAGATGTTGAATGTCCAGTGAAGTGCTGATGATTGTCAGGTGTAGATTCTACCCAAGCGTGTTTCTGCCACGGAATAAATTTTAAAAAATGAATCTTAAAATTCTGACCTTTTTTTTCTCAGAATTTCAAGTTTATATAATGCAATTTGAATGTTATAACTCGCAGTTGTGAGTTTATATCATAGACAGTAAAAAAAAATATGGATGTAGTGTCCGTGACGTCACCCGCAGATTTCTGAAGAGCATTTTTGAGGCGAAAATGAGGCCGCAACCATTTTAGCAGCGAGTCACCACACGTCACTCCTGGATAACTGAAAATGGGAAAAGAGGAGGGACGAGGTTGGAACTGAGGTGCCTGGTTACTGAAACCACACCCGCCTAGCTCGATGTGATCATGTTAGCAGGCAAAGGATCTATTTATCTGTCTTAGATACTATCTAAAATATTAATAAAGATAACAAGTTATATCATTAGAAAGTTCTAAATGTTTACTGTCAATCTACAGTGTCTTTTTTACGATATAGATGCTCCGGCTCCAGTAATTGTAATGTGTCGGGTGTGCAAATAACAACATGTAAAATCAAACGGGACTTCATACCTTTATAATGAAATAGCGATCGCGAGATGAATCTAATCCGTGGCACTTGGGTAAAATGTCCATGAGTGTCCATTGAAAAACAATAAACAGCACTTTTTGTCCACAAAAGCATTAAATCCATGAAATATTGATATATTATCCATTGTTTGCATCTCATTTCTTCTGAATGATCTGCTCTCCATCATCGTTCTTCAAGAAATTATGCAACCTGAGCAGCGTTTATGTTGTAAAACTGTATATGATCGTATATATATATATATATATATATATCTCACAAACAAATGAGCCCATGTCCAAAGTATAATTTTTCAAAATGCAGTAGTTTTAGTTATAATATCCAAGCAGTGCTGTCTGAGTTTTATATCCTCCCGCCATTGTCATTGTAGTAAATCTCGGGAACAAAACTTTTAGCCAATGCCACGATCCAACAACGTCTGTTTATCTTCCGCGTGCGGCACATCTACGTATTATTTTATAATTGTATATATTATATTATTTTATAATTGTATAAAATAATCCCGAAAAAAACACAAACACAGCAGAGATGCCAAATTCAGTGACTGGAATTAGCTGAGGTAAAGTGACAGCTCACAGACAGCAGCGGCAAACCTGTCACTCATGTGACCACGCCCTTAATTATGCAGAACTTTAAGGCTTAATATAATTTAAACGGATGAATTATAAAAAAATTCACCCCCCTCAGAGTTGTCATGAAGGGCAAAATTAGCAGTATAGACCAAAACCACAATTTGATCCAGGCTGTAAACATGTTTTTTTCTGCTGTAAAGTTGGACATTTTAACATGGGAATCAATGATATTCTGCTCTCTTTTGCAGCCTGTCCCTAGCGGCCAGTCGATGAATCGCAGTTTAAGTCACTTCCGTATTGGCTTCACGAGAATCTGGGGGAGGTTGCCGCCTGGTTTATATCTAAAAAAGCCGGAATCGTGAGACATAAAAAATGCGATTCTGAGAAAAAGTCGGAATTGCAATATATAAAATCCAAATTCTGAGAAAGTTGAAATTGCGAAATATGAGAGCGCGATTCTGAGAAAAAAAGTCAGAATTGCGAGATATAAAAACATGATTCTAAGCGAAAAAGTCAGAATTGTGAGATATACAAATGCAATTCTGAGGGAAAAAGTCGGAATAGCGAGATACAGAATCCCAATTTTTTTAAAAAATAAGTAGGAATTGCGAGAAAACCACAATTCTGAGAAAAAGTCGGAATTGCAAGATATAAAATCCCAATTCTGATTGTCGAAATTGCGAAATATGAGATCGCGATTCTGAGAAAAAAAGTCAGAATTGCAAGATATAAAATGATTCTGAGGAAAAAAGTCGGAATAGCAAGATACAAAATCCCAATTTAAAAAAAGGAGGGAATTGCGAGAAAATCACAATTCTGAGAAAAAGTCGGAATTGCAAGATATAAAATTGTGAATCTGAGCGGAAAAGTTGGAATTGTGAGATAAAAAGTCGCAGTTACTTTTTATTTTTTATTCCATGGCGGAAATAAGCTTCCATAATATCCACATAGAAGAAACAGCTTTGCACATGTTGTACGTCTCTCATAATAAACACACCTGATTCAGATCATCAGCTCCATGAACTGAACAAAGCGTGTTAGAAAAGACACAAACTGACTGAAATCCACTTCACTACATCATTCCATCAACATTTCTGAATGCAAATCAGTTTTGAAATGATTCAATGAAAATGAACTTTCCAATTCTAACAGTGTTTTTGCTATTAATAAAACATCTTGATGCTCTCATACTCAAGAACCAGAGAGTGAAGAACTTGACGGCATGATCTTGAATATAAAAAGTGCAGTAAATCATTGCTATATTCACAATAATAAAATGATCCTGAATGTAATGTAAATATCTGTTATATACTGTATTATGCTTTTACAAACATCAGCTTCATGATGTCAGCTCAATCCTAATCATATCTACATGTTTATTGTCATTGATGTATTAGTCTTCTTATCCTCTCTGGATCTGGTTTCAGCTTTTCTTTAACCAGCTCTCTTTAAAGGGGCCAACCTTGTTGAATTATGCTTTAATAATAAAAATAAAACATTAATAAAGATGGAGATATGGAGCAGAGGAAATGATAGATGTAACTGATCGGATAAGAGTCAAACTCACCAGCAGAACTTCAGAGTCCTCCTCGATCTTCCCCTGCCACTCGTACCTGCAGCCGCCGCAAAAACACACGTCAGAACCGCAGTGTCACACACACACACACACACACACACACACACACACGCAGCTCGTACTCACACGGACGTGATCTGCGGTACGATGTTCACACACGCCGCCAGCTTCTTCTCCACTATTCCTCTGAGGAGAGTTCAACAAACACATTTATACACAAACACACAAAATACACATGCATACTTCAGATATTCACAATGTACTCAGTATTATTTTATTCCTAATATAAAATCAGCATTAATACAGATGTTTTTGTTGTATAAAAAAATATAATCAATATTGCTGTTTATTGTTAAAGTTGTGCATGTAAATGATCAAATGTTAAAAAAAAAACAGCACTGGATTATTTAAATGTCTATTTTTAACTTTTTGTATGTATTTGGCCACAATGATTGTTTGAAATGATGTGTGTCTTGTATACTATTACATTTTTGTATTTTCTATATTTTTAATTAAGTTAAAATTTTTGTAATTTTGCTGTGTTTTTGTCATGTTTTTTAGTCAGTTTTTTTTATGGGCTTATATTGTTTTATTAATTTTTAGTATGATTAGTACGATTTTTAGGACTGTATCTTTATTGTTATCATTCTTGGGGTGAACGGGCCTTAATTCAGTCCCTCAAAGCCTTGTTTCATTCTTGTCAAAAACTTAAAGGGGTCATGAACTGAGAAATCAACTTTTCCTTGAGCTTTTTATGTATAAGAGTTCATCGTACTATAAGAATATCCTGTAAGTTTCAGAACTGAAATCTTCCTTGTTAGTCCAATAAAAGCTTTTATTGACACCAGACCCAGAGAACGACTGATCCTGGACTGTGCCTATAGATAGGTGAAACTCCGCCTCCACAGAAGAAATCAAAGCCTACATCATTACACCGTTAGCCCCGCCCACTGGTGTGTTAGTGAGATGAGGAGGAGAGAAGAGCGATACAGGACTAAATAACATCACCTTTCAAAGGATCCTAATGCAGGAATATGGTTATTTATTTTCAACACTGAGTCTCAGTTGAGCTTTATTTATTTGTGTTCGGTTCATTTCACTGTGGATTCTTTGGTAAATCAATCGCATTTCGGCGCAAACAGACTTTTACGATATGGACTCGACAGTAATGCAACAACATGTCAGTAACTGTGTTCATTCTAATGATCTGATATTAATGATTCATGTACAGTCACATGATCTTTGTGTCAGTAAATCAAACCAGTGACTAAACGCTCAACTTCACCTTGTTTCTCAATAATCTGTTATTTAAACGGTGATTAAATTATATATAGAAGCGATAAAAGAACGCTCCCTTTACAATCGCTGGAGCTGTCAATCAAACAGAGAGAGTTTATCAGTGACTCGCGCCAAAACTCCCGTTTTATTCAACGAATCTCTTAGTTACATCACGTTTGGCACTGTCAGAAAGCATTCGTTAGTGTGCAGAAATTGAGTTTCAATGACGAATCACTGCTTTCATGAGCTCAACATCATGTCTGTGATCGACTTCATGTTCATCACTGCAACCTTTCATGCCACGATCTCAATATACTGCTTTAATCAACACTTTTCACGATTAGAAAACCTTGAGAGCTGTAAAGTTTTCGAGAGAGTAATATTTAGCTATTACATATGCAAAGATATCAGCCAATCACAGCAGTGGGCGTTTCCACTGAAGTCTCACACAGACACGCCCCTTAAAATAGAGCGTTCAAATCAGAGGATAAAATCAGGGTAGGATTATGACCATTTTTGCTGTAAAAGCATACTAACATTATAAGTGCACCTCAGGAAACATAAAACAATCAAACAACGCAGTTCATGACCCCTTTAAAGATGGCACTACTCTGATTAAAGGTGCTAAAGAGGATGTTTTATTTTATACATTTTTGCAATATTACTTGAAACTGTCTTTACTAACTGATAAAAGACTATTTATTAGGTGCACTGAAAGGAATATTATTAATATACATCATCTGTGCACGAGGTAGGGGCTTAAAAACATCAGCCAATCGTTTACGCGATCATCGTGTAAACGATTGGCCCTCTGGCTTGTCAATCACTGCCATGACGTTCCTTGTGAGAGACGCGCGGCTGCGCGCTCCAGTAACTTTCCACACTCCACAGGCGCCGCATGCAATGTTTTTGTCAGGAGACAGGAGTAACAACTGCAGATTATGAGTTACCTGCGGTGAGTCCGACATAATGAATCCACTAAGTGTGTGCGCGGCTTTTTTTAAACTGTAGAAATGTTGCTTTGGCAACTAGCTGAACATAAGTAAAGAGAAATAATAATGATTGGGTGCAGTGTACCTGGCCAGCTCTTTGGCCACCGTGTCGTTCGGGCAGGTGACGAAGGCTGCCGAGTGAGTGCCAGACGAGTATGTTTGTGTTGCCATGGAGAACGCGCGCGATCCCGTCCACCGCAACACCGGCAGCATCAACACACCCAACACAACCGTCTGAACACACACACACACACACAAACAGCAGCGGATGAGCATCACTGCGGGTCACTGAACACACAAACACACAAACACTCACCAGACAGAAGAACCTCAGCGCTCCTGCAGCACGCGCGCCAAATCTCATCACCTGTGCAGGTAAAGTTCTGACTGAAAACACTTAAATCGACTCTCACTCTCCAAACAACAACAGTGCATGTCTGTAAAGTGCATCACAAAACTGTTATGACGCTTTTATTCGGTTTTTGTATGTAAATCACACTAACAGATGTTACTGCTTCAACATTCCTCTGATTACTGACTTGTTTGCAATAAACACTGAGCTCCAGCAGACCTGATATGCGTTTAAACATTCACTTCATCACTGTAACGCTGTTTATATGTCATTAGAACGCTTCTCTGCTGCTTAATGAAGAAAAGAAGCGTCGCGCTCACCTCACAGTCTCTGCCGTAAAGCGTCCGCGACTGTCGTACAAAAGCAGTGCCAGAGCCGCTTTAAGGCGAGACTCCAAAGTGAGGACACAAAACTCTACAAGACCAGTGTTGCCAAGTCCACGGTTTTCCCGCGGAATTGGGCTACTTTTAGACTGTTGCTGCCGGTTGTTTTATGTCTGCGGGTTGAAGAGTTGAAATAACATGATTTAGCCCGTGGAATGCGAACTTTACCAGGGGAACCCCGCCAACAACGCGGATTTTATCCCCTGAAACGCGATTGGGCTAGTTTTGACTAGCAATTGGACGGGTTTTGTTGTGTAAACCTGGCAACCCTGAAAAAGACCGTTTTTAATGGATGTCAATGCAAGACAGTGTTGCCAAGTCGCGGAATTGGGATACTTTAAAGGGTTAGTTCACCCAAAAATGAAAATAATGTCATTTATTACTCACCCTCATGTCGTTCCACACCCATAAGACCTTCGTTAATCTTCAGAACACAAATTGAGATATTTTTGATGAAATCCGATGGCTCAGTGAGGCCTGAGCAATGACATTTCCTCTCTCAAGATCCATTAATGTACTAAAAACATATTTAAATCAGTTCATGTGAGTACAGTGGTTCAATATTAATATTATAAAGCCACGAGAATATTTTTGGTGCGCCAAAAAAACAAAATAACGACTTATATAGTGATGGCCGATTTCAAAACACTGCTTCAGGAAGCTTCGGAGCGTTATGAATCTTTTGTGACGAATCATGATTCGGATCGCGTGTCAAACTGCTGAAATCACGTGACTTTGGCGCTCCGAACCGCTGATTCGATTCATAACGCTCCAAAGCTTCCTGAATAGGGCTGCACGATATATCGCATGCGATTGTCACGCGCATTTCGTCAGTAAAGCCGGTTCCCTGATTACCGCTAAATTGCCATCACCTGCTTTCAAATGGAGCGGCATATAATAGACAGAGCCGTAGATCACTGACAAGCCACGCAATATCGCGTTCAT
>RJVU01051519.1:9266155-9277271 GCA_003731715.1 Anabarilius grahami | reverse complement strand
GTTTGGGTAGATTTTGCTTTACCCAGCTCCTGGGTCAGACGTAACAACCCGGCGTTTGGGTCGTTTTTGCGTTACCCAGCTCCTGGGTCAGACGTAACAACCCAGCGTTTGGGTAGATTTTGCTTTACCCAGCTCCTGGGTCAGACGTAACAACCCAGTGTTTGGGTAGTTTTTGCGTTACCCAGCTCCTGGGTCAGACGTAACAACCCGGTGTTTGGGTAGTTTAGTGTTTGGGTAGATTTTGCGTTACCCAGCTCCTGGGTCAGACGTAACAACCCGGTGTTTGGGTAGTTTAGTGTTTGGGTAGATTTTGCGTTACCCAGCTCCTGGGTCAGACGTAACAACCCAGTGTTTGGGTAGTTTTTGCGTTACCCAGCTCCTGGGTCAGACGTAACAACCCAGCATTTGGGTCGTTTTTGCGTTACCCAGATGGTGGGTCAGACGTAACAACCCAGTGTTTGGGTAGTTTTTGCGTTACCCAGCTCCTGGGTCAGACGTAACAACCCAGCATTTGGGGTCGTTTTTGCGTTACCCAGATGGTGGGTCAGACGTAACAACCCAGCGTTTGGGTAGTTTTTGCTTTACCCAGATCCTGGGTCAGATGTAACAACCCAGCGTTTGGGTCGTTTTTGCGTTACCCAGATGCTGGGTCAGACGTAACAACCCAGGGTTTGGGTCGTTTTAGCGTTACCCAGATCCTGGGTCAGATTTAACAACCCAGGGTTTGGGTCGTTTTTGCATTACCCAGATCCTGGGTCAGACGTAACAACCCAGGGGTTGAGTTATTTATTGCCCTCTTCAGGAGAGAGCAGTGCAGCTCCGTCAAATTGGTGCATGTCTTCGGTAAAATACAGGTTTGTGTACGTTTTATTTTAGCTAAAAGTTCATTTTTGTTCTGTATATCGTTAAATTTTATGCAAAGCAACATACAGGGCCATGATGTGAGTCACCTAAACGAGTGTCGCATCGGTTTTTTCGCGTGATGGAAACGCCTGATGCCCTGCATAAAATGTTAAGAATTTATTCAAAAAGATACAGAATATAAACACTTGAGATGTTAAAATATGTTCTCAGAATTGTACATTGATTATTTATGGACAGGTTATGGAGTCAGTCACAGCATATTTCAGTTACGAGTGAAACGCAGGCGGCGGTCTGAAGTTATCAGTTCCCCCGCCGAACGCAAGCCATTGGTCGATTAAACTTGAATTACTTCTAAATGTTAAATTTTTACTTCTAATATTTGTTAAACAAGCTTAAATGTAGGCAATTTGTACTAAAAATGATATCAAATATGCTAAATCTGATAATAAAGGAATTATCATGCAAACCAGTGGTTGTGTGGAATATTTACATTAATTCATGTATGAAATAAAAACATATAATAAAATCAGCTATATTATAGTGGAAATGAATCAACCCATTATGCTGGGTTAAATAAACAACCCAATTTTCTGGGTAAAATTAACCCATCATGTGTTCTGTCCTATATTTACCCAGCCCTTGGTTTGAAAACAACCCAAATTAGCCCAGTGTTTTTTAGCGTGTTCTGTTCAGTCTGATGCTGAAGTGCATTTGATTGTGTGTGTGTGTGTGTGAGACACATCAGCTGCAGCGCCATCAGCCGCAACCAATCAGACTCCTCCGCGCATGTGACGTCACCGCATTGTATTCTAAATTCATAAATCTTCTTGATCTCTCCCTCTCTGTGCCGCACTGGCGGCTTCAGTGTGTTTGCCGTCCTGAATGTAAAGTGTGTCCTTTGGTCTGGAGCAGGAACACTGTCTGAGTGTCGTTCCTGCCGTCTCCCTCTCTCATTCTGAGACCTCTGAGCAATAATGCTGTGAATGATTATAGTAAAGGCTGTTATGAAGTGCTGCACCAGCACATCTCCTGATGACATGTTAACGAAGGTTAATATTCGAGCGCTGTGCAGTAGAAAACATCTCTAATGTTGAATCCATCGCAAGAGGGAGACAGTCGCCTTGGCAACAGCAGCATCCGTCAGCTTCAGCACCATTCATCAGTCTACAGCGAACTACTGGAAACACTTCAAATCTCACAAATAAAATCTAAAATAATGTGTTTCTAGTCCCAAATTCTCCCAGTTCTGAGCTCACAGAACGAGACTTCAGGCCTATCCAGATGTTGAACACGTTTCTCACGCATGTGGAGGAATAATATCTAAACCAATGAGAGGAATTCTGACATTCGTGAGGTTTTTAACGCCAAAATAAAGTGTTTGAGTGTTTCTCGTCTCGCAGCAACAAGCGGCACTAGACAGACAGACAGACAGAGAACCTCCATCTGCTGGAACCCGATACCGAACAGAAAGAGGGAATATAATCAGATGTTCCCGACTGACCCTTTCATTCCCAGCGCCGTGAGAGGAGCGCGCGGCGGGCGCGAGGAGCAGCGCTCGTCCGTTCGGTGAGGGGGTTTGATTCATCCGTCGTGATTCGTTACTCTCTCTCTCTCCTCTCTCTCTCTCTCACTTGTACGTGTCGTTTATGGAGCGGGTGGGCTGCGGATCGGCCACCGGGTGTGATATGACCGGTTCGGCGGAGCGGGGAACAGCAGGGCTGCGGTGCAGCGGGCGCGTCGGTGCTTCCGACCGGATTCACGTCGCGTGATGATCGCTCGCTCTTTTCCTCACGAACATTCACGCTCACCCGCGAAGCATTCGACGATATAACGGCCACCTATGGAAACTGGAGACCAGAATTTTAGGAAAAAGGCAAGCGAGTGATTTTATCCTTTATTTTCATCCGCTCGTTTCTTTGATCATCGCCAGGATGGATTGATTTCTCTGACACGTGTCTCTGTCGAATCTCAATCTGAACCACAAACCGTTTTGATGTTAATGGATCGGTTTTAATCGCTCATTGTTGGCGTTTAGATTCATGGATGTGCGCGCGGACAGCGGCACCGGGGACACGCGCACGCCACCGCTCGACCGGCAGCGGTTTGGGAACGTGAAGGATTCTGAACGTGAAGGATTTGAAGGCTCTTCAGCTGCATCAGGCCAGAAGGATTGAAGATGAATGTATGTTTTGGCAGCATATGTTCCGTTTCCCATTTGGAGTGTCACTCAAGCTCATCATAATCAGTTAGTATGTAGGTCCAGGTTGAAGTGACCTGCTCATTTGTCTTCCTTCTCAATCAATTCATTGGCTCCAGCTCCTCTAGGGCCCTCCTCGGGCTCTCAGGCTCACATTTCTTCTTACTTTGTCCCCTTAAATTTACAAATATTTACTTCCTATACATCAAGAGGAAAGGGGGCTCCCCTTTCATAGAATGCGGCAACATGGGAGTGTTTGAGCGCGGGGTGCAGATGCTCCTGACCACGGTGGGCGCTTTCGCCGCCTTCAGTCTGATGACCATCGCCGTGGGAACGGACTACTGGCTGTACTCGCGCGGCGTCTGCAAAATAAAGACTAGTAACGAGAACGAGACCAGCAAGAAAAACGAGGAGGTGATGACCCATTCGGGCCTGTGGAGGACGTGCTGTCTGGAAGGTAGGAGCTCCGAGAAGAATCCTGGAGAAACTCGTTTGTGCAGATCTTTGTGGCTCATGATGATGAAGAACGATAAAAGCATCACCTCAGCTGACAGGGAACGTTCTTCCAGTAACGTTAATAGAACGTTCGTTCAAAGTTATCTAATGTTCTCAAAACGTCATTTATATTAAACGTTTGATTTCTGAAATGTTTTAGTTGGATGTTCGAAAATGTTACTACACTAAAAAATTGTCAAATCAACTTAGATAATTAATTTGGTTCAGATTATATAATATTTTGAGTTTCTGTTGATTAAATCAATCGCCTTCATTGTATTAACTCAAATTTTTTATGTCAATGAACTCAAAATTTAAGGCAACCAGGTAACTTACTTTTTTAAGTTAAACCAACAATTCTTTTTTTTTCTTTTTCTTTTTTACAGTGTATCTGTTTCAGAACGTTCAGAGAATGTTCAAAAGTAACGTTCCCATAATATTTGAAGAATGATAAAATGGTTTCCTTAACTTTCGGATAACCAAGAAAAAACGTTTTTTTAAGAACATTCAGAAATAACGTTTTCACAACTCAATGGGAACTTTAGCAAAACGTTCTTAGAATATATTTTTATATCTGTTTGTATTTTCCGAAGTCATGCGATCGTTTTTTGTGAGAAGCAGGTCCAAGTTTGAGTCATTATTCACTGAAAATCTTCAGAAGATTTGGAATATAGTCAAGTTAGCTTTATTTGTACAGATCGTTTCAAAGCAACTTCAGTTTGCAGAATCGATGATGCAAACTTCATCAAATATGACAATAGTGTAATTATTCCGATCAATTCACTTCAGTGTTGATTCAGTTCAGTTCAATAACTGTGAAAAGCTCATCAATTCATCTATAAGCAGCTCTACAGATGCAATAGTGTTGTTATTCGGCTCAGATCAAGTTTAATAGTGCACAAGTCATATGGACTGCTTTTGTGATGCTTTTATTGTCCTTCTTGGAGCTTGACGGTCATCATCACTATGAAGAGCTGCATAAAGATTCTTCAAAATTTGACATTTTGTATTCAGTGTTCAGTCTGTCCATATATTCAAACACACACACACTGCTTCAGGAAGGAGGTCCTGTTTGATGCACAGTGTGATTGACAGCTGTCAGTCTGACGCTCTGCAGCAGCAGGATGAACAGGTTCAGTGTTTACTGTGTTCGGATGCGAGGGTTTAAAATATTAATGAATACTTGCACAGAAAACATGAAGAAATGAGAAGAAATGTGTGCAGAACGGACTGTAGCTGTACCATTTTGCAGTTTTTAGAGTATTAATGTTTTTTTACAGTAAGAATACTATGTTTCCGCCAAGGAATAAAAACAAAAAAATGGAACACTCTAAAAAACACTGGTCTGGGTAAATATAGGACAGAACAAATGTTGGGTTAATTTTATCCAGCAAATTGGGTTGTTTATTTAACCCAGCATAATGGGGTGATTCATTTGTACTATAATACTAGCTTATTTCTTTTTATTTTATACATGATTTAATGTTTACTTTTTAAACTTTTTTAAACACAACCACTGGTTTGCATGATAATTCCTTTATTTTCGATCATATTTTATATCGTTTTTAGTACATATTGCCTACATTTTAGCTTGTTTAACAAATATTAGAAGTAAAAATGAAACATTTAGAAGTAATTCAAGTGTAATTGATCAGTCTCTGTTGTCCTGTTTCCACCGTAACAGCGCTAGATCTCGTACCGGAGATGACTCGTGTTCGGTAGGGAACTACTAACTTCATGCGACACTCGTTTAGGTGACTCACATCATGGCCCTGTATGTTGCTTTGCATAAAATTTAATGATATACAGAACAAAAATGAACTTTTAGCTAAAATAAAACGTACACAAACCTGTATTTTACCGAAGACATGCACCAATTTGACGGAGTTGCACTGCTCTCTCCTGAAGAGGGCACTAAAAGCCCGTGATAAATAACTCAACCCCTGGGTTGTTACGTCTGACCCAGGAGCTGGGTAACGCAAAAACTACCCAAACACTAAACTACCCAAACACTGGGTTGTTACGTCTGACCCAGGATCTGGGTAACGCAAAAACTACCCAAACACTGGGTTGTTACGTCTGACCCAGGATCTGGGTAACTCAAAAACTACCCAAACACTGGGTTGTTACGTCTGACCCAGGATCTGGGTAACTCAAAAACTACCCAAACACTGGGTTGT
This sequence comes from Anabarilius grahami, assembly GCA_003731715.1. Classification (NCBI taxonomy): domain Eukaryota; kingdom Metazoa; phylum Chordata; class Actinopteri; order Cypriniformes; family Xenocyprididae; genus Anabarilius; species Anabarilius grahami. Next base: position 9,271,535 of record RJVU01051519.1, on the reverse strand, counting down.
TACGTCTGACCCAGGATCTGGGTAACGCAAAAACTACCCAAACACTGGGTTGTTACGTCTGACCCAGGATCTGGGTAACGCAAAAACTACCCAAACACTGGGTTGTTACGTCTGACCCAGGATCTGGGTAACGCAAAAACTACCCAAACACTGGGTTGTTACGTCTGACCCAGGATCTGGGTAACGCAAAAACTACCCAAACACTGGGTTGTTACGTCTGACCCAGGATCTGGGTAACGCAAAAACTACCCAAACACTGGGTTGTTACGTCTGACCCAGGAGCTGGGTAACGCAAAAACTACCCAAACTCAGGAAAAATAACCCCAAAACAAAAAAGACCCAAAAGGCTCAGCCCAGGTCTTGGGTAGAAAAAATAACCCAAGATTTTTTAGCGTAATTGTGACTTTTTATCTTCTAAATCTGACGTTTTTAGTGAGCCTCTCTGGACCGAACTGGACACAAATTGAGACATTTGAGCTCGTTTTAATGACATCATCCGAACAGCTGTGATATGTGAGGTATCTGACGGCCAGATCAATGAATCCAGTGAAGCCTGACTTCAGTTTATTCTCATTCATTTCTGCTTGAAATGTACTTTATTGAGTTTCTTCACAACCATTAGTCAGAGGGACAGTATTATTATTCTGCACCATCTGCCTTTTAATTTACTGTCTTTTATTTAGTGATCTCTGTAACGGTCTAAATAACACTTGGTTTAATGTGCAGAAATGATCTGGTGAATATTCATGAGTTTATTTCCACAGAGGACAGCTGTACAGCAGTACATGCATGTTGTTGCATGTGTTTCTCGAGGCAGGATTCACTCTGTTTGTTAAACTAGTGTCCTAACATGAACCCTGCGTGATCACCTCACTCACACACACACACACACACACACACACACACACACAGGTGATAATGAAACAAACCAAACTGTAAAATATTCCCAGCTCACAAAAATATATTCTAAGAACGTTTTGCTAATTTTCCCTTCAAGTTATGGAAACGTTATTTTTTAATGTTCTCTGAACGTTCTGAAATACATTTAAAAAACATTAGACGAATGTCCAACTAAATGTTTCAGGTAAAAACACTCCATGAGCTATGTATAAATAATGTTTTTGTGCTAATGTTTTGAGAACATTATTAAAGACCACATAACTTTGAACGAACGTTCTATTAACGTTACTGGAAGAATGTTTGTTCATAACTTTGAGAGAACCTTGACAGAACGTTCCCTGTCAGCTGAGTTATCCACCATTTTTATTTCCATGTTCTGTTTTGTATAATACGTCCTGTTGAGTATTTCTGTGACAGTTCTAAGGAGGGTCAATCAGTGGTCAGACTGGAGCTCGAGTGTCCGGAGGGCCGTTTGATGGCCTGTTATGTCACTGTCAGCGGTCACCTCTGACCTCTGTGACCTCTGTGACCTGACTGAGCCGCGGATCATCTGACATTCTCTGTAGTCTCGTGTGGCCAGGATTTATGGTTTATTTGATCACCATAAATTTCAGTCTATTCTGTCACATCAGTGATATTGTGATAGATGCTCCACTGAAGCATCAGAAAAACACATATTATACTGGAAACGCGTCATGCAGCAGAGACTGGTTATGAATTACACACATATTTGAATCGTTTAGATTTATAACGTTAGGCCAGATCACAATTATGTTAATCTAATTGGTTATTTATGATCATTAGTAAATATTATGATTTCTTTTTGTTCTTTAGAGTTGCAGTCAGACTCACTGCAGGGATATGATTAGATTGACGACTTTATATTTGACATCATCTGGATGAACATGATTAACATCAGAAGTGTTTCAGTATGTAGAAGGTCCATAATCTGACCTGGAGTGATACTTAAACTACTTCTATTAATTAAATGCATCACAGTTTCCCCAAAAATATGACTGTTGTCAATATTGATATTAATCATAAATGTTTCTTGAGCAGCAAATCATCATATCAGAATGATTTCTGAAGGATCATGTGACACTGAAGACTGGAGTAATGATGCTGAAAATTCAGCTTTGATCACAGGAATAAATTACACTTTACTATATATTCACATAGAAAACAGCTGATTTACACTGGAATAATATTTCACTGTTTCACTGTATTTTTGATCAAATAAATGCAGCTTTGATGAGCAGAAGAGACTTCTTTCTAAAGCTTAAAAAAATCTTACAGACCCCAAACGTTTGAATGCATGAGACTCTCGCTGTTTATAAATAAGAGAGAGAAAATCAGCCAATCAGCTTCAAGGATACGGAACAGGATTACACAAGAATCGTTTGATTATGATGACACATCAAACACACGCACACCTCTGTCGCTCTCTCTCTCTCTCTCTCTCTCTCTCATGTCCTGTGTTTTCTCTCTGGTCTGAATAGGTTTCGTCAGCAGGTCTGAGATCAGCATGGTTTCATCTCTCCTTGGAGATTTGCAGATAAAGCTTTTAACCGTTGACCCCTCAGGACTGCCGTGATTAGGGTCATCTCTTATTCTGGTTGTTATGGATACTGTGATCAGAGGCCAGATGGGTGGTTTCTATCAGGTCTAGTTTAGGCCTCTGGTTGAGGATTGTCTTGATAATTGACTAATATGTGACTGTATTTCTACGAGTAATCTGATAAAAAGGCACATTTTCTATTTTATTGAAAAAATGTTATTCCACATTAAGTGTTAACACACATCCACTCCTGTTTACTGTAATCTCGTCATCATTTCTTCTTACATTGATATCCAATTACATTTTATAAGTTCCAGTTACTGCTCTCATAAAAATACAGTTACATATGTAGAATTCTAAACCTAAATGTAATGTCCACCAACAAATATTTGAAACGTCGTTGATTGGATAGAGGCAGATCTGAATGCAAGTTTGCTGTCGATAGTAAGAAAGGGGCGGAGTTTACATTTAAAAGATTGGAGATTTCAGACACATTTTGATGATATGATATGATATAGCACTTTATTGTCAGACGAGTCTGAATTTTTTCTTGCATAACAGTATCTATGTTTACAACAGTCAACATCATTTATCCCACACACTTTTCCACAGCAGCTCGGTCTGTCCTTTCACTGTTTTACAGGTGTGTTTTGTTTTACATAGAATGTTATTTCATATGTTATTCAGTGCTGTAAGATGATGTGTCAGGCAGGTTTCCATGTAAATGGTTATTTTTTGGGGTTATTGATTTTATCGATTAGTTGTTGCAGCCCTAATATCACAATAGTGTTGCACATGTATGATGTAAATGAGGTCAATCATTCATTCTTTCATTCACTTTATTGCTGATGCTTGAGTTCAGTTACATGAAGTTCTTGTGCTCTTCTTTTGACTGTGAGTTTCTGGGTCTGTAAAAACTCCTGTTCCAGTGAGAGAAGATTATAATGGGCTTGTCGACATCTGTGTCAGAGGAGAAAGAGTCACACACTCAGTTACGAGATATGGGACGATGAAATCAATATGTGTGTGTGTGTGTGTGTGTGTGTGTGTCTGTGTTTCCCTTCAGACTCTCATACAGTTATTAAAGTCAATCAATCAAGGTAAAGTCTAAACTTGGGCTGGCCGTGAGACATGTGATGATGCAGTGAGATAGGTGATGATGCTGTAAGACAGGCGATAATGCAGTGAGACGTGATGATGCAGTGAGACAGGTGATGATGCAATGAGACAGGTGATGATGCAATGAGACATGATGATGCAGTGAGACAGGTGATGATGCAGTGAGACAGGTGATGATGCAATGAGACAGGTGATGATGCAATGAGACGTGATGATGCAGTGAGACAGGTGATGATGCAGTGAGACAGGTGATGATGCAATGAGACAGGTGATGATTATTTGAGACAGGCGATAATGCAGTTAGACGTGATGATGCAGTGAGACAGGTGATGATGCAGTGAGACAGGTGATGATGCAATGAGACAGGTGATGATTATTTGAGACAGGCGATGATGCAGTGAGACGTGATGATGCAGTGAGACATGTGATGATGCAGTGAGACGTGATGATGCAGTGAGACGTGACGTGATGATGCAGTGAGATGTGATGATGTAGCGAGACGTGTTGATACTGTGAGACAGGTGATTATGATGCTGTGAGACAGGTGATGCAGTGAGACAGGTGATGATGCAATGAGACAGGTGATGATGCAGTGAGATGTGATGATTATGTGAGACAGGTGATGATACAGTGAGACGTGATGATGCATTGAGACAGGTGATGATGCTGTGAGACAGGTGATGCAGTGAGACAGGTGATGATGCAATTAGACGTGATGATGCAGTGAGACGTGATGATGCAGTGAGACGTGATGATGTAGCGAGACGTGATGATGCAGCGAGACATGTGATGATACAGTGAGACATGTGATGCAGTGAGACAGGTGATGATGCAGTAAGACAGGCGATGATGCAGTGAGACATGATGATGCAGTGAGACAGGCGATAATTCAGTGAGACGTGATGATGCAGTGAGACAGGTGATGATGCAATGAGACAGGTGATGATGCAGTGAGACAGGTGATGATGCTGTGAGACGTGATGATGCTGTGAGACAGGTGATGATGCTGTGAGACAGGCGATGATGCAGTGAGACGTGATGATGCAGTGAGACAGGAGTTGATGCAGTGAGACATGTGAAGATGCCGTGAGACAGGTGATGATGCTGTGAGACGTGATGATGCAGTGAAACGTGCGATGATTATGTGAGACATGTGATGATTATGTGAGACAGGTGATGATTATGTGAGACAGGTGATGATACAGTGAGACGTGATGATATTGTGAGACAGGTGATGATGCAGTGAGACAGGTGATGATGCAATGAGACAGGTGATAATTATTTGAGACAGGCGATGATGCTGTGAGACAGGTGATGATGCAGTGAGACATGATGATACTGTGAGACAGGTGATGATACTGTGAGACGTGATGATACTGTGAGACAGGTGATGATACTGTGAGACAGGCGATGATGCTGTGAGACGTGATGATACTGTGAGACAGGTGATGATGCTGTGAGACAGGTGATGATGCTGTGAGACTTGATGATACTGTGAGACAGGTGATGATGCTGTGAGACAGGTGATGCAGTGAGACAGGTGATGATGCAGTAAGACGTGATGATGCAGTGAGACAGGAGATGATGCAGTGAGACATGTGAAGATGCCTTGAGACAGGAGATGATGCAGTGAGACATGTGAAGATGCCGTGAGACAGGTGATGATGCAGTAAGACAGGTGATGATGCAATGAGACAGGTGATGATTATTTGAGACAGGCGATGATGCTGTGAGACGTAATGATGCAGTGAGACATGTGATGATTATGTGAGACAGGTGATGCAGTGAGACAGGTGATGATGC
>RJVU01051519.1:9214420-9235525 GCA_003731715.1 Anabarilius grahami | reverse complement strand
AAATAAAAATTCTTACTGACCCCAAACTTTTGAACGGTAGTGTATAATGCTACAGAAGCTTTGTGTTTCAGATAAATGCTGTTCTTTTGAACTTTCTATTCATCAAGGAATCCTGAAAAAAAAAGTACACAACTGTTTTCAACATTGAAAATAATCATAAATGTTTCTTGAGCATCAAATCATCATATCAGAATGATTTCTGAAGGATCATGTGACACTGAAGACTGGAGTAATTTGTAAATTGTAATAATATTTCACAATATTACTGTTTTTTACTGTATTTTTAATTAAATAAATGCAGTCTTGGTGAGCAGACGAAACTTCTTTTAAAAACATTAAAAATCGTTCCGATCCCAAACTTTTGAACGGTAGTGTATATATATATATTATATATAATGTACTGTTTTTATATATAAGTACATATATATGTATATAGTACTGTTTTTTATATATATGTGTGTGTGTGTGTGTGTGTGAGTTTATACACATATATTATGTAAACAAACTTTTATATTAGATTAGATTAATCGATTTGACACTAATATTAAGTCTTTTTTGAATGAAAAATTATGAATAAAACAACAAATATCAATAATCTTGTTTTCCCTTTTGAATTAAGAGTATTTTTCTGACCCCAATGGCAGATATTTGTTCTTGTTTTATTCATAAACTCTATTCATTTTTATACATGTTCAGAAAACACAACTTCCAAGTAGATGTATATTGATTTAAGAATGTTTAGATATTATATTTAGAATCAGAATCAGAATCAGAAAGATTCTGATTCTGATTCAGATTTAGATATCATTATAAGGTGTCATTGTTACTACTTAGTAGTATTAATTAATAACATACTTAATATATAGCTAGTTACATAATTTACTATTAATACCATAGTAAGAATAACAAAGACGCTGTAAAATAAAAGTCTTAGTGATATTTGTAAATTAATCATTTTTGTGCATTGCACTTCAGAGAGTGTGTTCAGATCTGATGATGTGTAGCCGGTCAGTGTGATTGACAGATGGATCAGGTGTGTGCTGTGATTTCAGCATCAGAGCTGGACGGACGATCTTCCTCTGTGTCAGCTGTGCGGCGTCGGTTCGGCCCCAAACTGCACGTACGGCCCTGACGGGAAAGGGACCCAGAGCCACCCGAACGAAGACGGACACTTCTGCTTCAGGTAGAGTCGCTCACAGCCGCCGCGGACGCCTGCGCAGGCTCAGTGTGAACTGATGTCACATCCTGTTTCCTCCTCAGCACGGAGTGCTGCTTCCTCTACGGGGTGTTCAACGGGTACGACGGCAGCCGCGTGGCCAGTTTCGTGTCTCAGTGTCTGACGGCGGAGCTCTTGCTGGGTCAGCTGAGCGCCGGTCACACGGACGCAGACGTGCGCAGAATCCTGTCGCAGGTACCAGAGCTTCACATCTGCACCAGTTTACAGTTTTAAAGTTGTGCTAGTATTTTCTTCCCTATTGTGAGTGAAACGGCTTTGCAAACAAGAACAAATGTAGTGACCTCATGAGAGTGACAGCTTGCCCCGCCCTCACGCTAGTAAACACGTTCAATAACGATGTGGAATTCATTATTATGAAACAATTCCAGCTATAGTCAGCTCTACTGAAGACAATAGTGTCATTATTCAGTCATGTGGATGATATCACGTGTCTTTTAAACTCTCAGGCGTTTGATGTTGTGGAGAAGAGCTACTTTGAGACCATTGATGATGCTCTCGCTGAGAAGGCCAATCTGCAAACACAGCTTCCTGAGGTGAGGACAAATGACTCAAATCACTGCTTTTGCTTTGGATAAGAGCGTCTGCCACCTCTGTGTGTGTGTGTCTGTCAGGGCGTCTATCTGTCAGCGCAGACGCAGAAGATGGCGGAGCGGCTGAAGGCTTTAGAGCAGGAGGTTTCAGGTGGAGCCACTGCGATAGTCGCTCTGATTCTTAATAATAAGCTCTACATCGCTAACGTTGGTATGTGCATCACACACACACACACACACACACACGTGATCTGAGGAATCTTTCACATCTGGAGCACAAACGCTGCTGTTGGATTGTGTGGTTGTTTTCTTTGCTGCAGGAGTTGTGATGATCAGTGTGTGTTTTCAGGTACCAATCGGGCTCTTCTCTGTAAGACCACTGCTGACGGTCAGAACCAGGTGATCCAGATCGGCCGAGCACACACAACCGACAATGAAGATGAGCTGACCAGACTCGCACAGCTGGGTCAGCACACACACACACACACACACACACACACAAATTGAAAGCGAGTTTTAAAGGGTTAGTTCACCCAAAAATGAAAATAATGTCATTTATTACTCACCCTTATGTCGTTCCACACCCGTAAGACCTCCGTTCATCTTCAGAACACAAATTAAGATATTTTTGTTGAAATCCGATGGCTCAGTGAGGCCTGAGCAATGACATTTCCTCTCTCAAGATCCATTAATGTACTAAAAACATATTTAAATCAGGTCATGTGAGTACAGTGGTTCAATATTAATATTATAAAGTGACGAGAATATTTTTGGTGCGCCAAAAAAACAAAATAACGACTTATTTAGTGAAAGTGAAGTGACATGTGGCCAAGTATGGTGACCCATACTCAGAATTTGTGCTCTGCATTTAACCCATCCAAGTGCACACACACAGCAGTGAACACACACACCGTGAACACACACCCGGAGCAGTGGGCAGCCATTGCTGCGGCGCCCGGGGAGCAGTTGGGGGTACGGTGCCTTGCTCAAGGGTCTCACCTCAGTCGTGGTATTGAGGGTGGAGAGAGCGCTGGACATTCACTCCCCTCACCGACAATCCCTGCCGGACCTGAGACTCGAACCCATGACCTTTGGGTTACAAGTCCGACTCTCTATCCATTAGGCCACGACTGCCCCTATTTCAAAACACTGCTTCAGGAAGCTTCGGAGCGTTATGAATCAGCGTGTCGAATCAGCGGTTCGGAGCGCCAAAGTCACGTGATTTTAGCAGTTTGACACACGATCCGAATCATGATTTGACACAAAAGATTCATAATGCTCCGAAGCTTCCTGAAGCAGTGTTTTGAAATCGGCCATCACTAAATAAGTCGTTATTTTGTTTTTTTGCCGCACCAAAAATATTCTCATCGCTTTATAATATTAATATTGAACCACTGTACTCACATGAACTGATTTAAATATGTTTTTAGTACATTAATGGATCTTGAGAGAGGAAATGTCATTGCTCAGGCCTCACTGAGCCATCGGATTTCATCAAAAATATCTTAACTTGTGTTCCGAAGATGAATGAAGGTCTTACGGGTATGGAACGACATGAGGGAGAGTAATTAATGACATTATTTTCATTTTTGGCTGAACTAGCTCTTTAAGTATCAACTTGTCAACACTGATGTGGAGCAGCAGTCACTGTGAATTGAGACACTGAAAACACCGGCGGATCATGAGCTGCGCGCGTATAAATGAACACAGTGCCTCACTTCACTCTTAAACATTTATTTAATTATTTAATTAAATCACAGCCTTTGCCATTTAACAATTGCTCTAAGCCGTTCTCAATTTATGCAGACTGTTATTCTATTCAGGTATATAGTCAGTAATGAAGATCAGTGAGTGCTTTGTCTGAATCATTCGACTCACTGAACTGGTTCAAAAAGTTTGATTTAAAGGTTCTTTTGTGCCATCACATGATCATTTGGTCCCTGACCCTTACATGCTCGTGCTGTGACAGTTTTTATTTGTGATTATGATTGATTAATCGGCATGTGTGTCAGTTGAGTTTGTCGTATGTGTGAATGATTGACATCATCTCTCTCAGGTCTGGATCCGGTGCGTCTGAGGCAGACCGGACTGATCTCGGGTCAGAGCAGCACTCGACGGATCGGAGACTATAAAGTCAAATTCAACTACACAGACATCGATGTGCTCAGGTGTGTTTCTGCTCGCTGGATTCAAAGAGTGTAAAATCTGTTCACATGCATCAACATCATATACATTAACTCATGATGCATTTCATACATTATGAAAACTGGTCAAATTAGAAGCTTAAAAACTCCTAATATTAATGCCCACAATTCCAAATTATGTTCATGTTTTTCTATTAAAACTAGTTCTGTGTCTGTATTCAGTGCAGCAAAGCATAAGCCAATCATCTCCGAGCCTGAGATCCACGGCGGCCAATCACTAGAGGGCGTGACTGGCTTCCTGTTGCTCATGTCCGAGGGGCTTATTAAAGCCCTGGAGTCGGCACACGGACCCGAGCAGGTCAACCAGGTGATTAATCTGCCAATTAAAGGGGAAAAGGATAATTATTGTATCTGAAGATCTGAATTTAAAACAATAATGATGTGCAGCGATAAATCCTTTAGAATAAATTCATCATTGATTTCGTGCTGACTTTAAATAAGAGCTATGACTGAAATAATTTCTCCAATTTCTGAGGCTCCAAAAACAATAACAGTCGGTTCCATGGCATAGTTTTGATATCCTGAACTACATTTCCCACGTTCCCCCTCTCAGGAGATCGTTGCCATGGTAGCAGCGGAGTTGGCTCTGCAGTGCAGTCTGGAGGCGGCGGCGCAGTCGGTGGTGGAGCGCGTCAAACGTCTTCATCACGACGTGTACGTCAGCGGCAGACAGAGGGCGCCCCACTGCGCGAGACATGAAGACATGACGCTGCTGATCAGAGTCATTAACTACCCGCTGGCGGACGGGTCACTCACTCCCACACAAGGTGAAAGACACACAAACACAACAGCTGTCTCACGCCACAGCAGGGTTATTATCGTTAAATATTAAAAACATTTCTGTTAATTGAAATAAAGCTGAAATAAAACAAAATATAAATAGTTAAAAATAAGTAATTTTGTAGTCTTTCACAGCGAGGTGCATTAATACAGAATGTGTGTTTGTCAGTGTTACATCATCACACACTGACTCTGAATGATGGTGTGTGTTTCAGGAGGACGGATCTACCCGGTGTCTGTGCCGTACTCCAACCATCAGAGCACCAGTAAGACCAGCGTCATGCTGTCTCTCGTCATGCCGGCTCAGGGAACACTGACCAACGGCTCCAACACTGCGTCCACACTGGAGGGAGACACGCCCACTGCTGGGTAACACACACTCACACACACTTTCACTCTCTCACACACACACAGACACTCACACTCTCACACACACTCACACACTCTCACGCACACACATACTCACACACACACACACACACACACACACACACACACACACACTCACACTCACTCACACACACACTCTCTCATACTCACTCACACACACACACACACACACCCGTCATTTTTATTTTAATTTCAGTTAAATTTTTATCATTTAATTGTGTGTTTTTGCCATATGTATTAGTTTTAGTTTTTTTATATACACTACCGTCAAAAGTTTGGAATAAATAAGAAGTCTCTTCTGCTCATTAAGACTTTTTAAAATCTTAATTTTTCCAAATGGAATAATCTGGCCATCATTTTTACTTCAGTTTTAGTTATTTTAGTTCATCAAGTTAAGCTAAATGAAAATAAGAAAAAATATTTGAGTGTATTTCAGTTAATGTTTATTTTTATTTTAAATAATGAAAATGTTTTTATAGTTTTAGTAAAATATAATAACCCTGCACCTCACCTATTGTTATTTCCTACAGCTGAATGTGTTTATAACTGTATATAGACGTGTAAATAACACATAAATCTCTCTCCACGGTCCCTCACTTAACATTAGTCTAATGACACCTCTGATTCCCCTGACCGTAGACACCTTACAGCCCATCACTGAGAGTCCTGACCCCGCCCCTGTCCTCACCTGTGTCTCTGACCCCGCCNCCCCACCCCTCTGTCTGTCTGTGCTCCTCCCATCAGTCAGAGTCCCACGGCGACGCTGCAGTCGACCAACACGCACACGCAGAGCTCCAGCTCCAGCTCCGGAGACGGCAGTCTGTTCCGGCAGAGAGGCAGCCAGGCGGCTCAACCCGACGAGACCGGACGCGTGCCGCCCTACGTGGACTTCAGCCAGTTCTACCGGCTCTGGGGAATGGACCACAGCGACGGCCAGGGTCTGTCCGGAGAGATGGGACCGCAGTGACGAGATCGTGTGCAGTATGTGAACACTGGACTCGAGTCAGCATGTTGCTCTTGGTCCAGTTAAAGGATGGTTTTGGATTAGTAGAAGAGCACGACTGACTGTATCAAAGGGAACAAAGCATCACACAGTGTCACAGGAGACATTGATTGTGTTCATTCGCAGTGACGTTTATGTTATTATTACTTGTCCTTGAGTTTTATAACAGTTCATATTTTTTCTCTTTCTGCTTCTGTGAAGTCTGACGTCTGTTTTCGGTGAGATCAGCGAGTCTCAGTGCAGATAAACCTGCATGTGTGTGTGTGTGTTTTCTGTGTTCTTTGAGTTTTAGTACCTTCCTATAATAAACAGTAGAGGCTCTTATTACATTCTGGTTTGATTTCTCTTCCTTCTGTTTTTCTGCCCTCAGCGTGTCTGTGCGTCAGAGACCCTGAAGCTGGTCTCAAATCTCGTCATCCGACTCTTCTGTGCTGCTATAATGCACAAATGAATCTAACAGTTGTGATTTCACTGAATGATTCATTCGCTGATTTAGTGATTATTTCAGTCGTTTGAGGAAGAACTAATGTACAAGTTCTTATGATTGTCATGTGCAAAAAAAAAAAATCTAAAGATGCCTCTGAATGTCTAATTTTCAAGATATACACTGCCCTCAAAAAGTTTGGAAACGCCCTAGAAAAGTGGGGTTTTGGACAATATTGGCATGAATCCTTTTTAAGGCGAGACACCCCAGGTGAATAGGGTAAAAAAATTAACTAATAGATATCACCATACTTCCCCAGCTGATTGATTACATTAAAAATTACAAACATTTTTTGTATTGCAAGTTTTCAAAAATCATTATCTATTAATGAGGCATTATCTAATTAAATATGCGCTCATTTGCATACATTTCTAGAACAAAAATCTGAATATTGGATGACATCAAGTTCAAAATTCTCATTAAATTTTTTGGACATAATAAATTCAAAGGTTTTTACAGAGGAAATTTTTGATATCTATTTTTATTACTCCATAAATCAGAAAATACTATCAACAGCCAGAAAAAAAAAAAAATTCATCATTTTTTTTAGGAATAAAATGTTGTATAAAATCCAGCAAATTATATATCAACAAATCCCTCTGTAAAAACCTTCAGAATATAGATAGGAATAAAACTGTTAAGTTTGGTGTGTGTAAGTTCTGCTGAAGTGGAGATTTCTGACTCAGAGCAGGAGAAAAAAACTCATTTTTGAGAAAACGGCCTTTAAAGATATTTACTGTAATTGAAATCTACAGATGCAGACAGATAAGTGCAATAAAATATACACTTAAAGGTGTATTTTGGATGTTTCCTTTCCACCAGTCTGAAAAAACACTTTATGAAAAGCCAAAAAGCGCAAGATCTCAAAATTGACAGGTGCCTGACACAGTGTTTTTGCCTGTAGTGCCCCCCCTTAATTTGTGATAATTTTGCACTGATAACGGACAACACAAACTACGAAAACATATTTTATTACATAAACAGTTTATACATAGAAAAAACGTCATCAAAATATCCACCATCAGCAGCTATCTGACCTAAACTGGGTTCTGATTGGTTCATTGTATTCTAAACTTAATTGGCAATCAATTGCTGAAGCTATTAAGGTGTGCTGACACCAAAATCTTCTACAAACCTGGGCCAAGTTTAAACCAGTACCAGGCGTCACAGCTGGCAAAGGGGCGTGTCTGACTTTGACATGTATATATTGCCATTATTATGTAATCAAAATGAAAATTATTATTGATAATGTCAAGTTACTGTAATGTATTTGCACCAGGATTTATGCTGATATCGTCCAAAACCACACTTTACCAGGCGTGTTTCCAAACTTTTGGAAGGCAGTGTATATGCAGGATGTCCAGTACCACTTTTTTCTTCGAGTTAGCCACAAGGTGGCGCTATAACAAGTGAAATTGCTTCTATCTCAAGAGACTTCTTGTTTTGAATTTCCTGGAAAACACATGATACTGTAATGATGAATCCTCAAGAGTCCCTAATGGAAAAACAATTATAAAAACACATTCACTGGTGTTCATGAAACCACACCTTCCGGTCAATGCACATCAAGTCCATCCTGCATTTTCTTTTCTCGTTTGAAATCCTGATCAGATGTCGTGTTATTTTTGCTTTAACAAAGAACAACTGAAAGGTTGTCAGAACATTTAAAATCTTAAAATCTGTCAATCTCAGAGAGTCAAATAAATATTTTTCATGTACGCCAATCAGGCATAACATTATGAGCACCTTCCTAATATTGTGTTGGTCCCAAAACAGCCCTGACCCGTCGAGGCATGGACTCCTCTAGACCCCTGAAGGTGTGCTGTGGTTTCTGACACCAAGATGTTGCAGCAGATCCTTTAAGTCCTGCAAGTTGCGAGGTGGATCCTCCATGGATCGGACTTGTTTGTTCAGCACATCCCACAGATGCTCGACTGGATTGAGATCTGGGGGAATTTGGAGGCCAAGTCAACACCTCAAACTCGTTGTGCTCCTCAAACTATTCCTGAACCATTTTTGTGCATTATCCTGCTGAAAGAGGCCATGAATGGATATACATGGTCTGCAACAATGCTTAGGTAGGTGGTACGTGTCGCAGTAACATCCACATGGATGGCAGGACCCAAGGTTTCCCAGCAGAACATTGCCCAAAGCATCACACTGCCTCCGCCGGCTTGCCTTCTTCCCATAGTGCATCCTGGTGCCATGTGTTCCCCAGGTAAGAGACGCACACGCACCCTGCCATCCACGTGATGTAGAAGAAGATTCATCAGACCTTCTTCCATTGCTCCGTGGTCCAGTTCTGGTGCTCACGTGTCCACTGTTGGCTCTTTCGGTGGTGGACAGGGGTCAGCATGGTCACCCTGACTGGTCTGCAGCTATGCAGCTCCATACGCAACAAACTGATGCACTGTGTATTCTGACACCTTTCTATCAGAACCAGCATTGACTTCTGGAGCAATCTGAGCTACAGGAGCTCGTCTGTTGGATCGGAAAACACGGATCAGCCTTCAATGAGCCTCGGCCGCCCATGACCCTGTCGCCGGTTCACCACTGTTCCTTCCTTGGAGCACTTTTGATAGATCCTGACCACTGCAGAGCGGGAACACCCCACAAGAGCTGCAGTTTTGGAGATGCTCTGACCCAGTCTCTAGCATCACAATCTGGTCCTTGTCAAACTCGCTCAAATCCTTACTCTTGCCCATTTTTCCTGCTTCTAACATCAACTTTGAGGACAAAATGTTCACTTGCTGCCTAATATATATATATATATATGAAAAGATTCAAATTATGTCACTTCCTGTGCGTCACAATTATAAGGAATGTTACATATTTGGTAACAGGAAGAAAATCATGCAGTAACAGGGTTGTGTAAAAATTACTAATAAACATTACATTTTTAGATAATCAATATTACTTCTAGTTATTTCCTGCAATAAATGAATATAACAATTATTACGTTGTTGAATGATCTGGTCTGGATAGAGTTGAGAATGTGACGTAAATCACATTGCAGATGTTTTATGTGTCTAAAAACAGCTAGTTTTCATGCGAGCATCATTTATGTGAGATGATCAAATATCATGGTTGGTGTTTTACACGAGATCTCTTCATTTCTCATCGCCTCACGATATGAACGTAATAAAACTGTTAAATGGAAACTATTCTGATGAATCAAGCCTGATGAAGAATAATGTGCGGAGGATGAAGGATGAGAGGATGCTGAAGTGTCGGTGTGATCCGCTGGTTGTCGCACTCGGTGTGTGTTTGTGTTTGTGTCGGTGGTCCGGAGGGCGGAGCTGCGGGTCTCTGCGCCCCCGGTACCGACGGACACACCGATCACTGCTGGGCGGAAGAGCGTCATTTGAGCACAAAACAGACCGAAAGAGAAGCAGCGCGCACGGGTTCAGCGCTCCAGTTAACGGAGATCAAGCGGGACTCGAGCGTGAACGCGACGACACATCGAGAGTGATTTTCTCTTTCTTCCGCTCCAGCATGGATTTACACACGGACGCTCGACAGGAGCGCGATTCGCCCGCATCACCGCCCGAGCGTCACTGAAGCATCATCCGCCCTGAACGCGAGATCCGACCGCTCCGATGCGAACAAAAGCCTCCGTGCGCCCGCATTCACCTCCACCCTGACCGACCGCAGCGCCTCCATCCGCAATGAACATCTAGAGGAGCGTCAGGCGATGGGTGAGACAGACATCCACACACACACACACACAGACACAGACAGACAGGTCGGGTGGATGGGGAGCAGCATCTGTTCGGTCAGAAAGCAAAACCAAAAACAGCCGAAACCACTGGCGTCTTGTTAAGATCCTCATAACACTCGCTGCTGTTAATATTCCTGATGTTGATTTGCTTTCCGGTCTGATCTGATGTTGTCTTGTGTCTCAGAACGAGCAGATTATGTTGTCAAACCCAAATATCAACTTGCTTTTTGCTTCTCTAGAGACGTGTGAATTAAATATATAATTGAAGAATTGTGTTGGTGAAACCGCACAGGCCTCTGTCAGCTACAATCCAGATTCTGATGCGGTTTGACTCCAGATCTGCGTGGAAATGTAATTTCTTATGGCTAAATATAAGAACATGTTATTTAAATATGAAACTGAAGCATTGTGTAAGTGAAAACATACAGGCCTCTGTCAGCTACAATCCAGATTCTGATACGGTTTGACAACATACAGGCCTCTGTCAGCTACAATCCAGATTCTGATACGGTTTGACTCCAGATCTGCGTGGAAATGTAATTTTATATGGCTAAATATAAGAACATGTTATTTAAATATGAAACTGAAGCATTGTGTTACAAGTGGAAACATACAGGCCTCTGTCAGCTACAATCCAAATTCTGATGTGGTTTGACTCCAGATCTGCGTGGATGGCTAAATATAATAACATGTTATTTAAATATGAAACTGAAGCATTGTGTAAGTGAAAACATACAGGCCTCTGTCAGCTACAATCCAGATTCTGATGTGGTTTGACTCCAGATCTGCGTGGATGGCTAAATATAATAACATGTTATTTAAATATGAAACTGAAGCATTGTGTAAGTGAAAACATACAGGCCTCTGTCAGCTACAATCCAGATTCTGATACGGTTTGACTCCAGATCTGCGTGGAAATGTAATTTTATATGGCTAAATATAAGAACATGTTATTTAAATATGAAACTGAAGCATTGTGTTACAAGTGGAAACATACAGGCCTCTGTCAGCTACAATCCAAATTCTGATGCTGTTTGACTTCAGATCTGTGTGGAAACATAATTTCAGATGCCAAAATACAATAGGAACTTGTCATTTAAATATGTAATTGAAGCTTGTTGGTTATACCGCACAGGGCTCTGTCAGCTACAGTCCAGATTCTGATTCAGTCTGACTACATATCTGTGTGGAAACATAATTTCAGATGCCAAAATACGACAGGAACTTGTAATTTAAATATGTAATTGAAGCATTGTTTTAGTGAAACCACAGCTACAATCCAGATTCTGATGGGGTTTGACTCCATATCTGTGTGGAAATGTAATATCAGGTGCCTAAATATGATAGGAACTTTAATTTAAATATGTAATTGAAGCTTGTTGGTCATACCGCACAGGCCTCTGTCAGCTACAATCTAGATTCTGATGCGGTTTGACTCCTTATCTGTGTGGAAACGTAATATCAGGTGCCTAAATATGATAGGAACTTTTAATTTAAATATTTAATTGAAGCTTGTTGCTTATACCGCACAGGCCTCTGTCAGCTACAATCCAGATTCTGATTCAGTTTGACTACATATCTGTGTGGAAACATAATTTCAGATGCCAAAATACGACAGGAACTTGTCATTTAAATATGTAATTGAAGCATTGTGTTAGTGAAACCACAGCTACAATCCAGATTCTAATGGGGTTTGACTCCATATCTGTGTGGAAACGTAATATCAGGTGCCTAAATATGATAGGAACTTTTAATTTAAATATGTAATTGAAGCTTGTTGGTTATACTGCACATGCCTCTGTCAGCTACAGTCCAGATTCTGATTCAGTTTGACTCCAGATCTGTGTGGAAACATATCAGATTCCTAAATATTATAAGAAGATTTTTTGTTCTTTATGATTTTAATAAGTAAAGTGAAGAATTGTGTTAGTGAAACGGCACAGGCCTCTGTCAGCTACAATCCAGATTCTGATTTGGTTTAACTAAATATCAGATGCCTAAATACGATAAGAACACGTCTGACTCAGAAGTCGCCATTAAAAAATAAGAAATTATATTTTGTATAAATGAAGGTTATTTTAGCACCAATAACATGCTTTGGATTGTGGCCAATTTTAATTTTGAGTTTTTGATTCTC
The DNA here is from genome assembly GCA_003731715.1 of Anabarilius grahami. NCBI lineage: Eukaryota > Metazoa > Chordata > Actinopteri > Cypriniformes > Xenocyprididae > Anabarilius > Anabarilius grahami. Next base: position 9,223,039 of record RJVU01051519.1, on the reverse strand, counting down.
AATGTTGATTATCATTAGTTTCTTAACATGCAATAAAATAGTGTTTTAAAATTGAAATCAACATACTTTACTAGAATAAGACTATTGACTTTACAATTTAAATAAGATTGTTCAAATATTAAAATGAAATCTTGTGTTTGCGTTGCAGTAATGAGTTGGGGGAAATTTGCATGCGTCTCATGAAAATGCCATAAAAAAACAAATAAGCTTAATGGTCCTAAAATGGTCTTCATATAATATAATATTACTTTCTTTTGATTTTGGGCCGTACGTGTCCTCGACAGGTTTTGTGAGATTCTCCTAGATGAAAAACTGGCTGGCTTTATTCTCCGTTCTGGTTCTGCTTGGTCGTTTTCTAGGTAATGATGTGGATTGAGTTTCAGCTCACAGGTGACTGACCTACAGCGCCAGATCAAAACAATGACATGTGAAATGTGTGTGTGTGTAAACACACGGTGAGCAGATGTTGAGTCTCATGTCATCATCAGCTCATATGGTGTCTAAGATAACAGACATCACAACAACCTGATGAAATCGACATTTGGATGTTTGTTTGATCACAAAATCCTTGAAGAGTTTAAATGACGGAAGTCTGGGCGCCTGTAGAATGACTGAATGAACAGATAATGAATGAGAACTGAGACTGAAGGACGTCGGGCGTCATTGGCTCGTAATGCTCGTGTTTAAAGCACATGAACAAACACGGATGATTGTTCACTGGATGTAATTGTCACTTGATTATTGTGTGAGTGGTTGAGATGATCAGTTTTGCTTGAGAATTCAAACTTTCCCTGATCTTACGAGCTCATGTTCTATGAAAACACACTGTAACGTTCAGAACTCAACACTTAGGTTTGTGTGTCCTCCAAAGCGTTTTTGTTTGTCTGCTTGTTGTCGTCTGTTGCCATTGTACAGGCAGGATGTTTTGGTTGGTCGATGTGGTATTTATCCCCCGCCCCTCTTCCACTGTGATTGGACGGCGGGGTAAAAAGTGACAGTGATGAACGTTTTACTCAAAGCTGAACAAACGGCAAGTGCTCAGCGTGAAATAGACGCTCAGTCACACTTCTGCCATTTTTTCCATTGAAAAATGTGCTTGCCTTAGGAAAAAAATCATGAATTACAACCATTTAAGTTCAGATTTGTGCTCAAAAAGGTTAACTGCAAACTTCCTCATAATGTCACTGTGTCAACGAGGAGGAAGGAGGATAGATGCTGTTTTGAAAGTTATGAATCGTTTACTCAAATGCAGGAGTTAACATCACTACTCTAAAGGTATGTTTACACAACAACAATGAACTAAAAACAAAAACGTTTTTTCTTAGCATTTTTCGCGTACAGACTACAATGTTGTCAAAACAATCCCCATACAAAAGGATCCGTGAAAACGACTAAAATCGCTGTATTCTGCTACCAGGCCAGTAGATGGCGATGTCACTTTGTAAAGAAACACTACGCACCTATAGACTGAATACGTAATGCGCGTGACATCACCGTTTTCACAAATTTGCATTTTTGCAGTTTACACAGAGATGATAACTGTATCGTTTTCAAAAACTTGCACTTTGAAACAGTTTTCAAACATTTGTGTTTTCAAGCCCCTAAACCGCCAATGGCGTGAAAATCGATTAATCGCATCTAACGTAAAAGTTTGTAAATATAACTTTTATGTTAGATGCGATTAATCGCGATTAATCGATTTGACAGCACTAGTTTTTAGTTGAAAATGGTGCCGTGTAAACGGCCTGTAAGTGTATCTGGCTTCATTTGGAACAGTTTATTTAGACAGAGTGTAAATAGACAAAGTAACTGGGTACAAAATGCAAGTTACGCAATATGAACTTTGATATTACTTTACTGACAGCAAAGCCTCTGCTCGTGTGCATGCAGCAAAACGCTGTTACTCATTGTACATGTGAAGAGTTCAGCTGGCCGATGTAGACGTCATGAAGAACCGAACGCCTGCTGAAGTGAACTGAGAGAAGCGTGGAAAGTGAGCATGTAAGACTAAATTATGACTGGCTTAAAAACACTTCATACTTGATATGAAATTACCCTTAATTTGACTCAGATTGACTCAGAAGTAAATTTCACACCTGGAATTGAGTAAAATCCACTTCACTTAGTTAAGTAAATTTAAGTCAATAAGTGCATTTTTAAAAAAAAAATTATATTTATTCCAACACGAATGCAAACTTAAGTGTAAAATACATTGTGATAAAATGTTCCGCAATTGTGTTGCTTCTGATCATTTTAATTACGTAAATGTAGGACAAACAATTCAGAGAGAACATGTCAAAGATAAACACAGGCTTTTGGTATAGAATGATTTTTATTGCCATATTAGAGACAAACTACATGTTTGGAAGCAGCGGTGTGTTTTGGGACGGTGTGTGTTTCTCACACGGATCCAGTGCGTCAGGCGTGTGAGTGTTTTTGTGCATCGGTGTCGCCTTACAGCTGTGTCCCGAACACACCTACTGCAGCCAAAATGGTGCTGACCTGTTTTTGACCTCTGAGTGTGTGCGGAGCCGACGCCTGATGGAACGTCCCGCTCGCTTCCCGTCAGCGGGGGGATCTCCACCTATAGACACAAACAAACACACACACTCCTCAAGCTGTGCACTTCCTCTTCTCTGCTGACAGCTTCCTGTCTCAGAGCCTGATATCTTCTCAATCATAATCATAACAGATTCGTTTATACTAAACACACTCATGTCCATCTGGAGTGGAGGAAAGTGTGTTTGAGAGCCAATCACAGCAAATATGAACATATTTTGAACATGTCGAGCCAATCAGATGTGACTGTGGGTGGAGCTAGTGTAATGACAGGAATAGAACTCAAAGTTTCCTGCCAGTTATCACACTTGTGACTGGTTAAGAAAAAACCCCAGACTTACATGGAAGAGAAGCATCGCTTTAATCACGTGTTGCTTCATTGTGTTCCTCCTGCTCAGGTTTAGAGCGACTGATGGTAGATGAGCTGTATAAACATGGTGTTGATTAAAACTGTCTGACACTCACCATAGTAAAACTCAAATGAGACACACAAACTAACTGCTCTAGACAGACAGCAGGACTATAATCAGAGAGTGTGTTTATCTGTGATTAATAGACACATCAAGCTCAATACACCTGATGTGTGTGTGTGTTTTGAGCTGCACAAGAGCAGCGTTCTTGATGTGATGATTGTTGTCGTCTCGGCTCCAGAGTTCATGGGAAGGAAGCGTCAGTTCTGTGAATGTGGCTGTTTGATTCCTGCAGTGGAACATGAGATGATTCGCTTTCAGAAGTAGGAACCACAGAGCAACACTTAATACCACTCAGAACACTATAGCAACACCATAGAAACACCCTAGAAACCACCCAGAACATCCTAGAAACCACAGAGCAACACTTAATACCACTCAGAACACTATAGCAACTGCATAGCAACACCATAGAAACCACCCAGAACATCCTATAAACCACAGAGCAACACTTAATACCCCTCAGAACACTATAGCAACTGCATAGCAACACCATAGAAACCACCCAGAACATCCTATAAACCACAGAGCAACACTTAATACCACTCAGAACACTATAGCAACTGCATAAAAACACCATAGAAACCACCCAGAACATCCTAGTAACCACAGCAACACTTAATACCACTCAGAACACCTGCATAGCAACGCCCTAGAAACCACCCAGAACATCCTATAATACCACTCAGAACACCTGCATAGCAACGCCCTAGAAACCACCCAGAACATCCTAGTAGCCACAGAGCAACACTTAATAACACTCAGAACACTATAGCAACTGCATAGCAACACCATAGAAACCACCCAGAACATCCTAGTAGCCACAGAGCAACACTTAATACCACTCAGAACACTATAACAACTGCATAGCAACACCATAGAAACCACCCAGGACATCCTAGTAACCACAGAGCAACACTTAATACCACTCAAAACACTATAGCAACTGCATAGCAACACCCAGAACATCCTATAAACCACAGAGCAACACTTAATACCACTCAGAGGACTATAGCAACACCATAGAAACTACCCAGAACATCCTAGCAACCACGGTAAAGCACTTAATACTGCTCGGAACACTATAGCAACCACATAGCAACACCCTAGATACCACCCAGAGCATCCTAGCAACCATGGTACAACACTTAATACTGCTCGGAACACTATAGCAACCACATAGCAACACCCTAGAAACCACCCAGAGCATCCTAGCAACCATGGTACAACACTTTTTACCACTCAGAACACTATATAAACTGCTTAGCAACACCCTAGAAACCACCCAGAAGTGATTGTTTTTATTCCTGCAGAGGAACGTGAGCCGTTGTGCTGGAGAACCTTCAGCTGTGTTGTAGTGTGCACTAGATTAAACGAACTGATGAAAACGACGCTACATTCATCAGTGTGGTTTGTATGTGTTTTCTTCCTGTCTGGTGTGAAAAGCGTCTCTGTGCTCTTCTGGTTTGTGAATGTGGGTTTTTCAATATGCGTCTGTTGGATTTTTTTCAGCCGTTTTCTAGCCCAGAGCAGCAGCTGAAAATGATGCTTCTGTTCTGATCACTTAATGCTGTTTGAGTATTAGTGACTTAGTGAACAGCACTAATGATGCAAACTTGTTTAAAGTTCACATAATCTTTAAATATTTCATGAACTCACAGGAGGTTCAGGGTGTGTCCTACAGATATCAGGTGTGTTTATGTGTGTGTCCATTGTGATCGACACAACCTGCTTATCCTCACTCCAGCCCATTTCTAATGCAGCTTTGGTCAGTCAATGAAGGCTTTTATTCCTAACAAGTTCTTATCAAAAGTTAATAGTCGGTATTTTACAGAGAGTCAGTGAAGATGAAATATGAGACGTGATGTTTATAGAAAAGGCAAAATCAAGGTAAACATCAATATTTTTAGTGCATTATTTCCAGTCAAGCAATTTTGTCCAATTATGCAAAATGTGTGAAGTTTTGCGTATTTAATTTTATGTGTTTAAGACTCATAAAATGCTGTCAGCGAAAGAGTTGTTAATTTTATTTAAAATATTATCAAACAAAACAGAACATACCACATGTGATGAGTCTCTGTGATCCGTCTGTCCACCGCTGGACAAATGAAAGAAACTAGTGAGAGTGTGAAAGTGTGTCTGAAAGAGTTTATTTTATAAAATTGCCCATAGTTAGAAACACCCACTAATTTACATCATGGTGTTTGTTTTACTGCTTCTAATTTATGCAAATTTAAATAAGCAAATCACTGTATTATAATTAATGAGAATATAAAGAAAATTACCAATTAGAATGAGAATTACAGACAAACTCAAAAGTAAAGTGTCATGTCATGAAAGTTAAAATGTGTCTGTCATAAAAATATTGTTAAAAACAAAGGGGCGGGGCCTGGTTGAGTTAGTTGAAACTGGTGGTTATGGTAAGGGGCGTGACATTTGCCAAATGACCAATCACAACACTCTGTTCCAGCTGACCAATCAGAGCACATTGTGCTTTTCAGAAGGAGGGGCTTCATAGAGACAGGAACTAAACAGGGGTGCGTTTCCCAAAAGCATCGTTAGCCAACTATGGTCGCAAGTTCCATTGAATTTTATTGATAACGACGGAACTTGCGATGATGGTTGGCTTTGGGAAATGCACCCCAGAGCGTTACTGACAGACTGGGAAGAGAGGAGCTGCAACAATGGAGAATATGAGGAAAATAACCAACATTCAAGCAGGAAAACCTGTTCTAGTAGAGCCTATAAACAACATCAAGACTGTGTAAAAGAGCATAATATTGTCTCATTAATTTCATTTATACAAAATATATATTTTGAGCACTTCTTTGGCCAGCAGAAGCAGTGAGCGGGTGTGCGGCTGTAGAACGGGGTGAAGTGCTGGAGCGGCTCGTCGCCCACATTCGGACAGAAGGAGTGTTTTTTTGTGGATTGGGCAGATATTGAGCGGCTAGAGAATGAGCTCTATTGTACCGGCAGACAGACAGGCGCTCACTCTCTCTCTCTCTCACACACACACACACACACACACACATTGTTCAAGACTGAGTTTGGCTCCGCCACACTTTTGGTGACACATGACGTGTGACGTATGTTTCCATGGTGACATACGTGACGCAGCGGGAGACTGGAGCAGTTCAGTGTGCCAGTTCAATGTTGGCAGTGCCGGACCTACTGACTGAGACATTCACACGCTTCACACACTCGTGCGGGTCACTGTCTGGAGATCACACACACACAAACTCACATTCTGTATTATTAGTGCTGTTAGTCATGCATGACTGATTCCTCAGATCATCTGTGGTGACGAGGAGAGTGTGCTGCTACTTTACTAAGTGATCAGATGCAGCATTTTCAGCTGCTGGACCAGAATCCCACCAACCACAGTGCAACACTGAATACCACTCAGAACACAATAAAAACAACATGGCAACACCCTAGTAACCACCCAGAACACCCTAACAACCACAGTGCAACACTTAATACCACTCAGAACACAATAAAAACAACATGGCAACACCCTAGTAACCACCCAGAACACCCTACCAACCACAGTGCAACACTTAATACCACTCAGAACACAATAAAAACAAGATAGCAACACCCTAGTAACCCCCAGAACACCCTAACAACCACAGTGCCACACCAATTATCACTCAGAATACCATAGCAACATTCTTAAAAGCACAGTGCAATACTTAACCATAAACACCATAAACAACAACATAGCAACCACATAGCAATGCCCTAGCAACACCTGAAACACCCTACCAACCACAGTGCAACACTTAATACCGCTCAGAACACAATAAAAACATCATAGCAACACCCTAGTAACCACCCAGAACACCCTACCAACCACAGTGCAACACTAATTACCACTCAGAACACAATAATAACAACATAGCAACACCCTAGTAACCACCCAGAACACCCTACCAACCACAGTGCAACACTTGATACCGCTCAGAACACAATAATAACAACATAGCAACACCCTAGTAACCACCCAGAACACCCTAACAACCACAGTGCAACACTTAATACCACTCAGAACACAATAAAAACAACATAGCAACACCCTAGTAACCACTCAGAACACCCTAACAACCACAGTGCCACACCAATTATCACTCAGAATACCATAGCAACATTCTTAAAAGCACAGTGCAATACTTAACCATAAACACCATAAACAACAACATAGCAACCACATAGCAATGCCCTAGCAACACCTGAAACACCCTACCAACCACAGTGCAACACTTAATACCGCTCAGAACACAATAATAACAACATAGCAACACCCTAGTAACCACCCAGAACACCCTACCAACCACAGTGCAACACTTAATACCACTCTGAACACAATAAAAACAAGATAGCAACACCCTAGTAACCACCCAGAACACCCTAACAACCACAGTGCAACACTTAATACCACTCAGAACACAATAAAAACAAGATAGCAACACCCTAGTAACCCCCCAGAACACCCTAACAACCACAGTGCCACACCAATTATCACTCAGAATACCATAGCAACATTCTTAAAAGCACAGTGCAATACTTAACCATAAACACCATAAACAACAACATAGCAACCACATAGCAATGCCCTAGCAACACCTGAAACACCCTACCAACCACAGTGCAACACTTAATACCGCTCAGAACACAATAAAAACATCATAGCAACACCATAGTAACCACCCAGAACACCCTACCAACCACAGTGCAACACTAATTACCACTCAGAACACAATAATAACAACATAGCAACACCCTAGTAACCACCCAGAACACCCTACCAACCACAGTGCAACACTTAATACCACTCAGAACACAATAAAAACAACATAGCAACACCCTATTAACCACTCAGAACACCCTACCAACCACAGTGCAACACTTAATACCACTCAGAACACAATAAAAACAACATAGCAACACCCTAGTAACCACCCAGAACACCCTAACAACCACAGTGCAACACCAATTATCACTCAGAATACCATAGCAACATTCTTAAAAGCACAGTGCAATACTTAACCATAAACACCATAAACAACAACATAGCAACCACATAGCAATGCCCTAGCAACACCTGAAACACCCTACCAACCACAGTGCAACACTTAATACCGCTCAGAACACAATAAAAACATCATAGCAACACCCTAGTAACCATCCAGAACACCCTAACAACCACAGCGCAACACTAATTACCACTCAGAACACCATAGCAACACCCGTGAAAGCACAGCGCAACACTTAACCATAAACAACACCTTAGCAACCGCATAGCAACTCCCTAGCAACTCCTAAAACACCCTACCAACCACAGTGCAACACTTAATACCACTCAGAACACAATAAAAACAGCATAGCAACAACCTAGTGAACACCCTAACAACCACAGTGCAATTTTCATTACCATTCAGAACACCATAGCAACATCCTCAAAAGCACAGCGCAACACTTAACCATCAACAACACCTTAGCAACCGCATAGCAACTCCCGGAACACCCTAGCAACATCCTCAAAAGCACAGCACAACACTTAACCATCAACAACACCTTAGCAACC
>RJVU01051519.1:9192017-9214158 GCA_003731715.1 Anabarilius grahami | reverse complement strand
GCTGTTCTTGAGTTTAAAGCTAACCCTCCCTCACTAGCTGATTTGTATGTGTGTGTCACACACAGGAGCAGTATTGTATTAGTTGTTTATTTGCCTTCTGTGTGACTGGCTGCTGCTGATTATTATTATAATATTTCTCTTCTGATGTCCGGTGTGATTTCAGCTCACTAACAGACTCTTCAGCTTCAGGTTTCTGTTGTTTTCTGGACAAGGCTTCACACACACCGACTGGAAGTAAGTGCAGAAACAGGTGTTTGATTCTCAGCTGTGTCAGTGTCCCGCTGCGCTTGTGTTCAGTGATGATTAGCTGCTGTTTGACAGCGTGTGTGTGTGTGTGTGTGTGTGTGTGTGTGGAGGGTTGTTGTCCAATCCGCTTGTGTCTCTGAGGAATTCTCTTCTCTTATCCAAAATTCATGGAGTTTTATCCGTCGATTAGCTCTGTGCTTGGTAACAGATCCCTTTTGGGAATGTGTCCAGCGCCGCTGCTTTCTGACCCACACGTCCGCTGAGATGACCTGAACACGGATGCACGTATGAATACACTGAGAACACACACACACACACACTGACAAGCAACTTTTGTATGGAAGACATTTTGAGCGCAGCCGTTTAATAAACAGGAAGTACAAAATAAGTGTGGATGTATTTGGCGTCTTAAACGAACCCTCATGACAGGAAATGAAAGTGCTGACACTTCACGAGAGATCATGTTGCTCAGAATGTAGATGCATTTAAAGAATTTTTTTTTTGCATTAGTTTGAGTGTAAATTGTACTTAATTGTCGTGGAAATAATCTTGCAGTGCAGAACAAAACTTTTTTTTCTTTTGTTTTTGGGCTGAGAAGATTCTTGTGATTCATCCTTCATAAATTACATAAATTACGCTTCGATCATGAATCAAGACATGTCTGATGATGGCTTTGTCTCTGGTTTTGTGCGTTTTTGCTGAATGTTTATGATCATACTAGAGTCTGAACATGAAGATTATGAGAGTTGAGTCTTATCTTGCACAACACACATTCCTCTTTTCCCACAGGGTTTTATCTGCCGCAAGTGTGTATGATTGTGTGTGTGTTCATATTTCTGTTCTGAATCACACATTTATATGAGTAGATGGTGTTTTCATTTTCATTTCAACATGTATTTTCTCATATATTTTTGGCCATTTATTTAAATGCATTTTCAATGTAACACTCAATGGGTTAAAAACAACCCAAGTTGGGTTGAAAATGGACAAACCCAGCGATTGGGTTGTTTTGACCCAGCAGTTGGGTTAAATGTTTGCCCAACCTGCTGGGTAGTTTTATTTAACCCAACAATTGTTTACAAATTACTATATGTCTGGCTTAAAATGAACCCAAAATAGGTTGGAAATTAAAAATCAGACTCATAATTACTAGAGGCAACAATAATAATCAAAAAGATGAGCATTTATTAATAAGCAATTTAATAAATGTTTATTGTTTAAATATTATTCAAAAAAAGTATTAATAAATGTTTGTTTATTAAACATATTAATAAATGTTAATTTCCAACATATTTTGGGTTCATTTTAAGCAAGAAATACAGTAATTTTTAAACAATATTTGGGTTAAATAAAACTACCCAGCAGGTTGGGCAAACATTTAACCCAGCTGCTGGGTTAAAACAACCCAATCGCTGGGTTTGTCCATTTTCAACCCAACTTGGGTTGTTTTTAACCCAGCATTTTTTAGAGTGAAGTCTATTTTTAAGAATATACGAGAAAAAGAATATACAAGAAAAAGTTTTTAATATTTTAAGATTGACTGTGTTTTCCTGTCTCTTGAATTATATGTTCATATATATTTTGGCATATGAGGGTTTAATCAGAATATATTTTAAATTTGAAAAATAGATTTTCTTACCTGTTCTGTTTTCCAACTTGTATTTAGCATGTGTTCTACATACATTTTTGGGGGGTCTTCAAAGATCACAGTGCTTTAACCGTGTTTATGAGCCAAATAACACCTGCGTTTCACACAGGAACTGTGCTGACAATGTCAGTGTGGTTGTGTCTTGAGTGTCTGTGTGTGCGTTTATATCTGAGCACATGATTTCTGATCATGTCCATGAAAGGGTCTGTATTGTGTTGTACTTCACAAAGAATAAAAAATGCTCTTCTGCAACCAGACCACAGCATTCAGACTGGACTGACCCGGACTGGACTGCAGTGCTGAGCTTAACTCGTGTCAGGAAGTGATTCCTTCTACAGTGCAGAGAATACATATATGTGTGTGAAAGTTTTCTGTGATGGGTAGGTTTTGTACAGTATCATTATGTCGATGGAAAGTCCCCATAAAACATTGAAACCCAACGTGTGTGATGAGTGTGTGTGTGTGTGTGTGTTCTTGTTTATATTACATCGTGGGGACCAAATGTCCCCACGATGTAATAAAAACCTGAGATCACCTACATCACCAGCCAGCGGTCCCCACGAGGGAAATGGATTAATAAACATACTAAATGATGTTTTTTTGAAAATGTAAAAATGCAGAATGTTTCCTGTGATGGTTAGGTTTAGGGATAGGGGTAGTGTAGGGGGAGAGAAAATACAGTTTGTACAGTATAAAAACCATTACGCCTATGGAGAGTCCCCACTAAGATAGCAAAACAAACCTGTGTGTGTGTGTGTATGTATGTGTGTGTGTATGTATGTGTGTGTGTATGTATGTGTGTTAACTGTAGTTTGGGAACAGATGTGTTCACAGAAGTGAACTAAACTGACAAACATCCCTGAGGGTTTGTTTCTCCGTAATGAGCTCCATGTTAAAACATTGAAAGGCCCTATTCTAGAGGTCAGGAAATGCTCGCGTTTATTTATGTACTGTATGTGTGTCTGTGTGTGATGTAGATAAGAGACTAACACAGTGTCTTAAAGTTGACATGAAACTGAAGTCTTTTCTTCTCTATTGTGTCGTATATCCGAGTGAAACGCTTCTCAAACAAGAACAAATGTAGGGCGGGGCTTGATTTTGATTGGATGGTTGTGGTTTGCTATTGGTGGATCTCATGTGAGTGACAGGTTGCCCCGCCCTCGTCATCAGAGAAGAGAAGAGATGCTGCAAGAGGAAGATATTCTGATTCAAGATTACCAGAACATGAATTTAACACAATAATGATGTGCAGCAATAAATCATTTAGAATAAATGCTGCAATATTGCATAAAAAACAAGAATTGTCCATTTCGATTTTTAATTGAGACTTTACAGGCGAGTGTCCTGACGTAACCGCAGCCTGTTGTTTCCTCTCGTGGAAAAATCAAAGTTGCATCAGAGAGAGACGCAGACAGACATGAGCTGATTTACTCCACACAAGAGACACAGTGTGTGTGTGTGTGTGTGTGTGTGTGTGTGCGCTCTCTCTTTAAGGTCTCAGATGTGACTCTGCAGATCTGCTGTGATCAAGTTGGTCATGTGACTGTAGATGTTTTATCTTTAACGTCCCACACATTGTTGTCAAATCCTTATAAAATGGCATAATTTAGCCAAAGACCTTCTATAGGCATTTACAAGAATGAACTGACCAGATATTCTAAACAATTAATTTTAAACAAGTAATAAGATTAACATTACTATTTATATGATTCTTTACAAATGCTGTGGTTGAGCGAGTAAGCGGGTTGGGTGGATGTTGTGGTTTAGAGTATTATTTTATATTTTGCATACTATGAAAATCTGTATTAAACAGAGCTTGATGAAAGCAAACACGAACTGGCTAATCAGATCATTTCCATGTGATACACAGCCAGTGACACAGAAGCTGACGACCATTTCAAGTTAAAAATAGTTCAACTTTTAAAAATGCATGTGAAGACCCCTGAATTCTGTTTCATGTAGTTTCTCTCTATAAAACGCAGAAGTGTGTCGTGTGTGAGCGCGCTCAGATTGAGTGTGTGGGGCGATGATGACCCGAATCTACCAGAACCCGCCGCAGAATTAAAAACCAGGCCCAATTGAGTTTGACCGTTTGAAATGCTGTGAAGCGAGAAAAGTCACACAGTGAAAGTGTGTGTAGGAGTTCGAACCGAATTTGGCTGCCGATTGTTGTTCTGTTTATTCCTCTCGTCTTCCCACAATAATGCACCGGTTTATTTGTGTCTTGCGAACCCCGCAGAGCCGCCCGCTGCGTGTGATGTCATTTGAGTGTTTCCTGCGTCAGAAGACCTGATCGTCCAATCACATCACTCATTAACTCAGCTGGTTATTTAACAGCTGATTCAGCCTCTTCCTGTACGTCATGTCTCTAGTCCACTGCTTACGCATCTAGGAAATTTGCTTTGCAGTCGTGTAAGTGGCCTGACGGGAGTTCCTCTATAATCAACAGTTCATGCGGCACACAATCAGATGATGTTTCAAAGGACACAAAAACGCAGATGCTTGTCTAATGCAGTCCCAATGAATGCACAAACTCTGATGCATTTCAGAACGCGACACACAAAATCGAGCAGTGTAGAGAGAAACGTCTGTGCTTATGAGAACGTTCCCTGTTAGCTGAACGCCACACAAACTCTTAAACTCACAACAGCGATGGGAACAATTGCAGTGAACGTTCTCATGGGGGGTTTTGTTACTATCACTGATGATCTGGAAGGTCAGACACACTGAGGAGCTTCTGTTCTTCAGCTGCTCTGAAAGGCTGGAGAGAAATCCGTCCATCTAATCACGATCACTGAGCACCTTAAATTACAAACACATACTGTGTCCCGGTGAGGGGAATGCCCCAAAATACACGCTTATATTTATGCAGCGTCTCAGGAGGTGTTCTGAAATCAGAGTGCTTCACATATATTGTGATTTGTCTGTGTTTTCACATGCATATAATTCCCAAATATATTTGTCCGTTATTTCCTTCACACACGGGTAAGGTAACAGCATGCAGTGGAAGAGATTTCTGCAGGAGAGTATTAAAAATAGAGAAACTCAAAAGTCTTTGCGTAAAATTAAGCTTGAGGACAAAAATGTCACACTTCAGCAGTTCCAAATCACTAAGAGTCTGTCTAAAAGTTTCTCTCTCTCCTGTTTCTCAGGATGAAAATGAGACGTCACAGGGTTTTCTTGATTTGCACGGTGGGACTGTGTGTCATTTCCTTCCTGCATTACTACAAGGCTCTCCACTACGTGTCCCTGCTGAGGGAGCTGTCTGCACCCTACCCTAACATCAAATCCTTCATCATGGTCACTGGTTTCTTCTGGAAGGAGGGCACCACCCCGTTGTCAAGTGCGTCCCCGGAGGAAGGACCTCCGCTGGTCCACAGCCTGTCGGAAGGCAAGCCTCGGGCTGGAGGAGGTGGTCTGGAGCTCGACACCGGACCAGAACCTGAAGCACCACGGCCGTGGAAGAGACCTGAAGATCTGCAGCACCGGAGCTCAGGCACTACAGAGGTACCGAGACTGTTCTGCACCAAACACTCCCCTGTCTGTCATTGGTCAGTCAGACAGATAGTCCCGGCACAAACTCTTTTGATTGGTTGAGTCATAAGTTGACATGTCGGGCGCTCAAATAATCAGATCAATGTTGTGAAAGCATCACAGTGACCCTGCTTTTGCACGCTTCGCAAGCTTGGGATTCTGGTTGCTGGCGGACCAGCATATGTTATGTTTTGGGTGCTGGCATGACAACAAATCTTGTGTGCGTGTTACAGGTCACGTTTCTTAGTGTGTGTTTGAGGTTAACAATTTTCCAAATTAACTTACGAAAATAATTTAATAAGGAAAAATGCATGTTGCTGGATACATGTTTACTGGTACACAGTAAAATCCTCAGTGTTAAACAAACACTGCTCAGTTTCGGGGAAGTGCAGAAACACAACAACTACCACTGACATACAGTCATAAAGCCTTAGATGAAATCAACTGCAAATAAAATCAATATCTCACTAGAGGATGAATAAACAACTCCAAAAACAGCTTTCCTATTTTCATTTATTACAAAGTGGTTTGGCATTATTTCTTTGGTACAAAGGAAGTCACCATTATGGTGATTGGTGTTCCCTTTAGTTGTTAACTGTCATTATCAAGTTATTAACTTTCCCATTGAAAGAGCTCTTCTCATAACCCCTGTTATTGAACAAACTGCTTATGATTATGCTTTTATTAGGCATTTGTCTTGGTTTTCATATCTCTAAATGTTTTGTTTTGCAATGTACACAAGCGCTTTTTAACTGATTTGTGTACAGATCTTTCTAAACAGGAGACAATTGCATTGATGCTTTGAAATGGTTTACATTCACTATATGTAATCATAACTAAAACAATTAAAATTTTCAGTTCTACTTCCAGCAGGGGGAGCAAAATAAATGACAAAGTTATAATCATATAATTAAATAAATCATGTGTTTTAACCTTATATTGTTTTTTATTTACATCATTAATGTGTTAAATATGGAAATATGCAAGCAAAATCAATGCTTGTCCCCAAACACTGCTTGCATACAGACAACTGGGCTACTCACACTCAACCCCACAACCCCATACTAGTGAACCAGCTTAACCACCTCCGTTTTGCTTGAGAACAGCATGAATATGCTGGTCCACCAGCAACACCAGCACTATACATGCATAAACCAGCACTGTACCAGCATAAACCAGCCTAGACCAGCACTAACTAGCACTGTACCACCCATAACCAGCACAAACCAGCCTGGACCACCATAGAATCCATGCTGGTTTATGCTGGATTTTTCAGCAGGGGAGATCAATTTATAGATGTTGAAGAAATTGAGCCAAAATGTGCAAGAGAATAATGATGCATGCATAGTGTAATATAAAAAATAATTATAGTGGTCCAGCTATTTAAACAATCAATGGGGCTGCATAGTTAATCTAAGAAATATTCAAGATTATGATTACTACTCCCACGATTAATTGTGAAACATGCAGAATACAGCGTTAGAATAGACTTTTTCAAAACAGTTGTTCACAAGGAGCAAGTTTCAGTTCTACTTCTGTTTGTGGTGGCACATGAAAATAAAAGTGGAGTTATTTTGGATTTTCTTGATGCTGTGCCACCTGCTTGCGGTGTAGAACATTGTGGATTCAGTGCAACAAACTAGTACACGCCCCACTGTAATCGCATGATTCTGTCATAATCATTCAGTCCTAAGAGTCAATGAAACTTTGTCCAGATTCTGCTGTCTTTGAGTCTTCTCATGGTGTATGTTCTCCATTAATCAGGTTCATAAGGGAGGTTTGGTCGCCTATCAGCCCAGCAGTCCGACCAACCACAAGCCCAACCCACAGAGAGACGCTGCTGTCCGAGTTGCGGTGAACAAGCTTCAGCCACGTCACGCATCGACTCCAGACCCGCTGGAATCCCTGGGCGACCTGCACCGCCGCACACATGTCCTCCGGGATGACCGTACCCCTTATTTCGTCCGCACCAAAGCGGGCGCTCTGTGCTTCCGTCAGGGGACGGAGATGGCACCGACGAAAGACGAGACATTGAAAGCGAGACCCAGCATTGCTGGAATGGGCCAACGGAGAATATTGCAGAAGCCTGACGAGTCAAAGACTCTAGCAAAATCGGTGGAAGAGTCCGGTGCTGCTCGAGGGAAGCCGAAGCGCGGCAAGCGGCTGGTGAAGTGCGTTTGTCGGCCAGGCTGGCACGGTCCTTACTGCGGCGTTCCCACCATGGTGTACCACTCCAATCTGCCCACGAAAGAGAGACTGACGCCACGTGAGACGCCCCGACGCGTCATAAACGCCATTAATGTGAACCACGAGTTTGACCTGTTGCATGTGCGCTTCCGCGAGCTCATCCAGGCCGTGGATCTCTTCCTCGTGTGCGAGTCCAACTTCACGGCATACGGGGAAAGACGCCCGCTGAGATTCCTGAATCTGCTGCTCAACGGAACGTACAATTACGTGCGGAACAAAATCCTCTATGTCTTCCTGGACCATTTCCCAGATGGCGGCCGACAGGACGGATGGATCGCCGACGACTACCTGCGCACGTTCCTGACTCGTGACGGCATGGCTCGGATCGCGGGCTTGCGGTCCGATGATGTTTTTCTCATCAACGATGCTGACGAAATTCCAGCTCAGGAAGGAGTCCTTTTCCTTAAGCTTTTCGATGGCTGGACGGAGCCTTTTGCCATCCACATGCGGAAATCTCTATATGGATTTTTCTGGAAGCAGCTGGGCTCCCTCGAGGTGGTGTCCGGGTGCACCATCGGAATGCTGAGGGACGTCTACGACAACGATGGGATTCGCCTTAGGCGGCGGGAGTACTACACCATGCCGGGATTCCGGAAGTACGAGAACGACACCGGCCACATCTTGGTGCAGTGGTCGATTGGAAGTCCGTTCCATTTCGCAGGCTGGCACTGCTCCTGGTGTTTCACGCCAGAGGGAATTCACTTTAAACTCATTTCGGCCCAGAACGGGGACTTTCCTCGCTGGGGCGACTACGAGGACAAGCGGGACCTCAACTACATCCGGGAGCTGATCCGAACAGGGGGCTGGTTCGACGGATCTGTGCAGGAGTACCCGCCCTCGGACCCTAAGGAACATATGTATGCCCCCAAATACATGTTGGATAATTACGATCACTACCGCTACTTGTTGGAGAACCCTTATGCCATGCAGTACAAGCCAGGAGGCGCGTAGAGCGGAATGCGGACCAAATGTTTGGGAGAGAAGAGACCGCCGTCCTGTTCCTCTCTTTCCTCTCTCTCCCATTGGTCAAGACCCTCGGCCTCACCCAACACCGTCCAATGGCTGAACGCTTCATGTGAACACAGGCCTTGCAGAGAACAAGCAAACCTTTCTGTTTTGGTCAATGTTTACATGAAGGTTCTGTGAGAGACTCTGCGCCTCCTGTGTTCACAGTACATGACTGTGTGTGTGTGTGTGTGAGAGAGAGCGAATGTGTGTGTGTGAATTTCATTGGTGCACAGACTTTCTTGCTTGCACTTCAGAATAAAAAAAAACTCATTGCACAAATGCCAAATTTTTTGGGTTTGTTGACAGCTTGTAAATTCCTCTGAACTCAAAACGTCTTTTTCCTCGGCCAGAAAAAAAACTGTGTGTATCATTGTGAGCTGTTCTGAATGAGTTTGTAGACGAGAGAGAGAGAGAAAGAGACCATTACAGAGAAACAGAGCTTTGTTTCAGCTCTTCTGATGGAGCTGATATGTGAGATTTAGCCGAGCAAGAGAGGGAGAGGTCCACTCTGACAGAACAAAAACGAGCTTCCTGTTTCAGAAATCCTTGCGGAAAACATCCTAAAGCTGGAAAATGAGCTGTTTTCAAAGAAAAAGCAGATATTTAGTCTGCGATATTGTGCACAAAAATGGGAAGACGCCAGATAAAATAAGACACAGGCTCTGTTCCAAGCTAGTGAACTGCCTACGTAGGCATTTTAAGGCATCATAGGTGTGTCTTTGACACCAAGGTTGTTCCAAATCATATGATGCCTTCTAAAATATGTTCCTCTGGAATCCTAATTTACCCTTTCTAGAGAAGGCCTGATCTGAGAGTGCATTGCAACAAGCTACGTGAAAAAAATCTAGCCACGATGGCGGACGAAGACGTTGGCATGCAGCGTGTTCAATATCGAAAAGCATTAAAATATATTTTTATGCTTTTTAAGAATTGTTAGCTTAACAACATGCTTCATACTTAACTGGAATCAGCAATGCAGCTCACTGTGTTTTGGAACAGAGCCATGTAGTGTTCGGTGGTCTTGGCTCTCGTGTTTTAATTTAAAGTTAGAACAGGAACAGTTTCTTACGAAATCTTGTGCTGGAAATACCCTGTTCTCAGAGCAGTGAAGCCATCTGATCACATTAGAGATCTGTGGGGAATTACATTCACACGGCGGCACCAGAGATATGAAGATTTGACAGGGAACGTTCCAGGATAATTCACTGACTTTCTTCTGGGGCTGTTAAAGTCAACATGTAGTAACATTGACTCTCTTGATTCATGTTGCTGCTCCTATTGTGAATGACTCATTGTCATTATTCTGAAGAAATATAGCTGACGTCAACCACCTTTAGAGACACATTATAAAGAAAATGAAGTCCCATCCTACATTTATTCTCATTGAATGCCTCATTGCAAAAAGAATAGATTACATAAGTAAAATTGGAAGTGAATGTTGTGTCATGTTGACTTTAGGCTCCAGAATGGTCAGCCATAAACGAACTCCCCTAGACATACGATTAAAGTAGAAGAGGGAATCATTTCCGAAGAACATTATCTCTATGTCAGACATGCACTGCTAAAAACAGGTCTTCAGATATAGGAACTATCTGGGCGCGGGTTAAAATACTGCCACCAAACCTTCACAGTGAAATAAATATCACCAGTAGTCAAGGGTCATGAACTAACAAATGACTTCTGTCTGCCATTCCTGCAGCAGTGCACAACAGCGGCACATTATAAACAGCCTAAAGATAGAAAGAGCGTTAGGGTTAGATGTCCTGAAGACATAACGGATCTCAGCAGAGACAGGTGCTCAATCTCCGTCCACATGTGTTTATAGGATCTCAGATGCTTCAGTGTGGCCGTGACCCCTCGTCTGTCGTCAAATGGGAATTCAGCCTTTATGCTCGCAGTAAATGTGCTTGAGAGGAGCCTGTGTGAGCTGCAGACCTCTCTGCACGGATGTCTCCAAATCTCTGTGGTTTCCACATGGGAATACATGTGGAATATTGACCTTTATTCCAGTGACTTTTGATGCAATTGCATCAGATTCTTATCCTGAAACGCAAGCGTTTATGAGCAGACTGGAGTTGGTTTCATTCTACCTAAATCTGCATATCAAGCAGCTTACATGAGCAGGAATATCTTTATTAATGGCCTTATGAAATTCATATCTGGAGAATCTGAGACATAAGGGCTGAGTTCACATCTGCCGGGTCTCTTATCTGTCGGTCGACGACCACCGTGCCAATTTTAGTTCAGAAGAACATTTGATTTACTTTGGTTTGAACTTGCGTAAGATGCTCTGAGGGGATTTTGTCTTGAGTTTAATGATTGTTTTGCTCATTTGAATCAAATGAAGGACTGTTTTGAGGCGTTTGGCTGTAGATCAGGAACCGCTTTAGATGACCTCTCTCTCTCAGTTAACAAACATTCGCTGTTTTGGACTTACTGTCATTTTTGTTTTGTGTTGTTTGCTGTTGTAAATGTTGTTGCTGTTTACATTTATTTATCTAATTTATTACTATCCTGTTTCTGTGTACAAAAGGGAAGGTCGATCTGTCAGAGGAGAGAGATGCTGCAAGTTGTTCTCTGACTCTGTATGAAAGACTGAATCGTCTCTCTCTTCCATGTCATCCCTCCATCCTGTCCATTCACCCCATATTATTCATCTTAAACATGAAGTCTTTCATTAACTTTCTTGGCTAGAAACACTTTACGCTAGTATGCAAATGCCACTGAACCTCAAGGAGGCGAAAGAGATTCCTTCAAATGTTTGTGCCATTTAATTGGATGTGGTAGGTTTAGGGATAGGGTGTGGCTGGACCTTCAAGCTCCACCCATTACACCCAGAGAGGAGGAGCGGGTCCACCCATCACACCCAGAGAGGAGGAGCTCGGGGTCAAGCTACACCCATTATACCCAGACAGGTGGAGCTGGACGTCAAGCTCCACCCATCACACCCAGACAGGTGGAGCTGGATATCAAGCTCCACCCATCACACCCAGAAAGGTGGAGCTCGGGGTCAAGCTCCACCCATTATACCCAGAGAGGAGGAGCGGGTCCACCCATTACACCCAGAGAGGTGGAGCTGGACATCAAGCCCCACCCATTACACCCAGAGAGGAGGAGCTCGGGGTCAAGCTCCACCCATTATACCCAGAGAGATGGAGCTGGACATCAAGCTCCACCCATTACTCCCAGAGAGGTGGAGCTGGACATCAAGCCCCACCCATTACACCCAGAGAGGAGGAGCGGGTCCACCCATTACACCCAGAGAGGAGGGGCTCGGGGTCAAGCTCCACCCATTACACCCAGAGAGGAGGAGCTAATTTCCATTTTAGTAAATTCTAGCTCTAAATCTGAACTAGTGTCAACAGCTCCAGACTACTGCTGCCTTCACGCGCTATTGGAATTATCGTAAATGCAAGTTTCCTTGTTAAAAATCGGACATGAACGCCCTCTCAAGTCGTATTTACCATCATTTTGATACCCAAGTTCCCGAGATATGCGGGGCATAAACTTCAAACATGGCGGAGTTGAGAACGATTGCTATTCTTTATTCGTTTTTATAATTTTTTTTTTTCTCCTTTTCGTTAAAGTAGTGCATATTTACATATATGAATAATCATTTGAAGCATATTATATGTTTTATACACCACGAAAACAGTCAGCGTGGTGAATAATGTTTATATGGTTGTCAATGAATGGGATGTTAAATATCATTTGGCTATAATAAGATTTTCCCAATAAATAGGCAAGAATAAATCTGACATCCTCCATGATTCATGTTCTTTCCGACAACAAAGCACTTGAACCCGATGAGCTCGTCATCACAACTTCAGAAGTGGGAAGTGAAAAAAATTTCCGATAGCACTTGACGGCAGCATACAAATCTGGACAAAAATCGTGTAGTGAATTCTCACCTCGATGAGATGCTCTTCAAACTGTAGAGGAAAGAGAATCGTCGAAGAAGCTGATGAGAAGAACGCATGCGCAGTCCGTTTGCATACTGGCGTAGAGTTTGTTTTGGGTCATTATCTTGCTTTTGTCTTGTGAATCACCTGTGAACGGTGTCGTCTCATGCTTCAGGGAGCTTTGCTCGCAGCTCACATGCTGTTTGTTCTGTGATGAATGGATGAATGGATAAATGTTTATATAAAACACAGGACAGGTTTTTTAACGGAATGGAGCAGGTGCTCGTCTGTGTTTCATCACAGATCAAAAGAAATTATGACATAAATCATGAGCTGACATATGGACTCACACACCGAACACCTGAAAATGAAATATAAGAGCATATTCATGATTGAGCCCTTTTTGTGTGAGAGTCAAACACACACGTGATCCTTCAGGAGATAACAGTGAACGTCCAGTGACACGAGCTGTATTCTCCAAAATGTTCATATCTGCACTGCATTTTATAATTTCGAAAGTGTAACTTATTCAGTGTGTTCTGCTTTAATATATTAAAGGGTTTTTTCTTTCTTTATATTTTCTGGTGAAGTTAATATTCCTCATCTTGATGTGTAATCTTGTATAAGATCCTCATATAACATAAAGATCAGTCTATCATGTTTGTCACTATTATTGATGCACTGTATGGGTTTTTGTTCCGCTAATCAAACCAGTTTTATCTCTCCTTTATCTCACCGTGCTGCGGTGGGATCACTCTCGTCCAATCACATCCACTCTTCTCTCTCTCTCTCCTCCAATCATGTCCACTGATCTGTCACTCTCCACCAAATCCGCTCTCTGTGCGCGTGTGAGAGAGTGTCTCATGCTGGTTTATAGATGGAATGATTTCTCTGATTAAACCCTATAGTCAGATGAACGACGTATCAGCGAGGAAAGAGTGAAAGTGTTTGAAAAGAAGAGAATAGTTCTCTTCTGCACTGGTAAGAAGGAGTGTGTACATTAAATGAGTTTATACAATCCTTTTTGTTTTGTGTATATGAATGGCTATATGTTAACCTTGAATAAAAATAACAAATTCTATGACAAAAACTATAATAAATTAATTTGAAAACCAGTTTTTGGACATATTTCCATTTGCCTTCCACTGACATAACATAACTGAAATCAAAGGCAGTCATTGGTATGTTTACTACAAATTCTACAAATATTTAATTACGAGAACAGGTCGATGGTTAAATGCTGTATTGATCCATGATCAAAAAATTTTAATTATTATCATGGTTGTAAGTCACAGGACAGAGAACACATAATTCACATAATACAGTTCTGAAGGGTTAATTTGTGTTCTTCACTAGTGACTTCAGTGCACACTAGAGGGCAGTGTGTGCTCAGAATCTATTGACACAACTGAGCCGGTGTTGCCAAGGCCGTAATGCCTTCGGATTAGCATTTGGGCTGGTTTTGTGCAGACCTGGCAACCCTGAACTGAACCCAACTACAGTCAAGAGTACAGGAGATTCCTCTGAGGAAACAGTAGATGAAACAACAGCTAATAAACAGATAGATAGTCTGTTGTTGAGAGATGTTAAAGATCAGTTGCTTGTGTTTCTGTTTATCACCATCAATCCTTTATAGAGTTGATTGTAGGTTTACAGTGATGGCCGTTGTCTTGATTGTTGGTAATAAGGATAAAATCAATTGAGCCGTTGCTTCTGGTGATGTTATTATTGTAATGTTCTGATATCATGTGGTCAGTGAGTCGTCAGACGCTTGACCGGTGTCTTTTTATCAACGGTTTACAGAGACAGTTGCCATTCGCATTCCAAGGGCCTTAAAAATATATTATTTTGGCGGAGTGTCTGTTTACACTAAGTGCAAATAGCGTCCCTTGTTGGCAAATGCTATTTACACTAGCTCCGCCCACCAATGTTTGATTGGGCCACTCAAGTCTTAAAAAATACACATGGAATTCAATGTCTTCAGTGGCGCAGCAGTAGGCTTTTAACGCGACCGACACAGGTTCGAATCCACCTTTTGCCGAGCTTGCGTTTATTTTCAATAAAAATGAAATGAAATGTTCTAAAAGTGGAAATAAACTGCAAACGGGTGTTTAATTACATTAAAAGTGTTTATTGGGTTAAAGGTGCTTGTTTTATACATTTTTGCAATATTTCTTGAAACTGATAAAAGACTATTTATTAGGTGCACTGAAAGGAATAATATCAATATGCATCATCTGTGCACGAGGTAGGGCCTTAAAAACACCAGCCAATCGTTTGTGTGATCATCGCATAAACGATTGGCCCTCTGGCTTGTCAATCACTCCCATGATTGGCCAAGAGGGCCAATCCACGCACATCTCTCACAAGGAACGTAATAATCCTCCAACAGAAGGTCAGATAATAGACAATATCAAATTTCTTAAAAAATGATGACACTGTTATAAAATAATGGTAACACTTTATTTTAGGGTCTTTTAACTAGTTGCTCATTAGCATGCATATTACTAGAATATTGACTATTTATTAGTACTTATTAAGCACATAATAATGCTTTATTCTGCATGACCATATTTTACATTCTTAATCCTACCCAATACCTAAAATTAACAATTAAATATTAATAAGCAGTAACTTAGGAGTTTATTGAGAGAAAAGTCATAGTTAATAGTTTATATGTGTTCCCTATACTAAAGTGTTACCAAAATAATGTAATGTAATGTTAACCCATGAAGTTAAATAGTTTCTTAAGTTTGATAATTAATCTGCTATGTCATGTTTATGACAGGTTATGTTGTCTTGGTAATGTCAAGTTGTCATGACAAAGACACTGACAGGTTATGATGTATTGATTTATGTCAAGCTGTCATAACACTGACATCTCAAACAATGTCATCTATGCATTAAAAATGATTACCAAAGCATTCACATCTTCATAAAGCTCATAATTGCAGCTTGTAAGATGGGAAATAATTCCCAGTCCGAGGATTTGTACAGCTCCGAATAGAACGTCACGTGTTGCCGTCTCAAGACTACAGTAATTACGACATGGCATGAACGCGGGAATAATTCACACGAACCGAATAACAAAAACAAGACGTCTGAGCAAGTATTTTGTTGCTGAATTTAATAGAAACATTATAAACATACACGTCAGAATATAGCAATAGCTGTTTTCCCCTGCAGAAAGTGCACGTCTGTGTAAATGTTGAGTTAGCACCTGCTCATGTTGAGGCTGAAGCACCAGCTCATGAAACCACAGAAACCTTGAAAAGGTCATTTAAACGGATAGTTCACCCAAAAATGAAAAATCTGTCATTTACTCACCCTCAAGTTGTTCTAAACCTGCATAAATGTCTTTGTTCTGCTGAACACAAATGAAGATATTTGGAAGAATGTTTGTAACCAAGCCCCATTGACTGCCATAGTGTTTTTTCCTACTATGGTTGTCAATGGGGGGACGAGATCTTGAGAGTGAGTAAATGATGACAAAATTTTCATTTTTGGGTGAACTGTCCCTTTAAGGCACCTAATGAACATGGAAAACAAAATACAAAATGTCAGTTTCATGACATCAGTCCAATGATGAACTTTATTTCCCAGAAACTCAAATTCAGATGAACAGAATCTGTCCTTCACAGGGAAATCTGTAAAAGCTGGTTCTGAGATCAGATTCATACAGGTAATCACAACGCTGATCTCAGAGCAGCTGCCAAACACAATAGTTGCTTCCCAAATGACGCACACTATATGTAATTATGCACTCAATCATGTAGTGTATTAATTTGCTAAGGTTATTTTGTCATTCATCATCAGAGTCTGAAGTCCCTCCGGTACGTAATTAAAGCTGCGACAGTCGAGTGCATGAAGTGTCCAACATTCCACACTTAATTTTTTCGGTTAATTAAAGTGAACTTTTTCTATTTGGAATTTTCAGTGTGAACACATGCACTATTTATACTACAAAACATCATAAAATAGTGCATAATTATGCAAATTGACCTGATGTCTTTCAGAAACCAGTGTTGAATGGCAGTGGGTTCAAATAAAACCATCAATCAGTGGCATATCCCATGACTGACTTACTATAAACGTGGTTTTTATACATGTTATTACTTATTTTATGATCATTAGAGACCTAAGAATGCCTTTTGTTCCACAGAAGAAAGAAACCACATGATGTTAAGCAATGTTTGTTTTTGTGTGAACTAGCCAGAAACACTGAAACACACTCCCTAGTTCAGTAGTAAGTACACTGTTCAGGGAGGTTGGAATGATTGAATGCACCACAAAAACAGTGAGGACTATATTCACTTACTGGAACTGTCTCTTGATTTGTCCCATATTTCATGACTTTGGTTCAGCTTCAGTGAAGAAACACGATGAACAAAATGAATGACAGCAGAAGAACATCGATCATAGTGTTTCAGAGTGTCTACAGCTGGAGTTTACACTGACAGAGCTGGACTGACATGATAAGATGTGTTTTGAGTTTAGGGATAGGAGGGAGTATAAAGAGATGGATCAGTTTGAAATCAAATGGAAATACAATTCAATTATTTTCTTCACAGCAGATGCCTTTTCAACTTTTTTTGGGCTCTATTAGATTGAATGTTGGTTATTTTCCTCATATTCTCCATTGTTGCAGCTCCTCTCTTCCCAGTCTGTCAGTAACGCTCAGGGGTGTGTTTCCCAAAAGCATCGTTAACCAACTAACATCGCAAGTTCTGTCGTTACTTACATAGTTCAACGACTTGGTGTTTCCCGAAACCAAAGTTCAAACGAACATTCGCAAACTGCATCGCAATCTTGTGTGGTTGAACGACAGCTCTCGATCCGTGGTTAGAAGAAGAGTTTCTTGTTTTAATGACATGTTGACTTAATAAATCGTTATCTTGAGCAAAATAAGCAAGCTGACATTAAGTGCAATGTATATCTTTAATTTCGAATATATACAAATGTCATTTATACATTTTAGTTTGTCAAGAGAGCTAAAGCATCGCTTTTGAAGAGTGCGCATGTGTGTACCTGCTCTAGTACATGTGATTTAATCTGGAAATAAAGCAGAATAAAATGAGGAAAATGAGAATTAGTCCTCTAATGCCATGTCTGTAATTTATAGCAGAAATTATAGCATTAATTCGATCTCAAACGCATTCATTTAAAGAAGTTATTTCTCCACCACCTGCGTGACGTCATTCACAAACGTGGTTGAACTACAAGTTTGCGACAGTATGTTTTCGGGAAACAGTCGTGACTAGTTGATTGGTTCAACGATGCATCGTACTACGGTAGTTCAGCAGCGAGTTACATCGTTGTTCGGGAAACGCATCCTTGTTTAGTTCCTGTCTCTATGAAGCCCCTCCTTCTGAAAAGCACAATGTGCTCTGATTGGTCGGCTGGATCAGTGTGTTGTGATTGGTCATTTGGCAAATGTCCCGCCCCTTACCATAACCGCTAGTTTCAACACACTACTAACTAACTCAACCAGGCCCCGCCCCTTTATTCTGCGTATGAATTATTTAAATGAGGAACGTTGTGAAGAAAACTCAAGATGGAGTTCAGAAACACTGATATAGAGAAGAACTGGAGCTTTTTCATGCTCAAATAGCATTATTACACACATGGAAAAACAGCATAATAGGTCCTCTTTAATATGTGAATCATGTCACGTGTAACTGAGTCATCAGTGTCCTAATCTGTAGAATATCGAGGTGGTCAAATTCATGCTGACAATATCCTGACTCACTGATCACATGGAATGAGGGAAGAGAATGAAACTTGATTTACTCTGAAATACAGTCCCATTTTCTGTAATCGCAGCTCATCTGAAAGCGACTTTAGCTGCGCTCATGGAGGGAAAGACGTGTGAGGGATTGAGAGTTAAAGTCCTGCACATTATTAATCAACAGGCCGCTCAGCAGCTCAAATCAAACACTGTAAAAAGTCTTTATGTCTTTCAAGGCAAGTGTTGTTGCGCTTATCAAAATTTCTCCAAAATGAGACGAGAGAAAACCGCAGAGTGCTCAATTGAAAAGCTAAAGGTTCTCGTTCCTCTACGCGCACTTCTCAGATCTTCACCGACTGCGATTCCTCCACCTAGACTTTAGGAGCCACCAGGTGTCCGTTGAAGGTGATGTAGACGTCCACGTCGTCGCTGTAAATGGCGTTGTCCCGCTCGCGCTTGTAGAGTCGCACCCACACCTCGTCGTTGAGCTCCAGCGGCAGCATGACGCTCTGGCTCTGCATGATGGAGCGGTCGCTGGGCTGCGCGTACAAGATCACCTGCTGCCGGTCGTTGTGCATCAGATGCAGGTACGTCTCCTTGAAGTTCCAGGTGTGAATGTTGACGTTAAAGAAATAGACTCCCGGGACGAAGCAGTAGAACTTCCCTTTGAACATGTTGAAGTGTTCGCCCAGGTTCACGAAGACGGTGTCGAAGATCATGGCCTGGTAGTAATCGGCGCTGTGCAGAGCTTTGCGTCGGCCCACGGAGAAGGACGACTGCTGGATTTTGCAGGGGTCTCCGGGGGCCCCCGTGTCTCCTTTACTGCCTTTGGGCCCCGTCGCACCTCTGAATCCTGGGGGTCCGTCCAGTCCGGCTTTACCAGGCGTCCCTCTGTCTCCACGATCTCCTTTGTCACCTGTCAACAACCGATCAGTGAACTAAGTCATTGAGCACCTTTACATACACACTGCACTGGGTTAAAAACAACCCAATTTGCGTTAAATATGGACAAACCCAGCGATTGAGTTGTTTTGACCCAACGGTTGGGTTAAACGTTTGACCAACCTGCTGGGCAGTTTTATTTAACTCAACTATTGTTTGAAAATTACTATATGGCTGGCTTACCCTGCAGGTTGGTGTAAACATCTAACACAACTGCTGGGTCAAAACAACCCAATCGCTGGGTTTGTCCATATTTAACCCAGCTTAGGTCATTTTTAACCCAGCATTTATTTTTTAGAGTGTGTTATGCTGATAACTCCCAACTGAATTAACGCATTGTCCCGGTTTACATGAAAATTAATAAGCTGGCAATGCAAGAAAACCACGTTTACAAGACTTTATTAACTCTTTCCCTGCCATTGACGGAATTTTCCGGCTTTCAGTGGTTTCACTGTTATACGGTAGGGGGCGCTATTACACATCTTCTGAAAGAGTAGAGACTCTCCAGATCAAAACATAGGCAAAAAGAGCAGAAAAAAGCAATAAAAGCATTGCTTATGTTCGTTGTAGTCTGAAAAAATTAGATTTTCTCTGTTCAAAATGTTGCTTTTTTATGAAACTGACCCACATTCAAGTGTTGATAAAAAAGAATGCATGAAGACAGAATAAAACATTATAGATTCTAGAATAGAATAAAAAATGCTGGCAGTGGCTGGCAATTTAAAAAAAAAAAAACGCTGACAGGGAAAGAGTTTCTGCTTTTGTCTTCATTTTGTCGTTTAGAGTATCTGCAGATGAAAACACTTTTCACTGCGCAGTGGTTTTTGCTCGTCAACAGATGTTCCTCACCACCATTTAAATTACCCCTTATACAGCTCAAAGGAAATAAACCATGGTCACATGACTTCACAGTGACCAATGGCAACAGGCCTCCTGTGGTTGTTTTCAGGAATCTCTGTGAATGGAAATGGATTTGACCACTACCAATCTGTGTCCACTGCGAGTGAAGAATGAACATTACCCAAAGAACAAGTAAACAAAAGTCGTGTTTTTCTCTTTTGGCTACTTCGTTTGTTCTTCTAGAGAAACAGTTCTGAACAAAACTGTGTCAGAGAGGGGAAAAACAAATGCTAAGAATAAACTGCAACTCAACATATAATTATGTATAATCAGGACAGTAAACTGAACATATGACAGGAAGGAGAAATCACTTTCCATATGTTTAGCTGTGACTATCAAACTCTATGGTATTTCAGCACAAATTCATCTGTCACTTTGTAGAAACCTCAAAATCTATAGTATTAATAACATTTTTGTTTGAACAATACATGAATACAATATTGAGTCACCAGTGAAGATGTCAAATCAGGGTCCTCAAGCAAAGCTAACCCTGCAGAAGATTCACATTCATACTTACGGAGCCCGCATGACATGCAAGAAAAAAAAGTTTCCCCCGTACCCTCGATTTGCTTAATCGTGTGCACAATTAACTATTTCATTCCCTCGATTTACTGTTTCCTCGATTTACTATTTCGTTCCCTCGATTTACTATTTCGTTCCCTCGATTTACTATTTCGTTTCCTCGATTTACTATTTCGTTCCCTCGATTTACTATTTCGTTTCCTCGATTTACTATTTCGTTCCCTTGATTTTGTGCACACGATTTACTATTTTGTTTCCTCGATTTACTATTTCGTTTCCTCGATTTACTATTTCGTTCCCTCGATTTACTATTTCGTTCCCTCGATTTACTATTTTGTTCCCTCAATTTACTATTTAGTTCCCTCGATTTGCTTAATCGTGCGCATGATTTACTAATTCATTCTCTCAATTTAATAAATCGTGCACACAATTTACTATTTCGCTCTCTTGATTTACATATAAATCGTGTGCTTGATTTACTATTTCGTTTCCTCGATTTGCATTTTGTTCCCTCGATTTATACATTGTGCACACGATTTACTATTTAGTTTCCTCGATTTGCAATTTGTTCCCTCGATTTGCTTAATTGTGCGCATGATTTACTAATTCATATTCTCAATTTAATAAATCGTGCACACAATTTACTATTTTGCTCCCTTGATTTATAAATTGTTCACATGATTTACTATTTTGTTCCCTCGATTTATAAATCGTGTGCACAATTTACTATTTCATTTCCTCGATTTGCTATTTTGTTTCCTCGATTTGCTATTTTGTTTCCTCGATTTGCTATTTTGTTTTCTTGATTTGCTATTTTCTTCCCTCGATTTGCTATTTTGTTTCCTCGATTTGCTATTTTGTTTCCTCGATTTGCTATTTTGTTTCCTCGATTTGCTATTTTCTTCCCTCGATTTGCTATTTTGTTTCCTCGATTTGCTATTTTCTTCCCTCGATTTATACATTGTGCACACGATTACTATTTAGTTTCCTCGATTTACTATTTAGTTTCCTCGATTTACTATTTAGTTTCCTCAATTTGCAATTTGTTCCCTCGATTTGCTTAATCGTGCGCATGATTTACTTATTCATTCTCTCAATTTAATAAATCGTGCACACGATTTACTATTTTGTTTCTTCAATTTGCTATTTTGTTCCCTCGATATATAAATTGTGCGCACGATTTACTATTTTGTTCCCTCAATTTGCTAGTTTGTTCCCTCGATTTATAAATTGTGCGCACGATTTACTATTTTGTTTCTTCAATTTGCTATTTTGTTCCCTCGATTTATAAATTGTGCGCACAATTTACTATTTCGTTTCCTCGATTTACTATTTTGTTCCCTCGATTTGCTTAATCGTGCGCATGATTTACAAATTTAATCTCTCAATTTAATAAATCGTGCACACAATTTGCTATTTCGCTCTGTTGATTTAGCCTACATATAAATCGTGTGCGCGATTTAC
>RJVU01051519.1:9169091-9191734 GCA_003731715.1 Anabarilius grahami | reverse complement strand
GTTCCCTCGATTTACTATTTCGTTCCCTCGATTTACTATTTCGTTCCCTCGATTTACTATTTCGTTCCCTCAATTTACTATTTTGTTCCCTCGATTTGCTTAATCGTGCGCATGATTTACTAATTCATTCTCTCAATTTAATAAATCGTGCACACAATTTACTATTTCGCTCTCTTGATTTACATATAAATCGTGTGCGCGATTTACTATTTCGTTTCCTCGATTTGCATTTTGTTCCCTCGATTTATACATTGTGCACATGATTTACTATTTAGTTTCCTCGATTTACTATTTAGTTTCCTCGATTTACTATTTAGTTTCCTCGATTTGCAATTTGTTCCCTCGATTTGCTTAATTGTGCGCATGATTTACTAATTCATATTCTCAATTTAATAAATCGTGCACACAATTTACTATTTTGCTCCCTTGATTTATAAATTGTGCACATGATTTACTATTTTGTTCCCTCGATTTATAAATCGTGTGCACAATTTACCATTTCATTTCCTCGATTTGCTATTTTGTTCCCTCGATTTGCTATTTTGTTTCCTCGATTTGCTATTTTGTTTTCTCGATTTGCTATTTTCTTCCCTCGATTTGCTATTTTGTTTCCTCGATTTGCTATTTTGTTTCCTCGATTTGCTATTTTCTTCCCTCGATTTGCTATTTTGTTTTCTCGATTTGCTATTTTCTTCCCTCGATTTGCTATTTTGTTCCCTCGATTTGCTTAATCGTGCGCATGATTTACAAATTTAATCTCTCAATTTAATAAATCGTGCACACAATTTGCTATTTCGCTCTGTTGATTTAGCCTACATATAAATCGTGTGCGCGATTTACAATTTCATTTCCTCGATTTGCTATTTTGTTCCCTCGATTTATACATTGTGTGCACGATTTACTATTTTGTTCCCTCGATTTGCTTAATCTTGCGCATGATTTACAAATTCATTATCTCAATTTAATACATCGTGCACACAATTTACTAATTCGTTCCCTCGATTTATAAATCATGCACGTGATTTAACGAATTAGTAAATTGTGTGCACAATTTAGCCTATCATTTTTTCCCTGCATGTCACGTGTGTGCGTTCGTACAAAAAGCATTACTTGTTGAGTTAAACTTCCTCTGGTCCAGAACTGGCTGCATCCGAAATCGCTTTCTTCCCTACTATATATAAGGCAAAAAACATTATGTGACAAAAGAAGTCTGTCTGAATTTAAGAGTAGGCAAAAAGTACCCGGATGACCTACTACTCACGGCGAGATTCTGACGTGTGCATATGATGGAAACTTTACTATCCCATGAGGCCACAGGAGAGGATTTGGGAATGACAGTGAAGCGACTGGTAGGTCACATGATAACGACAACATGCAAATGTAGTACATCTGGATTACAACAGTCTTGTTCGAGATGCATCGGAGCTGCACAGACGATCGGTGTATGACATCAAAGTACCGCGAGAGTGTTTGGAGCGGGCGACTCCTTATGCTTTTGAATCACTCTTGTGGTATTTTGATGTCATACGCCGATCGGTCTGTGCAGCGCTGCATGAAGTCGAACAAGCCTAATAGGTGTGTTCGGCTCTGCCTCTGTCTTACCTTTAAGAATGGTCATGTTAATGATGGTGCGGATCTCCGGCGTCTGATTGGCTGCAGGATGGGAGGCGGGGTTGAGGGGCGGGTCTAAGTGATCGCAGCACCGGCGGCAGTATTTGGGCGTCGGTCTGGAGGGGGAGGGGACAGACGCCACGTGGGGCAGGAGCAGCAGCAGAAACACAGCAATCATCACGACACCTGGATAGGAAGGGCTCTGGTCATTACAGACACTGAACAGGTGAACCTTTGGAACATGTATGGTCTGAATCTCTTAACCTCATTTCTAACATCGGACACATTTCTTGTGTGACCTGTGAAACTGCGTTTGTGCACAGAATGATCTTCAATCACATCCATATGCTGCCAGTCTAATAATTATCAATGACCCATTTTGAATAATAAAACATCCTGGCATATAAAACCACATGTGAGAGATGTTCCCATCATGCAGCAGGAGCCTGAGGTTGTCAGTAATGAACAAGCTCATAAAAATGACATTTATGGATCTCATCTTTGACACAAACACACATAAAAAGAGACTCTCTCTCTCTCTCTCTGTTCTTCAGTGCAAGTCCAACAGCGCATTTGGAGTTCAAGCATCATTTCTGCTTCTTTTTCTCATTTTAATCAGGCTTCTTTCACAGTTTCTATAACATCACTTTTAAAGAACATTCATTCTTCCTCTACAGCAAACTCGAATGATTCATTGAGGCTCAGCAGCTGTGTGTTCGGCTTATGAAAACCAGATGAGAGGAAAGAGAGAGAGAGAGCGAGCAAGAGCCACGTCCTCACAGAAATTATGAATCTCATCAAACAATCCTCATGCACGGTTCAATATCTCTTTCCAAATGAATGACATGAAAAACGTCCTCTAAAGCTCTCAGTGGCTCTGCAGCCAGACTGCTGGTTGATTGCACGCCTCGAGCACAAACATGAGAAGTCTCGGCGGTGGAGATGGAAATGTAATCTTAACTCACCGCTGCGTCCTCGAGCACCTTCAGCGACTCCGAGCGCCTCCGTCTGTCTCTCTTACACGAGGAGGAGTTTCCTTAGGAAACACTGGATTCTGTCTCCCGCCTCTCCTCGTGTCTGTCATTCATCCTCTTGTTTTAAAGCAGCGTTTGTTCCTCCAGCTTTCAGATCTTTGCAGAGTCGCAGATGCTCGACGGGAATCAGCATGTCTGTTTTATTGCAGGTAAACGCGCGTTCTTTAATCTGGATGAATTCAGTGTCATTTGCAGCAGCAGCAACAGTTAAATCCAGCTTATTATATTTACTGGGCACAGGCTGTGTTGTAAATATGTGTAGCCCTATTGTAAACAACACATGCTATTGTGAGTAAACTGATTCACTGGTGAGGAAACCGTGCCAAGAGCCTTTAATATTAAAGGATTTATTCACTTCATAATTCAAATGTCCTGATCATTTACTCTCCTCCATGTCATCCAAGATGTTCATGTCTTTCTTTCTTTAGTGGAAAAGAAATGAAGGTTTTTGAATAAAACATTCCAGGATTTTTCTCCATATAGTGGACTTCACTGGGGTTCAACGGGTTGAAGGTCCAAATGTCAGTTTCAGTGCAGCTTCAAAGAGCTCTACATGATCCCAGACGAGGAATAAGAGTCTAATCTAGAGAAACCATCGGACATTTACTAAAAAAATAAAATAAGAATGATATATTTTTTAACTACAAACACTCGTCTTGCACTGCTCTGTGATGCTCCACGCATGACGTAATCATATTGGAAAGGTCACGTGTGACGTAACTTAGCAACGCCCTAGCAACCATAATGTTAACCCAGCTCAGTAAAAATATGTTATGAAAATGTTATTTGCTCTGTATGTTTAAATCATCCAGTTTTTTAAATGGGACCTTTAATTCCTCTTTTGTAATATCAGTCTCTGGTGTCTCCAGAATGTGTCTGTGAAGTTTCAGCTCAAAATACCCCACAGATCATTTATTATAGCTTGTCAAATTTAAGTATAAACATGCCATTTTTGTGTGTGTCCCACACTGTGTACCAGCACCACTGAAAAAGAGGCCGGGCACTGTTGAACTTTACGGTAAAGACGATCGCAACTTCAGCTTCATGCTGCTATTTGCCCCTATTTGGGCGTGAGCAAAAACACGCCGTTTTTGTGTGTGTCCCTTTATATGCAAATGAGCTGCTGCTCCCGCCCCCTTTCCAGAAGAGGGCGGAGCTTTAACAGCTCAACAACAACAAAGCTGGAGAATCTCACGCAGCCAAAATGAGGAACGGTGTTCAGCCTTACATTGTTCAAACCGGAGTCGACACTGATGGAGAGACTCAGGAAGAAGTTACAACTTTTAGAATGAAACTGGACGTTTCTGAATGGTTAGTGGATAAATGTATGTAGTTGCTGTGGAGTTGATTCAACTCATCCACTAGCATGTGCCGTCATGTTCATCTTTTGTGTTGAATTGACCCTCGTTTGTGAAGCAGTCCGGCGTAAAATGACGGCATGACAACAACACTCTACTACAACAACTCTTCCTCTTCTCTAAAGCAGCCCAACATGGCCCCGCCCCCTTTGTTGTGTGTTCTCGGGGGCGGGGTTTATGTAAATTTTAGGGTTAGTGATGTCACCAACCGAAGAAGAAGCTTGTTGTAGTCCCTACCAGCCGTTTAAAAAGCGATTTCTGTAAAAGAAAATATCTCCCTTTGCATTGAACTTTGAGCATCGTAACTTTGCAGATGTTGTTTATGATCAAACCGCAACATTACACACTAACTAAAGTTAAAAAAGGGAAATCTTAATCAATCACCCCTTTAAACATTTTCTCTTGGTTATGTGAATGTTTTGCTATATATATTTCACCGTCACTGTTTGAGTCTCATGGCAAATGAAGATCCCTCAGGATCTTCCACACAGATGAGGATTCAGATGAACATATTCAGAGCAGATGTCATTGACATACTCTACGTTCAACTCTCTCTGGTTAGTGTTTTACTGGCAGGATAATTCAAACACACTTTATCACTACACACACACACAAACACACAAACACACACACACACACACACACACACACACAGGTTTGTTTTGCTATCTTAGTGGGGACTCTCCATAGGCGTAATGGTTTTTATACTGTANCTATCCTCCCCCTTCCTAGCTTGTCCTCCTCCACTTCGAGCATCAGTTCCCCAGACATTCCCAAATTGTAGAAAAACCCACAGCCTCGGGCTGCAGAATGAATCATGGGCAGGAAGTTCAACCATGAGGGGTTGATGATACGTTTGGTTCTCAAGACTGCAGTGGGATGNTGGGGAATGTCCTCATAAATCACCCTCTGCTTGTCATACCCATGTCATTATACACATTTGTGTCCTGATATGTCACAAAAACATGCCCACACACACACACACACACACACACTCTCTCTCTCTCCGAGGTTTATTTGTGCTGTAACAAAGAGCCAAATGATCTCTGACATCTAAAACTCCCACATTCTTCTGTTAGCACAAAATCAGACTCAAATTAGATCTCAAACACACATTTATTTTCATATCTTCCTGGGGACTTTCCACTGACTTGTTAAATTGAGCTGATTATATTTTCTAACTTCTGATATATATATATATATCCAACAGTTATTTCTGGTTCTCAATTCTGATTGGCTGATAGCCATGTGATATTCTAGTGATAACAGCACTCTTACCTTTTCACCGTTTGTATCACTCCACTTGAAGCGACTGTCATGGCGGTCGAGCAAATCCACCATATTTTTATTTTATTTTTTTACAGCTACAACACTTGTACCACGAACTGTAGTTTTAAGAGTTTTTTAGGTGAGAATGTAGTTGTTTAAACCTGAAATATGTGACTCATATATAATCATAGCGCTCATTTTACTTTTGTTTTGACACTTTCGCAGACGTGAGCTCCAGGCCGTCAGCGGTCGTTCAGTGCTCGTGTACCCGCTGAGAACAGCTTCATCTCGGCCAGTGCTTCGGGGATTTGTGGCTCTTATGTAGTGGTTAAAAAAATAATTAATTTGGGGTATATCAAACGGGCAATCTTTGGTCTTATTAATCGATATACTTTATCTATCTACTTGTTCCGGAGCAAAACGATTTGGGTTAAGGGGAATATTAAATATAACTATATTTAGGCTATATTTAACTTTTAGCTACTTTTGTACGTTTGACAAAATTGTTTGCTTGTGTTTTTTAGTACTTGATTGTGTTTATTGTTTGATTGTGTTTGTCTTTTATAATGGCTATTGTTGTGAATTTAAATATTGTTGTTCAATAAATATCATTTTATAAAAATAATATGCCGTATTTGGTATTGAGAAAGAGTCCATCAATAGTAGCCTATAAGTGAAAGTGAAAATATATTAGAGTGAGTCAGAACAAGCGCTTTGGAAAATCCCTTTTACTTATAAAAAAACAAAGACACTTTCCTCAGCGGATATTCAAACAGATTTTTTATAATGGTTATATTATGGATATCGACCTGAAGAATGAATGCTATATCAGATGCAGGTAATACACTCGTTTAGTCGATCTCTCTCTCATAATACCACAATCTACTCTACAGAACACAATAAGCTTGACTCAGCGTTCCTTCATTACTAGTTCTAAAGTCACGTTTTAGAATTAGTAATGAAGTCTTGGTCAAACTCTCAACTTGAGATTTAAATCCTTGGCGGAAGGAAGTAGTTCTGCATAAAAGAGACACTTTACTTCTGATGACAGATTTGTAGTTCAAGAAAGGCATGCTGCACAACACAAGGTAATAACTTACGCACACAGCTGATGATTCTACAGGTAACTCGCGCCAGTGTCATTCCTAATATTTCGTCCTTTTGTCGTGTGGGATCTTGCGTTTGAATAAGAATCTGTTTAAAATGCGTGACTTAAAGTTTATGGTCGTCAACTTGTGAATATCTCATTTTAGTAAATAAAGGCCCGGTTTCAAAGACAGGGCTTAGCCTAAGCCAGGATTAGGCCTTAGTTCAATTAGGGCATTTAAGTAGCTTTTCTAAACGTTCACTAGAAAAAAAACATTACTGGTGTGCATCTTGAGACAAAACAATGACACTGACATATTTTAAGATATATCTGTGCAAGTTACTTTGAGGCTCAAACATGCATTTTAGTCTAAGCCTACACTCTAAAAAATGCTGGGTTAAAAACAACCCAAGTTGGGGTGAAAATGGACAAACCCAGCAGTTGGGTTGTTTTGACCCAGCAGTTGGGTTAAATGTTTGCCCAACCTGCTGGGTAGTTCTATTTAACTCAACAATTGTTTACAAATGACTATATGTCTGGCTTAAAATGAACCCAAAATAGGTTGGAAATTAAAAATCAGACTCATAATTACTAGAGGCAACAATAATAATCAAAAAGATGAGCATTTATTAATAAGCAATTTAATAAATGTTTATTGTTTAAATATTATTCAAAAAAAGTATTAATAAATGTTTGTTTATTAAACATATTAATACATGTTAATTTCCAACATATTTTGGGTTCATTTTAAGCAAGAAATACAGTAATTTTTAAACAATATTTGGGTTAAATAAAACTACCCAGCAGGTTGGGCAAACATTTAACCCAGCCGCTGGGTTAAAACAACCCAATTGCTGGGTTTGTCCATTTTCAACCCAACTTGGGTTGTTTTTAACCCAGCATTTTTTAGAGTGTAGTCTGTGAAACCAGGGGAAATAAATAAACTCTGGTAGTATCCCTCAGTTTTGATTAATTTTGCTTAACATCACACGGTATAACTGAACATGTTAACCCATCATGATGACAAATGTTTTAAAGTCAGCATGAAAGGGAAGTTGCACTAGTCTGTTCTTCTCTATTGTGCCGTATATCCGAGTGAAACGCTTCTGGAACAAGAACAAATGTAGGGCGGGGCTTGATTTTGATTGGATGGTTGTGGTTTGCTATTGGTGGATCTCATGTGAGTGACAGGTTGCCCCGCCCTCATCATCAGAGAAGAGAAGAGATGCTGCAAGAGGAAGATATTCTGATTCAAGATTACCAAAACATGAATTTAAAACACAGAAAATCATTTAGAGTAAATGCTTCAATATTCCATTAAAAAAATACTAATTGTCAATTTTTATTTCATGGTACCTTTAACTGCGTTTCAGCGTGGCGCTGTGATTCTGCGCTTGACCACAGGGTGTCAGTATTGAGCCACAGACAGTCACTGATCTCACAGTCATTCTGAAAGCTCAATACATTCCAGATCAAGATCTTACTACATAAAACTTTAAAAAATAATTGTACAAAAGCTTTATTTGTTCCAGCAAATATGAATTTGTGTTGCTTATACATTCATTTTAACCTTCCTTACAATTTACCAGCTGCATAAAGCACTGCTTTTCTACAACAAAGAGAGTTTTACAGGAAAAGTAAACTCAAAAACGAAAACTGCCTCATTTATTCCCCCTCATGTCGTCACCACAGGCCACTGTTACATTCTTCAGAATTTCTCACTTTGGTTTCCATGAAAGAATGAAAGTCTTACAGGTTTGGAACAACATGAGTAAATGATGACAGATCCTTCAGTTTTGCTTGAAGTCATTTTAAGACGAAATCTAAAAGACTAAAATCTGATAATCAGGGATCATCTGATGTCTAAATAATTACAAACAAACATTAAAAATAAATCCTGATTTTGAATGAGGTTATATTGTTTAGTCCAGTTGAATGTTTATGAACCTAAACTCAATTCTACACATCCACATGACTGATATCTTCATCATTTCCCATGAAGCTCAGAGCACAGAGACCGAGGGCTGGAAAGTGGTTTATGAAGACTGGAGGTCTCTGAGGGTCCCAGATGAGTTCAGATAGTGCTTCTCAGGAAGAAATGAGGCGCTTGATCCATCCGGTGAGTTTGGTGATGCGCGTGTACACTCCGTAATAATCAGGCCGTCCGCAGCCTCTTCCCCAACTCACCACACCGGCCAGAAACCAGCGTCCAGACGGTTCCTGACACACCAGCGGACCACCAGAGTCGCCCTGACAGAGAAACAGACGGTCACTTCGGCCCTCAGCAGCTTTTATGCATCATCACGGTTACGGCGGTACGATCACGGTGTGTCACCTGACAGGCGTCTTTCCCTCCACTGCGATAACCGGCACAAATCATTCTGGGAGAGATCAGGTAACCATACGAACGCACGCATGCATCTTCACTGACCAATCGCACGTCTACTTTCTGCAGAACGTCACTCACTGCCCCTGATGAGAGACACAGACACACAATCACAATGAAGCTCTGTTTGATTTCCAGTGTCTAAAAACAGCATTATTCCTACTCTGCTGGTTTTCCCTCTATTTAATAACAAGCAGCAGGTGATTGTCTCTCACAGCATCATGTGGTCAGTGAACCAGACGCACAAAAATAAAGGCACATTGTGATTCTGTTCCTTATATTTTAGTTTTGGTGGTTTAATGTTTTGCAAATTCATCAGGGGTGAAAGAGGTGACAAAGACGCGAGAGAAGAAATATCAGCTTTGAAATGTGGATTTACAGATGAATTTAGCAGATATTTAAAAAAAACTCACTTTGTTTCAGGCCACATTCACAAGCTGTTTTTTTCTTTGAAACCCTGATTGAGTGATTACATGAGACATGATTCATTTCTGTAAGTTCTACTGAATCTTTCAACAATCTTTTCATTCATGTTTATTTGCTGCTGTAGCTAGTAGTAAAGAGAAAGAAATGACTGAGGCGCTACAGAGATCTGTCACGTCCAGAGTTGGGGAAAAAATACATTTAAAAGTGATGCATTACAATATTGTGTTACTCCC
Organism: Anabarilius grahami; assembly: GCA_003731715.1. Lineage (NCBI taxonomy): Eukaryota > Metazoa > Chordata > Actinopteri > Cypriniformes > Xenocyprididae > Anabarilius > Anabarilius grahami. Next base: position 9,182,330 of record RJVU01051519.1, on the reverse strand, counting down.
TAGAAATTAACTAACTGCTTTACTTAGTTACTTTTAATGAAAAGTAATGCGTTAAGGCTGGGCTTGCTTGTTTGTTTTTTAATAACAACAAAAAAAGTTCTACTTTTGGCAAATGTTTTTTGTCCCTTTCACACCAAAAGTGAAAGGAACAACCTCTCAAACGTGCTGCATAACACACGAGAATGAACCTCATTGGTTAAGCCGCACGTTTGTTCTTGTGCGTTATTCAGGTTCGGTTGAGCTTCTGCTTATGTTCGCTGATCAATGTTTACATGCGAGTAAAAGCCTAAATTAAATCTTTTCGTCATAACAAGTGATTGATTCTCTTTAGAAAATTTGGACTAAACTGCTTGATTCATATGGATTCGTTTTCCGATCTCTTTATGAAGTTTTTGAAGCGTCAATGTGGCTGTTACAAAGGCCGTCAATGGAAGGAAATCTGACAGCATTCAAGTCATCAAAAAGATTTGTGTTCTGAAGGTGAATGAAGGTCTTACGGGTGTGTATTGACATGAGGGGGAGTAATTAATGACAGAATTTTCATTTTGGGGTGAACTAACACTATAAGTTCACAGTCTTGTACCTTTGTCTTGTCCGATTTTCAAAAACATCTTTGCTTCAATCAAAGTTTGTAAAGTTATTTTCCTCATAGTTGGTTGTCTTGGTTCATTCTTGAACAAAAACTTTTTCCCTATGGGAAAAATTAATGAAAAAAAAACCCACTTCCGGAACCAGCACCACTGAAAAAGAGGCCGGGCACTGTTGAACTTTACGGTAAAGACGATCGCAACTTCAGCTTCATGCTGCTATTTGCCCTTATTTGGGTGTGAGCAAAAACACGCCGTTTTTGTGTGTGTCCCTTTATATGCAAATGAGCTGCTGCTCCCGCCCCCTTTCCAGAAGAGGGCGGAGCTTTAACAGCTCAACAACAACAAAGCTGGAGAATCTCACGCAGCCAAAATGAGGATTGTCAGTAACGGTGTTCAGCCTTACATTGTTCAAACCGGAGTCGACACTGATGGAGAGACTCAGGAAGAAGTTACAACTTTTAGAATGAAACTGGACGTTTCTGAATGGTTAGTGGATAAATTTATGTAGTTGCTGTGGAGTTGATTCAACTCATCCACTAGCATGTGCCGTCATGTTCATCTTTTGTGTTGAATTGACCCTCGTTTGTGAAGCAGTCCGGCGTAAAATGACGGCATGACAACAACACTCTACTACAACAACTCTTCCTCTTCTCTAAAGCAGCCCAGCATGGCCCCGCCCCCTTTGTTGCGTGTTCTCGGGGGCGGGGTTTATGTAAATGTTAGGGTTTTCTGATGTGGTTTCAGTGCTCATACCTCCCTCCCGCAGCGCTCCCCATCCCGTCACCCAGCACAGCAGGTCAGCCTCCAGCTGGTGCGTCGCGGGCGGCAGACAGACCGGATGAGCCAGAGTGCCCGACCACACGGGCCGCACCAGCCGCAGCAGCGCCACATCATAGTCGTGAGTCTCATCATCATAATAGTGATGCAAGTGAATGTGCGACACTCGAACGGCCTCCTCCGACTGACTGTTGCCATTGAGACGCAGTTTACCAAGATAGATGGTCCACACAGACGGGGAGAAGAATCTGCAGACAGAAAAGTAAGTGCATTCACCCGGACAGAATGAGCACAGACCGGCAGGCAGACGCGGTCACTCACCTGTCGTCGTAGAAGCAGTGAGCCGCAGACACCACCCACTGGGCGGAGACTAAAGCCCCTCCGCATATGTGCTGCCCACTGATCTGCAGGCTGGCCTGCCATGGCCACTCCCCCTCCTCTGCATCGGCCCCGCCCACCACACGGCTGCTGAACGGCCTCAGACCACAGTCTGCAGAGAGAACATTATCAAAACACACATGCACACGCACACACACACACACTCACAGTGAGATGTTCTTACCACAGTATTTCTCGTCAGATTCATCAGGACAGTCCGTGATGAAGTCGCATTCTGGGTTTGGCTTCTTCAGACATGTCCCATCTCCACATACATACGTCATATCAGAACATGGTACACCTGAACACACACACAGAGGTACAGATACACCTCATACACTTCAAGTTTTCCTTGCAGTTGGGCTTTATACTGTATGCAGTAATTATAGGCATTATAGGTGAATTTCGTGTGAAGAATAAGTCATATTTATATGGAAGTTTGGTTTTGCCACATGATAAAAAATTAAAGAAGTAATTCTGACTTTTTTTTCACAATTGCATATTTATATCTCACAATTCTGAGAAAAAATTATTTTAATGGTGAGATAAAAATTCACAGTTACCTTTTTGGCGGAAACAAGCTTCCACATATTTCAAAACAACAACAAAAAATGTAAAAGAAACATTTTTGCAAAAAGAATTATTATTATTTTTTTTAAATTGTTAGTTAATAATAGTTCATTATTTTCATGTCGAATAAATGTGTATATATAGTAATAAACTCTATATAGTATTAGTACATCACAGCAGTTTGTAATGTTATGTAAATGTAGAAATCATTAGAATTTTTTTACTGTACTAAAATTACTGCATGAGAAATTTTTTTAATTAAATGTGTTGAATTTGTCAGGAAAATAATGTCACCATGCAAAAAAATGTAAATAAAATTAGCTTTCCTGTAGCTCAGTGGTTAGAGCGTGGCACTAGCAATGCCAAAGGTCATGGGTTCGATCCCAGGGATTGCACATACTCAGATACAAATGTATAGTATAATGCAATGTAAGTCGCTTTGGATAAAAGCGTCTGCCAAATGCATAAATGTAAAATGTATCTCATTCTGAGGTCAAATTTGACCTGTTATTGACAGTTTGTGTCACTTATAAAATGTGTATGAGTGTGTGTCTTGAGTATTCTTGTTTTGACTATACTTGTATTGTCCTCACTTATATTGTGGAATACTTTCACAACCCACTAGTGAGACATTGACTTTTATCTCAGCCAAAAGAGGTTTTTATTTAAATCTAGTGATGGTCACATGTTTCTGTGATGGGTAGGTTTAGGAGTGATAGAAAATATAATTGACCTGATATAAAATCAACGAAAGTCTATGCAATGTCCTCACTAAGATAGCAAAACAAAGTATGTGTGTGTGTCTGTGCATGTTTTTGTGACATATCAGGACACAAATGTGTATAATGACATAGGTATTACAAAAAGAGGTGATTTATGAGGACATTCCCCATGTCCCCACTTTTCAAAAGGCTTATAAATCACACAGAATGAGTTTTTGTGAGAAAGTAAAAGTGTGCACAGTTTCCTGTGATGGTTAGGTTTAGGGATAGGGGTAGTGTAGGGGGAGAGAAAATACAGTTTGTACAGTATAAAAACCATTACGCCTATGGAATGACCCCACAATTCACAAAAACAAACATGTGTGTGTGTGTGTGTGTGTGTGTGTGTGTGTATCTACCATGTGTGCAGTTGTCCTCGTCACTGCCCTCACTGCAGTCCGGGTGCTGGTCACACACTTTATAGTAGTCGACACACTGACTGTCCTCTGAGCACTGGAACTGAGCGATACACACTGCACAACACACACACATGATAACACACGTTGTTCAAATATAAATAGTGTTGATTGTGTCACCTTTTTAAGCACTTTTTTTTTTTTAGCAAGAAGTTTTTCAACACATTTCTTTTCTTGAAAAGCGGTTTGTGTTGCATAAATTCAGTGACTCATGTCACTGAGATATTTGCGTCTCACTCTGCCCACACTCACGTCCGATGACATTTTTCACTTCCTTAAAGCGTTTCTTTAGAATTAGGTAGAAAATATTGTTTTGGCATTAGTCATAACCGTTTCCAAGCATCATGAAATGAATAAATGGGAATTTACCGCAGTTTCTCTCATCTAGTCCGTTGGCGCAGTCTGATATACCGTCACACGCCGGCACGCAGAGACCGTTAATGTTGCAAAGCACCTGACCAGGACAAGCTGAGCAAACACACACACGCAGTCAGTGTTTTAAACAGCATGTAGGTTTACTAAGTTTAGTGGTTAATAAAGAGGTGTACTAACGATCGGACTGGTTAAAGATGCTGTAGTGAACCTGCAGGCCCGGGCCGGTGAGAGAAACCTCTGAGGTCATGGACACGGTGACGCTGGAGGACAGCAGGTAGATCCGCTCCGCGTACGGCTGCAAACCTCGGACGCCACACAGCCTGCGCACAAACACACTGCCGTCACACACTGACACACACGCTGGTGAACGCGGCGTCTGCAGGACTGACCTGCGGTTCTGGATGCTCCATCTGCCCTGCGTGCACGTCTGGCTGTAACTCGCGCGGTTCAGCTCATATCCTTCAAAGAACAAAGTCAGACCGAACTCGACCGACGGCACCTGAACACACACACACACACACACATGGACATAATGATTTTTATTCTGTACAAACTGTATATTCTCTCCCCTAACCCTACCCTTCACATAAAAGTTTCTGCGTTTTTACATTTTCAAACTGAACAGTCTAAAGAGAGAGTCTTACATTTACATTTACATTTATGCATTTGGCTGACACTTTTATCCAAAGCGACTTACATTGCATTATACTATACATTTGTATCGGAGTATGTGCAATCCCTGGGATCGAACCCGTGACCTTGGCATTGCTAGTGCCATGCTCTAACCACTGAGCTACAGGAAAGAGTCTTACAGTGAAGATCCACGTGCAGTTGATGTCGGGAGGGTAATAACTGGGGTAGAAGGGGGTCCGTAAAATCCCCTGGATGCCGTCTTTCTTCTCTAACACAACACTGTGGGAACATTCTGAAACACAACATGACAAACACAACCTTAACAACACATTCAAAAAACACTGAATGAAATCTCTTATTAAATCGGCATCAGTTGTACGCTGCAAGAAAAAATCCAATAAAAAATGGAGAAGGTGTTAAACTATTTTCTCTGTCATTCTAAATTCAAAACATCGTGCCAATAAAGGTATTTAAATTGAGTTGAGTTGCTTACCCTGGTCCGGCCAGGCCCGTGCGCTCAGAGAAAACGTATCCTCGTAATTGTACAGACCCTGTTTCCAAACCACCGTCATCCAGTTATCAGACGACAAGAGCTGCACCGTCCGCTCATACCGGCTGCATCCGTACAGCCTGAGAGAGAGATTAAACACACCCTACAGTGACAGTCATCAGAGCTGACACGAGCAAAGATGAATATTTGTCTCACGAGGTGATGAGATGAGAGTCTGCTGGCGTGACGGAGTCGTAGATGATCAGTCGGTCACGACACTCCGCCAGGAGCCACTCGACCCTGAGCTCCAGACGGGACCCCGCAGGGGCCCTCAGGTGCCACAGACACGAGGAGCGCTGCGTGTTCGGCCCCTCCAGCAGCACGGGCTCCGTGGAGAGCAGCGACGTGTGGCGGTAACAGTCTGTGAGGAAAGGACACTTCAGGCTCAGAGATGTTGGGGTGCAGGAGCGCCTGCAGGATTTTATCTACTCAATATATTCAATATATGCTCATGTTAAAAACTGAACTCTGCAAGAAGTTTTCATTTTCTTGAGTATGTCTAGCATTCATGTAACTATTACGCACTTCTACAGGCTCTTCAGACCAAGCGATCGGTGAGAGCAACGGTTCGCCTGAGGTGAACGAATGCGTCTCTAGAGAGTTTTTATTACATGAAAGTGGAAAAAACAATGAATGGTCAAAGACATCTAGTTTTTAAATAGATAGACTATAGAAGCTTGTTTCTGCCACAGAATAAAAAATATAATTGATAATTGCAATTTTTTATCTCACAGTTCTGACATTGTTTCCTACAATTCTGACTTTATTTTGCAATTCTGACTTTATTCCGCAATTCTGACTTTATTTTGCAATTCTGACTTTATTCCGCAATTCTGACTTTATTCCACAATTCTGACTTTATTCCGCAATTCTGACTTTATTCCACAATTCTGACTTTATTCCACAATTCTGACTTTATTCCGCAATTCTGACTTTATATCTCGCAATTCTGACTTTATTCCACAATTCTGACTTTATTTCTCGCAATTCTGACTTTATATCTCGCAATTCTGACTTTATTCCACAATTCTGACTTTATTTCTCGCAATTCTGACTTTATTCCACAATTCTGACTTTATTCCACAATTCTGACTTTATTTTGCAATTCTGACTTTATTCCACAATTCTGACTTTATTTTGAAATTCTGACTTTATTCCGCAATTCTGACTTTATTTTGAAATTCTGACTTTATTTTGCAATTCTGACTTTATTACGCAATTCTGACTTTATTTCTCGCAATTCTGACTTTATTCCACATTCCTGAATTTATTCCACAATTCTGAATTTATTCCGCAATTCTGACTTTATTTTGCAATTCTAACTTTATTCCACAATTCTGACTTTATTTTGAAATTCTGACTTTATTCCACAATTCTGACTTTATTCCACAATTCTGACATTATTTTGCAATTCTGACTTTATTCCGCAATTCTGACTTTATTCCACAATTCTGAATTTATTCCACAATTCTGAATTTATTCCACAATTCTGACTTTATTCCGCAATTCTGACTATATTCCACAATTCTGAATTTATTCCGCAATTCTGACTTTATTCCACAATTCTGACTTTATTCCGCAATTCTGAATTTATTCCGCAATTTTGAATTTATTCCGCAATTCTGACTTTATTTTGCAATTCTGACTTTATTTTGAAATTCTGACTTTATTCCACAATTCTGAATTTATTCCACAATTCTGAATTTATTCCACAATTCTGACTTTATTCCGCAATTCTGACTTTATTCCGCAATTCTGACTTTATTTTGCAATTCTGACTTTATTTTGCAATTCTGACTTTATTCTGCATTTCTGACTTTATTTCTCGCAATTCTGACTTTATTTTGAAATTCTGACTTTATTCCACAATTCTGACTTTATTCCACAATTCTGAATTTATTCCACAATCCTGAATTTATTCCACAATTCTGAATTTATTCCGCAATTTTGAATTTATTCCGCAATTCTGACTTTATTTTGCAATTCTAACTTTATTCCACAATTCTGACTTTATTTTGAAATTCTGACTTTATTCCACAATTCTGACTTTATTTTGCAATTCTGACTATATTCCGCAATTCTGACTTTATTCCGCAATTCTGACTTTATTTTGCAATTCTGACTTTATTTCTTTCAATTGTGAATTTAAAATGACACTTGATCTGACATTTTGTGAACTAATGAATCATATTCAGGCATTTTTAAATGTGATTTAATACTTGTTGGTGCCACTGCATTATTATTATGTTTTAAAACATGTGTTCAAAATGCATGAAAGTCAATTAAAACCTCAAAATAAAATCCCACAGCAAAATAAAAAAAGAGAAAAAGAAAAAAAATCATACCAAAAGTGGCTTGAAAAAGATCTATAACTTTGGGGTTGGTTTCTGGAAAGTAAAAAAAACACAAAGCAGTAAAAACAAGTGAACAGAAATGCAGCAGGAGTCATCACACATGTGAGCGTCTGATGAGAGTTACCGGTGATGCTGAGCGACGGCAGCAGCAGCTGGAAACCCTCGTAGCTGCTGCTCTGCTGAGCGTCAGTGGAGCGCTGCAGCTCTCTGAACACACTCGCGTTCAGCCGTGTCACGCTCACCTTCTCCGCGTGACTGACGGGAACCGACAGGCGCAGCCAGAAGTGTGCCACGACGCTGCCCTCCCTACAGAAACACCAGAGGACACGTGAAGGTTCCTGCACAGATCTCAGCTCATTAACACGAGCGACGGCTTCCTCACCCAAAGGCGAAGACCGCTGTGAAGTTGAAGTATCTGGACAGGTCAGTGGACTTCACCAGCTTCTCAACCTGTCAAAGAGTCATGGAATAATGACGATAACTGTGTTGCATGTTCTAGTGTAAAACACCTAGTTATAGATGAAGTGTCAGCTTCACCAGACAAATCCATGCTGGTTGATCAGCTTTCCAGCTACATTTTGCATGGAAATTCTGACTAGACTTACAAGTAATCTAATTTCTTTCTTAAAGTCTGATCATAACTTTTTCAGTTTCAAAAAACTGCTGGTCTTTTCTGCAGGTGGATTGTGACTCCAGCCTCACCATGTTCTGCACAGACGTCGCCTCCGCTCTGAACTCTGAGCTCTCGTGACTGGACAGGCTGACAGAGAAGTTCTTATTCAGTATGGAAACACTGGCCGTGTACTGCTGGATCACCCGCGGCTCCAGCACCCAGACCCTGTACTCTAAACACACACACACACACACACACGTGAGACGGGTGGCTAAAGGTCACGCTCGGAGAACTCAGTAAGTTTGTGTTGATGTTTATGTTTGTTGACTTTCGCTCTGAACCCAGCTAATGAAAATATGTTTTAAGAGCATTTGGCTAACGAAGCTTTTGATATACTTTTAAACCACAAATGCTCATCTTGCACTGCTCTGCGATGCGCCACGCATGACGTAATCATGTTGGAAAGGTCACACATGATGTAGTAGGCAGAAGTACTGCGGTAGGGCGAAAAACTCCATCTCATTTTCTCCTCCAACTTCAAAATCGTCCGACATTGTTGTTTTACTTTTTTTTTTGTAAAGGTCGTTTGCACGTTCGCTTTGTAAACACTGGATCGGTACTTCCGCCTACGTCACGCGTGACCTTTCCAAAATGATTACGTAATGCGTGGAGCATCACAGAGCAGTGCAAGACGAGCATTTGTGGTTAAAAAGTATATAATGTTTATTTTGTTTAGAAAATGGCAGATGGTTTCTCTAGATAAGACTCTTATTCCTCGTCTGGGATCATGTAGAGCTCTTTGAAGCTGCACTGAAACTGACATTTGGACCTTCAACCCGTTGAACCCCAGTGAAGTCCACTATATGGAGAAAAATCCTGGAATGTTTTCCTCAAAAACCTTCATTCGACTGAAGAAACATCTTGGATGACATGGAGGAGAGTAAATTATCAGGAAATTTTCATTCTGAAGTGAACTAATCCTTTAGTGGCAACACTATTTATTTTCCAATAAATAAATAAATCATTCATTAAAAATGTCTCAGATGTATTTTAAATATAATGCAAATGGCAGCCAGCAATTCTCAGTTTTATGCAATAACAACTAAATTAGCAAATGTTCCCCTTTATTTAGCAGTAAATTCACATTTTCTCTAGTCTTACTACTTTGGTTGGAAGTGATGTGTGGCTGTTTCCTCACCCAGAAAGTACCAGATGAGACATGAAGATCCTGCCAAGATGAAGATGATGATGATGATGAAGATGAGGCCAAACAGCCATTTCGGGAAGCTCCTCCTTTTATGTGACGGATCCGGATCGGCGCGAGACACCTAAACATGAAACACATGAATATTCACATATTCTTCTCAAATAATTCCACAGTTCTTGTTGTGCAACGACTGCTGTGTTATTCGAGGAAGACCTGCGCTCGTGTAATTGTGTCGTTGTCTTGATTCGGATCCGCTGTGAACCCGTTTCCGAGCTCCATCATCAACCGAACCGTTATCTCGGGTTCATCTTCGGCTCCGTCAGTCCTGATTCGGGTGGTTCTGTCCAGGACTCAGATTTCACACATGTTCGGTTCTTCACATGTTCTCAGCGAGCCGTTGTGTTTGTCAGTCCAAAGTCCGCTGCGGATCAATAGTGAAGTATCTGCTGATCTGAGGACAGTCCAAAGCCACAGTTTCCATACAAATGACTCTGAATATTAATAACGGATCTCTTAAAAACAGTCAACGCCCAGCAACGCGCGCTCACCTGCGCAACGCTACTGTGACGTCACTCGGTCGGATCTCACCTGTGCAGATGATGCTCTTCAACATACGGGCTTTTCCCAGTTTGATTGAGACATTTTCTAATTCTAGGACTGATTATGTGTTCAAGTGTTGCCACCTCTATTCACATATTTAATACATGCTCCATATACAGTATTTTGTTCCATTTAAAATATATTAATACAGCAAGCAGACGCTGGACAAGGGGAAAAGCATCCTCATGATGGAAGAAAAAGACATAAAACTTTTTTTTGGGTGGGTTGGTTTTGTACTTACGTACTTAAGCATCTATTGTTATTTGTATTCTTCCATTTCTGGCACGTTTATCCTAAATTAGTCATTACATTTTTAACATAAACTAGTATAGAACAGTCTAGGACATTGATTAAAGGATTAGTTCACTTTCAAATTAAAATTTCCTGATTATTTACTCTCCTCCATGTCATCCAAGATGTTCATGTCTTTCTTTCTTCAGTCGAAAAGAAGGTTTTTGAGGAAAACATTCCAGGATTTTTCTCCATATAGTGGACTTCATTGGGGTTCAGCGGGTTGAAGGTCCAAATGTCAGTTTCAGTGCAGCTTCAAAGAGCTCTACATGATCCCAGACGAGGAATAAGAGTCTTATCTAGAAAAACCATCGGACATTTACTAAAAACAAAAATATATATATATAAGTTTTAACAATAAATGCTCATCTTGAACTAGCTCTCTTCTTCTTCTCTATTAGAATTCCGGCAGTGTAGACACTGCTAAGTGAATTACTGCCCTCCACAGGTTAAAGTTTGAACTAATTGTTATATACTTGCACTAGCATATTGTACATGACAAATTTAGTTCAAACTTTGACCTGTGGAGGGCAGTAATACACTTAGCAGCGTCTACACTGCTGGAATTCAAATAGAGAAGAAGAAGAAGAAGAGAGCTAGTTCAAGATGAGCATTTATGGTTAAAACGTGTAATATTTTTAATTGTTTTTAGAAAATGAGCGATGGTTTCTCTAGATAAGACCCTTATTTCTCGTCTGGGATCGCTGTAAACTGTAATTTTGACCTTCAACCGTTTGAAGTCCACTATATGGAGAAAAATCCTGGAATGTTTTCATCAAAAACCTTTGTTTCTTTTTGACTGAAGAAAGAAAGACATGAACATCTTGGATGACAAGTGGGTGAATAAATTATCAGGAAATTTTAATTTGATAATTTGAAAGTGAACTAATCCTTTAAGCAATACAGTGCCAATAAAAAGTATTTGCAATTGATTCTAAAGTCTTTAGCAGTCTTTGTTAGAGGGCCCGCCACCCATGCGTACGGTCCCGGGTTAGAGTGGGTGGTTCGAACCGAAGGGGATACATAAAGTCACCAACGACCCATATTACCCCTGTGAACAGTCATTTTAGTTGGTAATTAGATGGGAAAGCTTTTTCTGCAACTGGAACTATTCAGTTTAAATGACAAATATATCAAAGCATTAAACCAGAGAGAAATTGAATGGCCGTCAAGAAAGATGCTTTTATAGTCAGTGTTACTTAAAGGGTTACTTCACCCAAAAATGAAATGTCTGTCACTAATTACTCACCCTCATGTCGTTCCACACCGTAAGACCAAAATTACCATCATTCAAGGTCCAGAAAAGTAGTAAAAACATTGTTAAATTAGTAACCAGCCTTAACTTGAGTCAACCAGATATCTACACATCCAATCAGAGCACAAATATGCTTTAATATATTAATTAGCAGCAAAATGAAGTCGCTGAAAACGACTTTTCTTACATTCCTTCAAACAGCAGGCATTATTTTCAAAATACACATGTAAATTAAAAATTAGATGAAATGGCAAACATCATAAACAAAATGACAATAACAGCGATAACTGACTGTGAATCCATCCAAGTCAAGTTTTACTTCTATTTTTGTGTTTCCATCTAATTTTAGCATAAATGTCACTGCTGCTGAACATCTTATAAATTAAAATAATATATTATGATAACATAAATCCTCTCATCTGAAACTATAAAAATTTTCTGAACAGCTAAAGGTTTGTACATTGTAAACTGAACATTTAGCTTGACCTGGTTTCATCCGCAGTGCTGTATTCACACAGTCAGTGTGACAAGCGTATTGAAATCAGGTGTGACTCTCACAACAGCAAACAGAAGCAGATCCAAATAAAGCTGCAAGCAGCAATTACAGGGTCAAGCCGAATAAGGGCAGAAAAGGAAATATTTGTGGACATCTGTAATCATTAGGTAAGGAGAAAGCTGTTTAAATTACATCAGTTAAAGCGCTTATAGCATAATACTTTATAACTTCTGAGCAGTAGGTGGCGCTATGACGAAACTCTGCCTGCACCCTCAAGTCATGCCTGTGATGACATGTACCATGTCTATCAAAAATCTTTTAATAACTGGCAAATTTGGTATCGTAGGACTCGGCATAAGCCAACAAATCTAATGATGTAAGTTAAATGACAATATGTTGAATTTTTCGTATAAGCATTTTCATAAATTTCATTATATCAGAACATATATAGCCTAAAACAATCATACAGAGTTTCGTAATGATACATTCATGCGTTCGTAAAAACAGCATTTTACGACAAAATTCAAAATGGCCGACCAAAGAAAATTGGATACCGTCAAAAGCTATAGATTTAGTTCATATTAGCTCTGAATGGGAGAAACTGCAATGCGAAGTATGGCGAAATACGTCACGCCTTCTAAGTAAAAGAGCCAATCGCTGATTGATAAAGTCGTTGCGTCACTGCAGCTGCCGTCGGAAGCTTTTTTATGCTACTTGAGCATAAGAAACATCATTTATGGGACAGTTCATGTCAGATTTTGTTGCTGATTTGTAAAATGTTATTTAATTGTGAGTTCGCCAAGCAGTTTTTGAGATTTCAGGATTCCCCCCATTCAAATAGATAGGACTTTGTCTTGGATGCCTGAAATAGCTGCCCGGATGTGTTGCAAACTTAGCCGCTTTTCTTGAAAGTGACTTTGATATCGTTCAACTCGGCATGCCTCAAGGAATCTAAGGAGACCATCATAATGATTTTAGGACAAGGCATTCAAAAGTTATAAGCAAAAATAGCCTGCACCAGTAGGTGGCGCTGTGACAATACTGTGCATGTACCCCCAAGTCATGCCTGCAATAAAAATATATACCAAGTTTCGTGCCAATACACCAAATCATTGCAAAGATACTGCATCAAATCCATTTTTGCGTGCTCGCCGTCAAATTTGTTTTTGCGCTATACGAGAACGGATTGCATAACCTGATATTGCTGAGTTCAACATGTTCCTGGGTCAACATTTTTGTTGATCCTGGAACAACATTCAAATCAACCAATCAGATTTGAGGGACAAGTTTACAGATTATGTCAAGTTTAGGCTTAAAATCATGAATTGGTGCTTCTACATCAGTGTTATTCATCTATCATTTCCCTCTGATTT
>RJVU01051519.1:9140422-9156985 GCA_003731715.1 Anabarilius grahami | reverse complement strand
ATCAATCAATCAATCAATCAATCAATCAATCAATCAATCAATCAATCAATCAATCAATCAATCAATCAATCAATCAATCAATCAGCCATCCATGATAATCTTAATAATCTGGAGCCATTCCATGAACTGCTTTCACTACATTCAATAAAAGCTAGATCCAGTTTTGGACATTCAGCCAAACAGAAAGACTAACAGCGGTTTAATATATGAATTCTGCCTTCTGATCCAGCTGCAGCCGTGCAACAGATGCATGACATCCCAAAGCAAAGGACACTACAATAGTGCAAACGGAGGAAAAATAAGGATATGCATTACTGCCTCAAGGTTACTTACTGAAAGGCTGGAATTAGGTTTAGAAATGGCTCTTTGCACAGGAGTTAAACCAGGAGTTTCCAACTCATGAGCCATTTAAAGCCTTACACATTCAATCTTTAAGACGGTATGCAGGAGATAACGCCTGTCTATCATTCAGTGAACGTTAATAATAAGTCTTCATGACGGCTGAGAGCGGCTGACCGCACATCTGAGGGACTGCACCTGTTTCTCGCGTCAGTGTGGGACTGAGGAGAAGAAAACAAACGGTGGTTTCAGGTGTGGTGCTCTCATTTCACTCTTTCAGAAAAACAAAACTCCATCAGTAGCCCGACGATTAGCCGATGTCAGTTAATGTTAATATCAGCTGATGTGGTTTCCAGATAAGCAAATCTATTATTCAGAAAGCCTTTAATGTTAAAGCTTTTCTGTGAAGCCGACAGCACGCATTATCAGTTCAGTATTACTGGAAAAAATGTAGACTGATCTTTAACATGTTTAATCTGGCAGGATCAGGTGAAGAAGTGAATTCATCAAACGTTCTCTCCGTCTCATAAAACAATGATCGCTGAGCACAACTAACGTATATATTATATTGTAGAATGTATTTAGTGAATGCTAATGTGCCCATTAACTCCATTTGACATGCATTTATCAGTAAGAGTCTCTTTTTTCATGACACATTTCCTCTTCAAGGACATTGATATTCTTAGTAAAACCAAAAGTTGCATCAGTTTCAACATCATTCGCATTAGCCAAAACTGGATGATATCATATAGTTCGTTTCAGTGATGTGATACAGGTGATAAAATACCTATGACTAATGCGCATTATTAAATTTGTGTCTTCTGATTTTGCATTTTAGGTTCAATGTGTGCGTGATCATCACAAGCGAAGTCACTATAATTACATTATAGAACCACGTTTTTCCTAGTGAGAAGTTTTATCCAATATAAAGAACCTTCTGTGAAATGGAAAGATTCGATTGATGTTCTTTACGGAACCACTGATGCCAAACCTTTATTTTAAGGAGCAATTTCACAGTTCTATTTTGATACTTCCTACAGTTGTAGAAAAAAGAAGAAATAACGTAGTAGTCTACTCTTAACCCTTCAAACCATCACTACAAGAAATAATTGTAGGAAAGGTTAAAAAACAATAAAGTTTCATCAACAACTTTTCCATTTTGACCTTTTATGAAACACCTGTCTTCGACCATATTGGTGGAAACTGTCACGGGTGCAGACGTTAGTCTCAGACGTCACGCCCACGGACCGCTGGCTGAACGTCTGATGCATATGGCACACTTAACTGGAAACACTTCAGCATTTTCAAAGTCGTCTTCTGGTTGGTTGAATTCTACAGGATGTCCAGGAGACGTGTGTGTCACGTTCTTTAACGGTCCGCCGGGAAACAAATGCCGAGATGCCAAACCAGCTAGTGGAAGAAGAACGCCGTCATGTGTACAACTGTGACAAACGCTGGATTTTTAAACATATGTGAAGTTCGCGGCTCCATTGTTGCAGTAAACTTGCACAACGTTCTTGAATTAATTTATTAGATGCACGTTATTAAACATGACGGAACAAAACAAACTGTGATTGGTTGCTTTACATGTCAGTCAAACGTCCTCTTGGACGATCCTTGGCCAATGAAAGCTGCGATGGAGATTTAGCTGGGAAGACAAATCATTATTTTATATGTGTAAGGGTCAATGACGTATTTGGATTTTCGACAGGCCAATTTTAAAATACAAAATAATAATATCTATTGCAATTGTTCAATCATTAAGAATGTTGTGTACACATGAATTCATATTAAAATGTTAAATTAAGTGATTTTAGTGTTGTTGTTTTTTGGCCAGAGCCTGGTGCGACTGTGATTTATCTTAAAATTAATTAATTTCCTAAACATGCTTAACTTTTTTTTTTTTTTTACAAGTTCTCAGTAATTAAAGTGTTTAGAAACAAAGTATTTGCAGTTCTTTTGTGATTCTATATATTTAGATATATTTTTGTTTTATAACTTCAGAGTTGCCTTCTTATTTTTCCTGTAAATCGCATAAAACTGATAAAAATGTTTTAAAATATCATATAGGCCTACTTAAGCATACTGTATTAGTGATTCATATTTCAGCCACAGAAATTAGAGATTTTATTTTTAATTTTATAGTTATTGCTATCATTGGTCACTCCAAATGACACAAAAACCTTAAATATCATTAAAAATCAATTTAAAGAGATCAATAAACAAATACATTTTTTTTTAAATCACATTGCAAATAAGTGCACTATTTAATTTGACTTCATCAAGGACATGTTAGGCCTAAAATTATCAAAAGTGACAGTAAAGACATTTATAATTTTACAAAAGATTATTTTCTTTTTTTTTTTAAATGCTGTTCTTTTGAACATTCTATTCATCAAAGAATCCTGACGAATAAAATATAAAATATGAACATTAATTATAATCATAAATGTTTCTTGAGCAGCAGATCAGCATATTAGAATGATTTCTGAAGGATCATGTGACACTGAAGACTGGAGTAATGATGCTGAAAATTCAGCTTTGATCACAGGATATAAATTATATTTTACTGTATATTCAGTGGTTTTTACTTTGCTGTGCAATCTGGTAAAACAGATTGAAATAGTTATAAATAAATAAACAATAAATGACTAATAAATGCATAATTACCAAACTGAAATTACATGTTTGTTTGTTTGTGTTTTTGCATTTTCTCATATTATACAATACAAACTGTCTGAAATATTTTTATAAAATGACCCATAAAAATCTATTACAAATGATACTAAAATAAAGTACTTTATGTATATAAATCATCAATTGATTATAAAAGCACAAAAACCACCAATCTGACATATATCTATATATGGACAACACTCTGCAGTGGTCACACCACATGACACTTTCAAATTCAGTCAAAATTTACAGCCACGGGATTGGCCACCTAAACAAAACACGCTAGCTTCCCAAAAAAGGTCACTATGAAATTTGTAATAATTGCAGAAATACCTTAATATTCATTGTTTTTTGAGGTCATACCACATGCCATTTTTTCCAAAATTAAGACAGAGTTACAAACCTCCTCGCTGCTTCCAGGGGTCTTTCGCAAATTGGTATATGATGCAACTTCCTGTCTTTGAATGGATTTCAACATGAAAGTCCCAAAGTGGTAGTTTTTGGATGGTCGCATCACGTGATATTTCATAAAATGGACATCGTCGGACAAAGTTTGTTTGTATATTATGATGGAAATATAAGTACAAATGCTTTGATGTTTTGTACAGGATTACAAAACACGTTGGAAATCATGCCAAATAGTGCAGAAAATGAATTTGAATACATTTAGAGTAATTTCAAAGACATTTCCAAAACAGAAGTTGTGGCCGGACGGTCGCACCACATGATATTCTGACACTTTAAATAACAGAAAATTACAATAACTAATATTCGA
The DNA here is from genome assembly GCA_003731715.1 of Anabarilius grahami. Taxonomy (NCBI): domain Eukaryota; kingdom Metazoa; phylum Chordata; class Actinopteri; order Cypriniformes; family Xenocyprididae; genus Anabarilius; species Anabarilius grahami. Next base: position 9,153,195 of record RJVU01051519.1, on the reverse strand, counting down.
AAAGTTAAAGTGAGTACATGCACGGGAGATGGTACATATATGGTATCTTTTTATGCATTAAACCAAATTTTAACTGAAAAAAAACCAATCAGACAGAAAATTTAGGCATCACGTCATTGACCCATAAATTAACTGTATGTGCTATTTTTCATTACCTTCAAATGACATAACCATTTGACTGAGTGGGATTTCTCATTTAATATTTGATACATTTCTAAAACCTGTTGCACTTTATGTCCTCTTTCAATTGTGTCCAAAAACACCAAAGAATGGTATCCAAACTTCCTGCAAGAGCAACTTCTCCCAATGATTGGAGCATTTTGGTGATGATCCATGCATTTTAAAGCATGATGGAGCACACAAGACAAGAGTGACAATGAAGTGCCTCGGAGATCATTACATTGAAATTTTGGATCCAGGCAAATCCCGGATCTTAATCCCACAGAGAGTCTGTGTTCAGTTCTGAAAAGGTGAGTGGACATACAGAAGAACTAATAAGACAAAAATGGATCACCATCCGTCAGGATTTGGCCACGAAGCTGATATCCAGCAAACCAGAGCGAATCGCAGAGGTTATGCCGACTCTTTGCATATATTGAATGTTTTCACTAAATAAATGTTCTATATTGGCATCTATGGTTCCATGAACATCCACAGAATCTTTCCATTTCACAAAAGGTTCTTTATTGTGGAAAATGTTTCTTTAGATTTGTAAAATGTTCTTTACACTGATCACTGACATCTTCCAAAAATGGTTCTTCTATGGCAAAACTTCTTTTAGGAACCTTTAACTTTAAGAATAAAAGCATTTAAAACTTATGAAATGCTTATTATTGTTTTCCAGTGCACCACAGAAACATGTGAAATACAGACGGTCAGCGGTCAAACAGCGCTCGTCAATGTCAAAATGATGGCCAATCAGATCAAAGAAGGCGGGGCTTCCTGTTCACTGAAGACGAGTGTGAATTATAACATAGTTTTACAGTGAAAGAGTGCAAGATATAAGCAGCTAAACATTTAATATTTACATTTATGCATTTGGCAGACGCTTTTATCCAAAGCGACTTACATTGCATTATACTATACATCTGTATCTGAGCATGTGCAATCCCTGGGATCGAACCCATGACCTTGGCATTGCTAGTGCCACGCTCTAGATATCCATAATATCTGACAACTGTTTTACGATGGATATGTTTAACGATCCACAATAACATACAGTGATGCAAACTACTCAACTTTTTATGGAATTTCTCCATTTTGACTTTATAACGAAATGTGACAAAACATATTAGACTTACAAACAAGAGTGAATGTGTGCATATTTTTAAATAAAATTTTACTTGCAGAGTTTAAATGGACTCCACCGTTCTTCATTATTCCCTTAAATCTTTTTTTAATCCTTCAATTATTTAATTTCTTTAAATAAAATTCATTAAAGTTGTCTGAAAGTTTGTATCTGAAAGTTGAACATGAACAAAAATAAGCACTTTATAGGGAAGTTTCCGCCTCTCACGACCCTCAGCATGTCATAAGACTTTTTCTGTGCCTTCCTCATTTATTTGTGCTACATGTTGAATGCATTTCATCTATAAATGTTGGTATTTTACCTATATGTACTCAATCCAAACTTTGTCTTTTTTGTCAAAATGTTTTTTTATTTTAAACTACAGTGAAAAAAAGTTCAAAATCAAGTTTTAATCACTATGTTTTTTTAAAGTTAGTGTATTTTTCAACACAGTGAAGACCTTGAGATGAAATTTGACATTTTATTGAAAACAAAGTGAAATAAATATCAACAATTTTATACCATAATTTCCAATCAAGCTGTAATTTTATTTATGCAAAGATATTAATATTTGTATTTTGGACACATAAAAAGCTAATAAACTGGATTCAGCAGGACAATTTCTTTTAATTAAAAATGCCCTGTTTACAATCACAGCTCTTCCGCGATTCTCTCAACCCACTTGTAAAAAATAACACCAGTAAGAGTGTGAAAATGTGTACTGGGCAAGTGCCTGATAGTGAGGAAACACATGTATACCCGCGATAGAGAAGTACTATATGAAAGTAGGCTACACTTATCAACACTTTGCTTGACGTAGTGGCTGTTTTCGTTGGTTTGTGGCAGATTGTTTCAGTCAGTCATTTCGGCCATTTCACCCTCTGAATTATGACCCAAACTGACAGATTGAGGCGAAACCGAAACCCAGAGAAACTTTCTCAGCTTCTCACAATTGGTTTTCATATCATATCTAGCATTAAATCAACATCCATGAGGGAAAAGGTAAAGTCCGTCCGAAAAATTAATAAAAAGCTCCTTCATAAACACCATTTTGATCATTATGCGCACGAAAGCCCAAAAACACGTGACTCTGCATGCATATGAAATATAATTAGTTTAGATTTATTAATCAGGTTCTGCTGATCTCGTGTATTTCTGCTGCCAGTAACAGCGTTTCTATTGAACTTTGACAGAGAAAAAGACATTATGACACAAACGGGTTTACATTCCCTTCACAACCTTCTCAACTTATTCTGAAAAGATAACAAACCCAAAAATAACCACAAACGAAAGAGCTTGAGATAAAGTTTAAAGTGGGCCTACTTAAACAGGATAGGCCTACTTGAGGTACGAGAAAAACATTTGCGGCTTTACCACAACTCCAACACACACACACACACAACAACAACAACAACATTAAGCTAACTCTCTAAACCAATTACAACTATCCTTAATAATCTAGCGAAATATCAGTAAAGCTGCTTATGGGGGTGTATTTTTGTCCAAGGAGCTGTTATCTTGTTTCTTCCTAGAATCGCTAAAAACAGGCCGATCTAAACCACACTTACGAGAAAAAAGAGTCGCTACATCCTCCAGCAATCACACCTCTGTCACATCCTTCTTCGTCCCCTGCACTTTTTCCACTAATCACAAACACCATCATCCATCCCAGCAGTTGAAACACACACCTATTTCGTTGATAAAGCCTCGCACACACTGTTTTTAAAGAGGCAACCGTTTCCCTCAACTATTCCCGCGCTTTATTAACGTATTAAATTCAAATTCCGCCGCTCAGATAATGTTAATGGTATGAACCATTTCGGGGGTGGACAAAATCACTTTTTTAAAATCTGCCAGGGTTTCTGAGACATTAGCAATGAGTACATGAGCGTTTCTTTTCATGTATTATCTAATTAAAACTCTATATAACGAAATAAATGATAGAATAAACCGCTGACCTGCTTTTCTCCATCTCATCATCATCCAGCGGGAGCACGAGTGAACTTTCAGATCATTGATTTACTCAAGGTTTTTGAGATAAAGGGTTTCCTTTTTCATTCTGTCTCTCTGTTTTCGTTTGAAGAGAATAAAATGGTAAAAATCCTTGCGGTTTGTTTCTCGCTTCTGTTGAAACCGCGTCTCACTTCTCTCAGAACAGCTTCTCTAAAAATCCCCGCGGTTTTCTTTCCTTAAAATTTCCACCACAAACACAAAAACGACCATTTTCTTCCTCCTGAATGACGTTGTTTGGTGCTTTAAGCTAAATATATATAAGAGAAGCGAATGTTAAAGGGCCAGAAGTGCATTTATTATTTATATTTCTTTTCTAATACGCTTATTAGCCTATTATAAGTTCAAACTGAACATGTTTCTTGTATTTTCCAAAAAAAGCTTCACATTTGAATGTACATGGACTTGTTCTCTAAGTAGCCTACTGTTTGTTAATAGTGTTACAAAAAGACATGAACTTTCCCTGATTTTTGTTATCTAATATCAGAGATAATATCTGTGCCGTTATTTGGGTTCAGATCTGTGTCTCTAGCGCCCCCTGCCACATAGATATGAGATATTACACATAAGATAACACCTTGTAATTTAACTGTGTGTGTGTGTGCATAATAACATGTATTTAAGATTTATTAATTCAATATATTACAGAGATAGGCAGCAGACAAAGTGTTCAATGCTGGATTTATAACCTATTTATTTTATGTATTAATGAACAATTTGACAAACGTTTATAGTGCTGTATTTACATTTTAAACATGAATATAATCATACGTCTATTTATTGTTTTTGTCATCTTATAAATTTATGTATGCATTTATTTTCAAATTAATAGACGTCTTATTACCTGCTCACCAAAACACTGATATGTCTCCAAAATACCAATAACAAAACAAGCTTCAGAAGTGTCTTTTTTTAACAAGAAACTTTATAGGCAACTGAGTTCAAAATGTCCTTTGTTTTGACATTTCTGTGTTTCAACTTTGGACTGAAGCAAACAAGGGGCTGTATTGCGACATACTGTCAAAAAACCCGATCTGACCTAAATAAATCACGAGATGATTATCACAAGAATCACAATCCAGGAGTGACACACAGTTTCATGGCAGTCTAAACGTCAACAAATGAAGAGTAAAGGCCACACATAAGGCTCTCGAATGAGATTTTATAGGATAGAAAGTTGAATTCTGACCCATTTGTTAGCATTTACAGTACATTTGAACACAGTTCCAGTGTCTTCTGTACATTTAAAGACTTCTTGCCTAAATCTGAGCATCCCACCCTCGTGCAGACTTTCAGTCTACATTTTTGTGCACATCCCATGGGAATCCGATCATATATATTAAAATGTTTATGCTTTAGAAATAACATGAAATCCATTTTGAGCTACATTTGTATTTGGTTTGAAATCACATCCCTGATGATAGCACACATCTCAGAGACGTCTATCTGATGAGCGTCAAAATGATTTTTGTAACAAAATAACTCTTTTCTTTTTAAACAAATGCAATTTTACTCTGTTTATTAATGTTTTTACTCAACATTTGTGCAGTTTTTGGAGGATTTGTGATATCTTTTAAATTTATATAAATAAATTAAAATAGGTTTTTATACAAAAACTGCCTTTTGTGTAAAACTTTGTTCATAAAAGACCCATATTTCTAACTTTCATTCATGGGGATAACATGGATAATTTGACATGGTTTAGTGTAAAATGTTGCAGTTTAAAAAGTAAAAAATTATCGCTTTTACCAGTAGATGGCAGCAGAGCTCCACTGTTTGCTATTTGACTAAATGAAAGACATCTTTTCACAAGTTTTTTTTTTTTCAATTGGATTCATATCTAAATATTATGAAATCACAATTACTTTTTGTCAAAGTTTAAACATTTTTGTACTGGAAAAAAGCACAGAATCCATGTGCTTAATTTGCTGATTTGTTATTGCTGTTCAGTTCATTGCATTTTGATGTTCATGTTGAGTATTTGTACCCAAAATGTAATATAACTGTTCGTTTTTGTAAATTTTTGTTCTGTTACAGTTAGTAACTGATTAAATTTGTAGAATTATATGGAAAAACAGATGATTGAAATAAACGATAAACTCTAACGACTCCAACTTTTCTCTAACATCTTGTTCAGGTTTGATTCTAATCATAATGTAACATTATTGAAAAAATGTTTTGTTTATTTCCAGTAGAATTTTTTTTTAAACTTTGACAAAAAAAAAAAAAAATCATAATATTTAGATATGAAACCAACTGAAAAAAGCTTGTGAAAAGATGTCTTTCATTTAGTCAAATATCAAACAGTGGAGCTCTGCTGCCATCTACTGGTAAAAGTGATACTTTTTTACTTTTAAAACTGCAAAATCTTACACTAAACCATGTCAAATTATCCATGTTATCAACATTAATGAAAGTAAGAAATGTGGGTCTTTTATAAAGTAAATTTTACATAAAAAGCTGTTTTTGTATAAAACCTATTTTTAAAAATATTTTTTAATTTATTTATATAAATTTAAAAATTATCACAAATCTTACAAAAACTGCACAAATGTTGAGTTAAAACATTAATAAACGGAGTAAAATTACATTTTTTTATTTATTTTTTATTATTTTGTTACAAAGTTACATTTTATTGCCTGGGGTCACGAGTGTGCACCTGAAACGAAGTATGCCAGAGGGTTAAAGACGTCTTTCAGATGTTTGTGAACAACAGATGCTTTCCAGATGAAGTGATCTTTGACAAACATCTCACAGACGTACATGTTTCTGGAAATCCGTTTCAGTCTGACCGCTCTGATCGGATTTCACGTGGTTTATGTCACTTATGGCATGTAAAACATGTCAGACGTTGTTATAGGAAACAAGTCGCTGCAGAAACAAGGTTGTTGTTGAGCCGGTTGAGCAGAAAATTACACAAATACAATGTTTTGAGACCGATGGAGGCGACGGCATCAGAACATCAGAGATCATGATCAGATTGCAGCAAAAATCAGATTTTTCACATATATCCAGATTTTTTCTAGATGAGTTTCTGGACAGCAGAAAAACCCACATGAATCTGATTGAAACCACATTTGGAAGTGGTTTGAAATCCCATTACGGATTTTTAACAGATGCATTGATGGACGGACGGATGGACAGAGGGACAGATGGATGGATGAACAATAGATAGATTGATAGATAGATGGATAGATGGATAGATAGATAGATAGATAGATAGAGATGGATAGATAGATAGATAGATAGATAGATGGATAGATGGATAGATAGATAGATAGATAGATAGATAGATAGATAGATAGAGATGGATAAACGATAAATAGATAGATAGATAAACAATAGATAGATAGATAGATAGATAGATAGATAGATAGATAGATAAACGATAGATAGATAGATAGATAGATAGATAGATAGATAGATAAACGATAGATAGATAGATAGATAGATAGATAGATAAACGATAGATAGATGATAGATAGATAGATAGATAAACGATAGATAGATAGATAGATAGATAGATAGATAGATAGATAGATAGATAGATAGATAGATAGATAGATAGATAGATAGATAGATAGATAGAATGTTAATGTATCCATTTGTTAATTTTGTAAACATTATAACGTTCTGAAACAGTAGTAACGTTTACAAACATTTCAGAAATAAAAAGTTACTTTTTTTGTTCCTTTGTTTGTGTGCTTCCATTTTACTACAGAACTCTGATCGAGAACATGAACATTAGCCAAAGTTTAATCCACAGGCGGAACTTAGTTTCTGCAGCTCGTGTTTCCTGCTCGAGTCTCTGTTGTTGCGCACACGGAGCATTCACGTGGCATGAAAACACAGTCCAGATCCATCCACATTCATCCTCATCAGTTTGATCATGTCAGCATCACTGATCCGAAGAGGACTTGAACTGTTCAGCGATAAAGGTAACTGGTTTACCTGTTTGTTTGAATATATAGGCAAATGTCATTTGTATAAAGTGTATATATGGTGTCTCTGCAGATGGAGTGAAGCGCAGCAGCGCTCATCGGTCCGCGCTCATGCAGCGCGTCAGCAGCGACAAGCAGGGCGTTCAGAGGCGGATCCGGCAGCTGCAGAGACCCGGAGGAGCAGCGCGGAGCACCACCACCGTCAAAGACAAACACATCCGCTCTGCTCTGGGTAAACCTCTGCAAACCCTCAGTCACAGAAACACGAGCATTCAGGTTGACTGCTCTACTGATCAATGTCTCTGCTTTTCTCAGACGTGTACAGAAAGAAACGGAAGAGGAGTAACAATTATGGAAAAAATCTGGACTATTTCCGGTGCAAAGCTAATAAAACCCAAAGCAGCCACGCAGCACAGGTCTGAATCTCTCCTGCAGGTTTATCCAGACACACATGTGATGCTTGAAACGGTACATTCGTAAATCATGGGCAACACCGACTTTTATTTGCATATGTCCGTGTGTCATCAAAGAATAATATATAATTATTATATAAAATAATATATAAATCATCATTTATTGGGTACTTTAAATAGGGAGGTGTCTGTCCCGAACTTTAACCCTAAATTTCAACTTGTGAAAATATTGAATTTTTGCAATTTTTTTCCATTGTTGTTTTAAAAATTAAAAAAAAAGATATTTTTTAAGAATTAGTACGTATTTTACGAGGTGGCTAATTCATGCGACCTCACTCATACGATTTGTGTAACCCCAGTGACGGGCAGGTTTAGGGGCGGGGTTAGGGGTGGGGCTAGGGGTAGGTCAATTGTACAAATTCATACTCGCCCTCATGTCATCCAAGATGTTCATGTCTTTCTTTCTTCAGTCGGAAAAGAAATGAAGGTATTTGAGGAAATCATTCCAGGATTTTTCTCCATATAGTGGACTTCACTGGGGTTCAACGGGTTGAAGGTTCAAATGTCAGTTTCAGTGCAGCTTCAAAGAGCTCTACATGATCCCAGACGAGGAATAAGAGTCTAATCAAGAGGAACCATCAGACATTTTCTAAAAAAAAATACAAAATTATATACTTTTTAACCATAAACGCTCGTCTTGAACTAGCTCTCTTCTTCTTCTCTTAGAATTCCGGCAGTGTCAAAGTTTGAACTAACTGTTATATACTTGTCAGGGTTTCCACGCCCCTTGGAAGTACTTGGATTTCAGACACATGAATTCAAGGCCTGGAAAGTACTTGAAAACAAATATTGGTCCTTGAAAGTGCTTGAATTAAATTTGAAAAATTTTTTGTGAAAATGATAACACGCCCCTCTTAGTCCTAGTAATATTGTTTTGGAACCAAACAGATTTCACCCCCCATTGACTACCATAGTAGGAAAAATAATTACTATGGTAGTCAATGGTGGGCGAGATCTGCTTGGTTACTGACATTCTTCCAAATATCTTTCTTTGTGTTTCCTGTAGCTCAGTGGTTAGAGCGTGGCACTAGCAATGCCAAGGTCATGGGTTCGATCCCAGGGATTGCACATACTCAGATACAAATGTATAGTATAATGCAATGTAAGTCGCTTTGGATAAAAGCGTCTGCCAAATGCATAAATGTAAATGTGTTCAGCAGAACAATGAAATTCAAACTTGAAGGTGAATAAATGACAGAAGTTTCATTTGAGTGAACTAACCCTTTAAAAAGTCAAAATTGCATGTCTTATAAAGTCAGAATTGTGATCTATAAATTGCAATTCTGTTTGTTTTTCCTCAGAAGTGCTCATTTATATCTCTCAATCCTGACTTTCTTTTCTCAGAATTGCAAGTTTGTATCTATAATATATATTCTGACTTTAAGCCACAATTACGATCCATATAATACTTTTTTTTCACTCAATTGCAAAATGTATTTTTATAATATTCTCTCTATATTATAATGTTTTTACTCAAGTAATGATCCATAAAAAATGAAAACCAAAACTAGTATGGAATAATTGTTAACATTAGGGATGAGAAAGCTGCAAACGGTTTTAATTTATTTCCAAAATTAGATTCTGTACCTCTTCCGGGTTAAAATGGATGCAAATGCAATAGGAGGATTAAAATGTTTAGTTCTGTAAGAGGTCTTTCATGACGCTCCATATGTGATGTGAGTTTGATAGGTGCTTGATATAAAATAAACGGTGCTTTAAAAAGTCCTTGAATCTGGTGTTCATGAAAGAATGGGAACCCTGACTTGTATATGACAATTTAGTTCAAACTTTATTTATTTTTATTTTTTTTTAAATTGTCAATCGTTTCTCTAGATAATACTCCAAATCCTGGAATGTTTTCATCAAAAAACTTTATTTCTTTTTAATTGAAGAAAGAAAGACATGAACATCTTGGATGACATGGAGGAGAGTGAATTATTATTTGAAAGTGAACTAATCCTTTAACAGCGCGACAGCGGCGCTTATCCTGCTCTGATTTTATAACCCCGGGTAAAAAGCTGTGCTTAACCCGCTTCTAAATTACAAGTGTGGAACAGTTCTCTATCTAGGGTTAAAAGCGGGGTTTGGAATGACAGGCTAGAGCGCAGTGTGAAAAGCCCTATTCAAACTCATGATATATTATGTCTTTTAAATGATTTAAAAGTGTATGTGTTTTCTTTAGATTGTAGAGAAGAATTCCAGTCGCCGCGCTTGTCATCAGCCGGATCAACCTGTCAAAAAACCGGCTGAGAAATCCGTCTTCACCGAGGCAGAGTTCCAGAAGTTCCAGAAGGAATATTTCTCAAAACTCTAATGGACTCTTGTATGAACAGCAATACATTTGACTGGAATCTTCCGTAATGATCTCTGACTGAAGCTGGATTGCAGATATCCTATGTTATTAAATAGATGATGGGATTTCTTTTTTTTTTTTGTATGTTTCTTTACATTTTTGTGTATTTTGAAAAACAAGGAAGTGAAAATTAAACAGGAGAACCTTGTAATGCTGCTGTATTATTAAAACTGAAAGTTAATAATGGTGTGAACAGAATGTTTCTCTTTCAAACCGTCACGTGAAACAAAACTGAAATGTTTGCCACTAATCCCACCAGCACATCCAGTCTGTCGCGTGCCGAGAGCCTTTAGCAGAAGAATGCAGTGTGTCTGGACGGACAAGACCTTTTTCTCGGTGGGAGTTTAGAAAGAGGTCTGAAACAGAAAACGGAGACAGATGCATGTTTGGAGTTGAAGATGCATTTGTTTTAGAACTTAACATTATAAGAAATGAGGCTTAACTCGTGATCTGACTGTAAGTAATGTTTATTTACCCTTACAGTAACATTTATGCATAATGCATTATATCTTTTCAAAATAATTGTAACAATTTTAAATGCGTTACAATATTTTAATTTACCTTGTTACATCTGAAACTGGTTGTCGTGTGTTTTTATGCATTATGCTTTCTAAAGGTGCAAGCGATATGTATTATAACAATTATTCATGAGATCATACAATGCATTATCAGGTGCAATGCAAGGTATAATTGATGCATTATATATAAAGACTTTAAAGATTGCATTTAAGCTCAGAAATTAACCACTAACCATGTAGAGTTGCATGTCTTGTGTTTAAACAACATAAAGATCTAATAGATGTGACTGTTATGAAGCTGTGGAGTAAATTCTTGCATTTGTCTCTTAGAGGAATCATGATCCGCTCTCATGGACGTCTGTCCTCGTCCTCCAGCGCAGTCCAGCCTGATGTTCCACTCTATGAGCCGGTGCTGCCGGCGCGAATTACACCAGTAATGACTCGCTCCTGTGCTTTACCACATCTGTCTGTTGCATAAACATAGCCATAGACTGTCTTAAGAACTAGTATGACCAACTAACAGGTAGTTAGGGTTAATCAGTCTTACTTTTCCGTATCAAATTAGACCAATCTACATTTAAAGATGACTTAAAAATGTTATGAACAGTCTGAAAGGAATCAAATTAGATGACTGACTTGTAAGACTAGTATGTTAAGTTTATGCATCTGTTCACAATAGGATACTAGCTCACTACTTAGTGCTCAAATGATTGGGGTCTGTCAGATGTTTTAATGCTTTTGAAAGAAGTTTCTTCTGCTCACCAAAACTGCATTTATTTGATCAAAAATACAGTGAAATATTATTACAATGTAAGATATCTGTTTATATGTGAATATATATAGTAAAGTGTAATTTTTCATTTCATTAATTCATCACTACTCCAGTCTGCAGTGTCACATGATCCTTCAGAAATCATTCTAATATGATGATTTGCTGCTCAACAAACATTTATGATTATTATCAATGTTGAAAACAGTTCACATTTCTGTGGAAACCGTCATACATTTTATTCTTCAGGATTCTTTGATGAATAGAAAGTTCAAAAGAACGGAATTTATTTGAAATAGAATCTTTTGTAACATTATAAATGTCTTTACTGTCACTTTTGATCAATTTAATGCATCCTTGCAGAGTAAAAATATAAATTTCTTAAAAAAAAACTAAAAAAAAACTTGCTGTGCCTAAACATGTGAATGGCAGTGTACTTCAGATTACATACACTCTTACAAGAAATAGTTTATTAATTTTAATTAATTTTGTTTTAATTTTGTTTTTAATTGATTTTTTTGAACTAAGCAGCTCGTAAACATACTTTATCACTAAAAAAAATCAATTAAACATGAAAGTATTATGCAGTCATTTAAGACATTTTTCCTTATATAGAAGCTTTTGGCCTTAAATGGTTCTTTAAAATTGTGTAAATAACCCTATAGTTATATAGAACCCTAGTGAACTTTGTTTTTTAAGAGTGCAGTTTTCCTACCGTTTAAAACGTCATGCAATATTGTTGTCACATGACCTCATCGAGTTCTCTATCTCTGACATCCAGTTATCTTTTGGGAAATCAAAAGTTATTTTGCATTTTGAATAGTTTTGTGAAAAACATGATTTAACTCAGATAATGAGTCAAACTCACAGCAGCTGTTATTAACAGTTTTCATTATTGATTTTGAACCTTGATGTGTCTTAGGTCAGGCCTCCGCCGCCAGTCCCCAAAAAACCTGATCAAAGAGGCAAAAACAGTCCAGCGAGACGTTCATGTGACTTTTCTCCAACATGTGAAGATTACCCAGAGATCCAACGTGTGCCGTGGGCGTCCCCTGTGATTCCCCCTCATCCCGCTCCATCAGAACCCGTCAGAACCGACCCGTCTGACTCCTGCTCCAGCTCTGATGTGCCTCTGGATCAACATCTGTATGAAGACATATCAGAACTGCTGGACGGCCATCAGGTGCTCAAAAATGCACAAACAGTGGTATTTAGACCCAAAGTCATTTTTAGCAGTATATCTTATTTTAACAGACTTCTGTCATCAAATGTTTTGTTCTGTAGTGACAAGTGTCCAAATACGTATTGGAGGATGCTTTATTTTATTTCTGTTCACACTGCACAATTAATAATTCATTGAATCTTCAGGATGAAGGAGATGTTTGTGCAGCGAAGGGGAAACGTTACTCATCCTCCAGCTT
>RJVU01051519.1:9089127-9140398 GCA_003731715.1 Anabarilius grahami | reverse complement strand
TGATGGCCGTCAGCGGTTGGGTAGAAGACAACAAATCCCATCATTCCACGCACCTTCTTAGCGTCATCAAACCACGCGATTGTTATTGTTTTGGTAGTGCGCTCTCAAGTGGCAGATTCTACGAACTGTACCTTTAAACGGTTCTTTAACATTGTGTAAAGAATCCTATATAGAACCCTATGAACTTTGTTTTTTAAGAGTGCAGTTTTCCTACCGTTTAAAACGTCATGCAATATTGTTGTCACATGACCTCATCGAGTTCTCTATCTCTGACATCCAGTTATCTTTTGGGAAATCAAAAGTTATTTTGCATTTTGAATAGTTTTGTGAAAAACATGATTTAACTCAGATAATGAGTCAAACTCACAGCAGCTGTTATTAACAGTTTTCATTATTGATTTTGAACCTTGATGTGTCTTAGGTCAGGCCTCCGCCGCCAGTCCCCAAAAAACCTGATCAAAGAGGCAAAAACAGTCCAGCGAGACGTTCATGTGACTTTTCTCCAACATGTGAAGATTACCCAGAGATCCAACGTGTGCCGTGGGCGTCCCCTGTGATTCCCCCTCATCCCGCTCCATCAGAACCCGTCAGAACCGACCCGTCTGACTCCTGCTCCAGCTCTGATGTGCCTCTGGATCAACATCTGTATGAAGACATATCAGAACTGCTGGACGGCCATCAGGTGCTCAAAAATGCACAAACAGTGGTATTTAGACCCAAAGTCATTTTTAGCAGTATATCTTATTTTAACAGACTTCTGTCATCAAATGTTTTGTTCTGTAGTGACAAGTGTCCAAATACGTATTGGAGGATGCTTTATTTTATTTCTGTTCACACTGCACAATTAATAATTCATTGAATCTTCAGGATGAAGGAGATGTTTGTGCAGCGAAGGGGAAACGTTACTCATCCTCCAGCTTGACGGTAAAAGATCTCCACACTTTCTTAAATCCCCATCAGTGATGCTGACATCAGGTTTGATGTGGAATGATTTTGTCTCATCAGGATTTTTGTGATTTCCAAGTCAAAAGTGGGCTGTTGCCAGGTAGGATCTCAAACATCTCAAACAGCTTTCACTTCTCTTTTGGATCTGTCCATATCAACAAATGCATGAAAGTCTAAAAAGAGGAGAGATTTGATTTTTAAATAGCATCTAACAGCCAGTGTAAACTGTATCATAGTAAGTGCCATATTTAATCGTTGATCAAACGAGAATATCAACTAAAACAAGTTATTGTATAATATACTGATTTTCTGCTCAAGAAACATTTCAGATTATTATCAATGTTGAAAACAGTTTCAGATTTTTGTGGAAACCATCATACATTTTATTCTTCAGGATTCTTTGATGAATAGAAAGTTCAAAAGAACAGAATTTACTTGAAATGCATTACATTTACATTTACTCACCATTAAACCTGACAATTAAAAAATAAAAAATTAATTAATACAGTATAATTTGCATTTATAGCACTGTTTTATGCAATCTAAGTAAATAGAAAATAGTAAAGTGACTGCAGGATTCTTTAGGTGTATTATATTTTAAACAGTTCACAGTATAGCAGTTTTTAATTTATAAACTATTTAACAACAGAAAGTGCATAGTCCATTCCATGACTGCATGACTGTTTTATATATATATATATATGTATACACACACTGCCCTCAAAAAATTTGGAAACACCCCTGGCAAAGTGGGGTTTTGGACGATATCAGCATAAATCATTATCATTTTTTGGTGCAAATACATTAAATTAACTTGACATTATCATTTTGATTACATAATACTGGCAATATATACATGTCAAAGTCAGATTTTTGGGTCAGCACACATTAATAGCTTCAACAATTGATTGCCAATTAAGTTTAGAATACAATGAACCAATCAGAACCCAGTTTAGGTCAGATAGCTGCTGATGGTGGATATTGTAAGTTTTTTCTGTGTATAAACTGTAATAAAATATGTTTTCGTCCTTATCAGTGCAAAAGTATCACAAATTAAAAAGGATTCATGCCAATATTGTCCAAAACCCCACTTTTCTAGGGCCTTTATATGTTTTAAAACACTGTAAAGCTGCTCAGTCTTTTGTATAAAGTGCTATTTAAATAAATGTGCTGAACTGGTGCAAACATCCACATCGCTATGATCAGATGGTTTCTTGCTGCTGCCACCACTGTCATTTCTGTTGTGTGTTTATTTTGTTATTGAGAGGAAAGCGTGCAGTACATACTACATATTCTATCGAAACGCTTCTCTCAGCAGCGCAGATGGTGTCGGGATGTTAAGTAAGCTCTCAGGATCAATGCGTTTCCCGAGTTTTAACATGGCCTATTTTGCAAACAACATGACTCTTGTCGATCTCCTTAGTGGTTTATTTATAGTTGAAGCCAAAATGAGTCCACACTTCCGCTCTGTAGCTATAGGAGAGCGGAATAATTCTATCGTCTTGTGAGCTGGGTTTGCTAATCGCCAAACATAATATCACAGTAGTCACGTGTATCAATATTTTCTTACACCCCTATTTCTTCTTCACTCCTGTAGGTTGGGATAATCTGTTTGACTTCGACCATAAGAAGCAGGAAAATCAGTCCAGGTAACCTGCAGACTTTAGGCCCCTATCATACACCCGGCGCAATGCGGCGCCAGGCCGACGCAAGTGTTTTTTGCTAGTTTCGGCCCGATGCAGTTATCATTTTCACGTCCTGCGTCACGCAAATGCACTCGCGGCCATCTGTTCGCCCATGGGCATGCTGGTCTTAAAATGAGGTGTGCTCAGGCGCGCTGTTGGCGCGTTGCTATTTTGAGGCAACTGAAATAGACTGCGCTGCAATATTTTTTTGGTTATTTAAAGAGCGCGTTAGTGCACGTACTCTCTGCTTGTTACACACAAAGGGAAGCGCAGCAGCACACAAAATTACAATGTAAAATATTATTATTGTGTGCATAAAGACAAAAATGCTTTGGTGGAATCGGGCTCGTAGATAGAGCAAATCCGTTTCCTCACTAGGGAAGCGTTCAGTTTTTCCCCTTGCAAATTCTGCCATGTAAATAGCGAATCCGCTATGGCGCGAGTGCAACTGGCTTTTAAAGGGAATGGGAGATGAGACTCTGATTGGTTTATTGCTCGTTGCTCCCAAAACACACTCATGACTCATTAAGAGAATAGGGACAACCCTTTTAGACCATATGCGGGGCACGCCGACCATTTTTCCCGTCGTTAAACTAGCAAAAGTGGATTCAGACACGCCCTAAGTGCACTTGAGCCGTGAAAGTAAAAACGACCGTTCTCACGGCCCTCAGCCTCGTCCTGCTTGCTACATACCCCCATCGCCCCTCGCAGGTGGACAGTGACGGTTCCTCCATGTTCGGACAGTTAGCAAGAGTCCCCTGTTCCCTGCTCCTCCCCATTATGGCAGATGGCAGCAGGCTCCGGCCCACGGCAAACGGCGGCGACTCCTCTGCTCCCTCACGGATGACAGCCACTCCTCCACAACCCAGGCGGCCGGCAGTGAGTTTGTCCATCCCTCCGGCAACTCATTCCAGCCAACCACCTCGAGCGTCCATGGCGGCAGACTCTGCACAGCCATGCTCGATGGCACCGTGGATTTCCCACAGTGGCGAGGGCTCTATGACCTCCTTCCACCCGGGCTTAAGCATAAAAGCTCCCCTTTATGCTTCCGATGCTCCTCCGTGAGATACGAGACCGGTGCAGTGCACAGGTGGCCCTCATTAGAAATCACGCCACCGGTCTCACACCATTCTCATGGCCCTCAGCCTCGACTTGCTTGCCACATACCCCCATTGCCCCTCACAGGCTGATGACAGGGACGAGAGAGGAAAAAAATATTGGTCCGGTTTCCAAAACGCACTGCCGTCCGGTCCTCCATCAGCTGGGTGAACTAGTCCGCGATGCCTGGTGGCGGTGCTGGCTAGCCCTTGATGGACGACACTCCTCCACTGCCTGGTGGACAGCTACGGCTCCTCCAGGTTCAGGCAGTCAGCAGGAGTCCCCTGTTCCCTGCTCCTCCCCATTATGGCAGATGGCAGCAGGCTCCGGCTCACATCAAACAGTGGCCGGCAGTGAGTTTGTCCATCCCTCCGGCAACTCATTCCAGCCCATTGCCTTGATCATCCATGACGGCAGACTCTGCACAGCCATGGTCGATGGCACCACGGATTCCCCACAGTGGCGGGGGGCTCTTTGACAGCGCGTTCCTCCTTCCTTCTGAGTTTCAGCACTAGTGTAGCAAAGGTATGTTGTCCTGGGAAGAAGGAGGCGGGAACCAGCAAACGTTTTAAACGCTTTAATATATCAAAATAAACAAATATAAAATGACAGTAAAAACAGCAGCCCCTCACAGACGACTGCCGCACACATATAAACAAAGCATAACATAAATAGTCCAGACTTGGTCCTCTGTGGTCCTTCACTGTCATCTCTCCTCCTTTTATGCTCCCAGAGCTCCTCCGTGAGAAACTCAACAGGGATGAATCTTGGTCCAGTTCCCAAAACGCACTGCCATCCGGTCCTCCACTAGCTGGGTGAACTAGTCCGCAATGCCTGGCTTTGCTGGATAGCCCTCGGTGGACGGCTCGATACTCCTCTGCCGCCTTGTGGACGGCGACGGATCCTCCGGGTTCAGGCAGGAGTTCCTCGTTCCCTGCTCCTCCCCATCATGGCGGACGGCAGCAGGCTCTGGCCTCGGCAAATGACGGCGACTCCTCCGTTCCCTCACGGATGGCAGCCGCCCCTCCACAACTTTGGAAAAGTAACTCAGATATTTTGCGTTACTTAACTCGTTACTTGAAAAAAGTAATCTGATTACATTACTTGCAATGCTTTACCCCCAACACTGATCAAACACGACCTGTTTCAGTGTCCGTCTGCTTTCTCTCCTAGACTGTTTGCTCAGACAGTTCACCGGATCAGATCGGGAATACAGCTCTACCAGCATGTTCTGTTTCAACGCGGCACCAGCATGATGAACTACATCACTCAACTGAACTGCATCGCAGACAAACTAGACAAGACGGTGAAGAACACACGCATCGCAGGCATCACGGGCGGCACCACAGGGGCCATCGGAACA
Source organism: Anabarilius grahami (assembly GCA_003731715.1). Classification (NCBI taxonomy): domain Eukaryota; kingdom Metazoa; phylum Chordata; class Actinopteri; order Cypriniformes; family Xenocyprididae; genus Anabarilius; species Anabarilius grahami. The sequence continues at coordinate 9,135,307 of RJVU01051519.1, read as the reverse complement.
GCGGCTATAGTCGCAGGCATCGCTCTGGCGCCCGTGACCTTCGGAGCGTCGCTGGCAGTGTCGGGGATCGGTGTCGGCGTGGCCGCAGCCGGAGGAGTCACTGGAGCATCGGCCGCCATCCGCAAGAAAGTCAAAAAGACTCAGGACAGGAAGAAGGTGGAGAAAATCCTGAGAAACTATCAGTCCCAAATGGAAGACATCGAGGAGTGTCTGAAGTTCATCATCACCGGCATGAAGCACCTGAGAAGATTTGAGCGCTCAGGGATTGCGGTCGGTGATGACGCAGTAGATGTCGTGAGGTTGGCGGAGCAGATCGAAAACTGTGACGTCATTGACACTCTGAGTGAAAACACTCGTGCCGTTCAAGCTTTCGCTTCAGATCTGGATTCGTACGTCACTAAAGAGGACGCACAGAGGCTGAAGAAAGACTCCCAGAGCCCGTTTGCCGCTAAGGTTCGCGAGGTGGCTCTGAAACTCAAAGAGAACATTGACCAGCTCATACGCATTAAAAACATGTTTCGCTGATCAGCTTTAGAAGAGAGTTTCTGTGTTAAAGAGCACATCAAATTACATGACAATGTTGACGTGTTTCCAACTGAAACAGAAAGTCCTGCTCTGATTTCAAGGGTTTATGGTGGCACATGAAAATGAGACATTCTCACCCTAGAGAGCGTTTTATCATACCTCCCTCAATCAAGATACTTTCAAGTCACCTTTATTTCAATAGCACTTTATACAATACAGCAACTTTACAGTGATAAACTGGAAAACAATGATTCAATGATGCAAACAGAATTCAATTCTGCTGTAAAGCAGCTCTAAAAAGAAAATAGTGTCATTGTTCAGCTGAACTCAGTTCAGTGTTGATTCAGTTCTGTTCAATGTCTGTGTTCAATGTCAGAAATGTCTGTGCTTTGTTTTCTTGGAAGAGAAAGACTCTAAATATTAATTGATGTTAATTTCAGTTATTTTTTTTCCATCTTGTAGCAGTATGCCATCAAAAAAACAAAAAAAAAACGAATAAAAAGTTTCATTCTCATGCCATTAAACCACTTCAGTCCTCTCTAGATCTTCAAGAAATTCATTTATATATAAAGAGCTTCAACCATAGAGTCAAAACATATGGAAGACAATGTTGGTAAATGCTTGTTACTGACGTAAGTGAAAGTGTTTTGAACTGAGAATCCACGTATTCTTCATGACTGGCGTTTGTATAGAAAAGCTCGTGTCTCACACCCTGCAGACAGACAGAAACAAGATCTCGAGCAATAAACATCTACAGAAGATGGCAAATGTAAGTGATTTAACTACTACTCTAAACTTAACATCTGTGCATTTCTTAGAATTTAATTTTGCTGTATGCTCAATTTGGCTGTAATTTCAATGGGTTCTAAATGTAAATCTTGACTCAATTTTAAAGAGCTCTTTATGCCAAAAAAGGTTCTGGAGAAATGTCTTAAATGACTGCATAATACTTTGATATATGTTTCAGTTTTTTCAAGTGATAAAGTATGTTTATGAGCCGTTTAATTCATCAAATAAAAAAATATATATATATTAAAACAAAATCCCTAAAATTGATGGGAACCCCTATGAAGCACCTAACAGAAGCTTTTAAGCTTCTATATAGAAACTTCTCTTCTAAGAGTGATGATAATATTTGAATATCATACTTTATATGTTTAATACACCATTTACATTTCTATATATAATCATTTTAATAGTGTCATGCATGAGTTCCAATATGGTAACTCTACAAATGCCATTGATATGCATCACATTTTCACTGAAATACTAAAAAACTAAAAGAGAAGAAGTTCATTGGGATCAAAGTGCCTTTGACCGAGACCCTGAAGATCAGATTCTTCCAGCGGTTTTGAATTATTTCTGATCGGTTCTACAGCCTTCTGCTCCTCCTCTCCCAGCAGAGCGAAATGTGCAATGCATTCCAGGGGCCCAGAAGGTGAGAACATCATTAATATTTATTGATTATCAGGATATTTAAGAATGTTCAAGCTTTTGATTGTGTACTGTAGGTCATAGCTTATTGAAAGTGAAAGACTTTCTGCTGTGAGTGATCAGTCTGACCAGTTGAATGATCAGTGCAACCAGTCAGACTTGATTCTAGAACACGGGTGTCAAACTCGTTCGTACAGAGTTTAGATCCAACCTGCTCCAACACACATAACTAATACTCTAAACTTAACATCTGTGTATTTCTTAGAATTTAATTTTGCTGTATGCTCAATTTTGCTGTAATTTCAATGGGTTCTAAATGTAAATCTTGACTCAATTTTAAAGAGCGCTTTATGCCAAAAAAGGTTCTATATAAGGAGAAATGTCTTAAATGACTCCATAATACTTTGATATATGTTTCAGTTTTTTCAAGTGATAAAGTATGTTTATGAGCCGTTTAATTCATCAAATTAAAAAAAAAATATATATATTAAAACAAAATCCCTAAAATTGATGGGAACCCCTATGAAGCACCTAACAGAAGCTTTTAAGCTTCTATATAGAACCTTTTCTTCCAAGAGCGATGATAATATTTGAATGTCATACTTTATATGTTTAATACACCATTTATATATCTATATATAATCATTTTAATAGTGTCATGCATGAGTTCCAATATGGTAACTCTACAAATGCCATTGATATGCATCACATTTTCACTGAAATACTAAAAAACTAAAAGAGAAGAAGCTCATTAGGCTCAAAGTGCCTTTGACCGAGACCCTGAAGATCAGATTCTTCCAGCGGTTTTGAATTATTTCTGATCTGTTCTACAGCCTTCTGCTCCTCCTCTCCCAGCAGAGCGAAATGTGCAATGCATTCCAGGGGCCTGGAAGGTGAGAACATCATTAATATTTATTGATTATCAAGATATTTAAGAATGTTCAAGCTTTTGATTGTGTCAAACTCGGTCGTACAGAGTTTAGATCCAACCTGCTCCAACACACATACCTGTAGTTTTCAAATAAGCCTTGCGGACTTGATTAGGTGGATCAGGTGCATTTAATTAAGGTTGAAACTATATGGCCGAATTCCAAGCAGTGTTTTTGTGCCTGTGAAGGGTACACCATTCGTTCCGAAGAAATTTAACAACTGAATCATTTCACAAAGGGCCCGTCAACAAGTCTGTTAGTGAAGGTTACATGCCTTGGTCACTTCGAGGAAGTAAAGGGGCATTCATGCCATGTTGTATTACTGTAATCTACGAGATACCAACTTGTAAAAAGCATTCATGTCTTCGTAGAACTCGTAATTACAGCTTGTCGAATTTTCTGACAGCTCTTACTTGTACCACCTGACTGCTGCAGATTAAATTAGGAGTTGATAATGTTGCCACAGAAATGCATAATTCCCAGTCCGAGGATGTGAACAGCTTTGAGTAGAACATCGAGAAATTACGGTAATTACGACATGGCATGAACGCAGCATTATTTTTTCGTTTATGGTCATCATGTGACCCAGGGCGGAGAATCTTCATTGTTCGTTTTAAAGTTGGCGGCGGGAGAGATTGATTTAATGTATGAACAGAATAATTAAAGTTGTTTTGTTTGTGATATATTACACACATTTTTGCCATACATTTCAAATGAAGTTTAAATAAGTTTCATAGGTAAGAAATGTGTTTAAAAGTAGTGATGCGAGAAACAAAACTGTTCGAAACTTTGAATCAATTGAACGCCACTCGCTGGAGACCCCTGTTGGTCAGAACGGTATAAACACAGAACTCAGTCCAAACATACAAAAAAACACCTTTTACAAACCAATTGCAAATGTATTATTGAAGGTGTGCAATCTATGAAATCATTAAAAGTGACGTGGCTTTATAATATATGTTATTTTATTAAATTGTAAGGCTTGTTTTGTTTGTTTCAATAAGATACTTTTTTCTTCCATTTTAGTAAACAAAGTTGTCTACAAATTAATCAAATTGATCTGAGATAAGATAAAAATCATATATAGGCACTGGTTCTTGGGTTCACAGAGATCAACCTTAGAGGCGAAATATTTCGAAACAGTTATGACATAACGAAGCATCCTTCACTGAAGTCACATGACTTTGGCAGTATCAAGGTGTGTTCGATTGGAATTCACCCTATAGGCACCCCTGTGACACCCCTGCTGAAGATCATTATACAAATGTTCATCATTCTCATTGCAGTTGGTGGGGATGAATAAGTCTCCTCAGGGCGGAGAGCGCCACCCACTGGCTGCTGGGCCACACAGCAGCTATCAGAACTGCTACAGTGCAGAACCAAAAACTGAGGTAATGCCAGACAGTTACTAAACTCTGTAGAAAATTGAAGGAAAACTTCAGGTTAATGGAATAAATAGCTAGAAAATAGTTGACTGCATTATTAATGAAAGGAGCAGATGTTATTGAGCAGATTAAACTCACTTATAGCACGTGACGTATAATACTTATTCATAAATAAGTACTGAAGTGTTAAAACATGAGCGCATTGTGTGTTTCCAGTTCAGTATACAGAGGAATATCTTTGTCATGACAGATCAGCTGGCTGGAGGATATCAGGACTGTGGCTCACAGGTATAAACTCATTTACTTTCCGGAAACATTTTCTAGTGATTCTAAAATTCACCTTATAAAAATACCTAAAAAAAATACATTATAAAGTGTTTAAATCAGTCAAGTCTGATCATCACCAAGTGTCACTTCTCATGTCTGATGTGTTTGAATCAGCTGGTGTTTTGTTGATTTTATAGTCGTCTGAAGTTCACCTCAATTAACTATTAAAATCATCCACTAATAACCACAAACATACATCTGTTGGTTTAGCATCTCAAACCTGTAAAGTGTGTTTGTGCATCTGTTTTCACTTGATTTGATATTTTGTATGGAATGTAAAGACATTCATATTTATAAGTGTGACTGAAGTGAAGAATGATTGAAGACTGAAGCTTTGCTCTCTTTCCATCAGGACAAGAAAAGCCCATGGAAGGGGAACAATTTCAGTAAGAGACGAATTACACAAAACGCTTCATGCAACATTTAATGCCTTTATTGAAATTATATTAATGTATTTGAAATTAGACTTTTTGATAAGAAATTAAACTTTAAGCCTTCTAAAACCAACTTAATTATCCAGCAGATACTGGAATAATTTACCCAAAAATGAAAATTATCCCATGATTTACTCACCCTCAAGCCATCCTATTTTCAATCGGAGTTATATAAAAAAATATCCTGGCTCTTCTAAGCTCTGTCTGCTTTTATGTCTCTTTTAAAAACCTACCTGTTTTCTCTAGTATATTGATTATTTTTTCAGTTGGTTTATTAATTTATTTTTGAGTTTTGATTTCTGTTTCCTTTTTATGGTAACTCTTAACTATGTTGCTCTTATTTTCTGTTTGATTTGTTTATGTATGTTATATTTTCTTCTAATCTTGTTCTCCTGTAAAGCACTTTGGTCAGCCCTAGTGGCTGTTGTAAATGTGCTATATATATAAAATTAACTTGAACTTTAACTTCCAAGCTTTATAATGGGGGGCGATTTTGAAGCCCCAAAAAAGTGTATCCATCCATCATTAATATAATCCACGCGACTCCAGGGGGTTAATAAAAGCCTTCTGAAGCGAAGCGATGCATTTTTTGTAAGAAAAATATTATAAACTATAAAACTTTATAAACTATAATAACTAGCTTCCGGCAAATGGCCGTGCACATCGTTTTACAGTGAAAACGTAACCCCTGCCTCGACACAAATTAAAAGTCTAAAATTAGAATTTTTAAAGAGAAATATCGGAGGATTTCGATTTAAGAGAAGATGAGCTTGTTTGAGTTTTATTTGTTTGAACCGCAAGAGGTGTCTAAGCTTTCACTACTCTTACATCCTTCGCAATACGTCGCGTCAAGCCCAAAGTATAGTTCACTTTTTACGCATACACAAGGGTCAGCCTACAGTGCGTGTGACGCGCATTTCATCATCAGAAGAGTACGAGCATACTGCGCATTTAATTTTTTTTGCAGTAATTAGTTTATCCACAAGGTGGCAACCGTGCCCTGGGGGCGGTGATTCACAAGGTAGTCGAAGAAAAACTGCATAAACAGATTGGAACGGAACGCATGCGAGCTACAGCGACAATGGAGGCTACATAGACGAGAGATTGTGTGAAGAGGTTAGAAAGCACCCTCAATTGAACAACTCTAGCATAAAAGAATACAAAGATGTTTACATGAGTTGTAACTCGTGACGAGAGATCGCTCAAAACTGTGCATGTCGAACGCCTGTGTACACGTACGAGACAAATGAAGGATACTTTCCAAGGCTGTGCGTTCGACTGTGCGCATACACCAGTGTATTTCAGGGCTTCAGGGGTTACTCTTTTAGTGTAAATCAATGCGTACAACCGTCTGCTGGAAGCTAGTTATTATAGTTTCTTACAAAAACACATTACTTTGCTTCAGAAGGCCTTTATTAACCCTCTGGAGCCGTATGGTTGTGCAACAAACTCAAGCTCCTCTTCTCTTATATCAAAATCCTCCGACATTTCTCTTTAAAAATTATAATTTTAGACTCATAATCCATGACTGGTGATTTGTTTTGCTCCATCCTCTGCGCCTCTGCGTTCGTCATTACGTTGTGCGTCAGGTTAAAGGATACTCTTCCGCCGCAAGTCGACTTGCGCATTTTGCGTACGGTCATCCGCCGGAAGCTAGTTATTTGAATTTATAAAGTTTTAAATATGGATATTTTTCTTACGAAAACCCATCCCTTCACTTCAGAAGGCCTTTATTAACCCCGTGGAGCTGTATGGATTACTTTTATGATGGATGGATGCATTATTTTTGGCTTCAAAACGCGGCCCCCATTCACTCCCATTATAAAGCTTGGAAGAGCCAGGATATCTTATAATAAAACTCTGATTGTGTTCGTCTGAATGAAGATAGTCATAAACACCTAGGATGGCTTGAGGGTGAGTAAATCAAGGGATCATTTTAATTTTTGGGTGAACTATCCCTTTAAGGCTGAATTATTTTGTCTTTTTGTCCTGTAATGGTAAAAGTGGACTTTCTTTTGGTCAATTTCGACACGTTGTCACTGAGACAGAAAATTCATGTTTGTTTATTTCAGGAGGATCCACAGATCACTCGGGGGATTCAGATTCTGGGTAAAGTAAATCCTGAGATTTTTTATTTTGTCCTCTCTCTCTCTATATACATACAGTACAGTCCAAAAGTTTGGAAGATTTTTAATGTTTTTAAAAGAAGTTTCATCTGCTCACCAAGGCTACATTTATTTAATAAAAAATACAGTAAAAAACAGTAATATTGTGAAATATTATTACAATTTAAAATAACTGTGTACTATTTAAATATATTTGACAAAGTAATTTATTCCTGTGATGCAAAGCTGAATTTTCAGCATCGTTACTCCAGTCTTCAGTGTCACATGATCCTTCAGAAATCATTCTAATATGCTGATTTGCTGCTCAATAAACATTTATGATTATTTTCAATGTTGAAAACAGTTGTGTACTTTTTTTTTCAGGATTCCTTGATGAATAGAAAGTTCAAAAGAACAGCATTTATCTGAAATACAAAGCTTCTGTAGCATTATACACTACCGTTCAAAAGTTTGGGGTCAGTAAGAATTTTTATTTTTATTTTTTTGAAAAGAAATTAAAGAAATGAATACTTTTATTCAGCAAGGATGCATTAAATCAATCAAAAGTGGCAGTAAAGACATTTATAATGTTACAAAAGATTAGATTTCAGATAAACACTGTTCTTTTGAACTTTCTATTCATCAAATAATCCTGAAAAAAAATATTGTACACAAATATTTTGTACAATTGTACACATTAAATGTTTCTTGAGCAGCAGATCAGCATATTAGAATGATTTCTGAAGGATCATGTGACACTGAAGACTGGAGTAATGATGCTGAAAATTCAGCTTTGCCATCACAGGAATAAATTACTTTGTGAAATATATTCAAATAGAAAACAGTTATTTTAAATTGTAATAATATTTCACAATATTACTGTTTTTACTGTATTTTTAATTAAATAAATGTAGCCTTGGTGAGCAGACGAAACTTCTTTTAAAAACATTAAAAATCTTAGTGGTTCCAAACTTTTGGACTGTACTATATATATATATATATATAACAACAGAAGGACGAGAGCCTGCTTAATTTATGGTGCAACTCAATTTTGTCTTTGCAGGGCAGGTGAAAGTTTTGAAAAAACTCTTAAGCGCTATGTTTCTCATCTGCCATTTTGTGCAAACGCTATGCAAAGACAAATCTCTGAGCTACAGGAAGTGGCTGCTAGCCTGGACAAGACACACAAAGGGACGAGAATCGCTGGCATCACAGGAGGCACCACCGGAGCCGTGGGCGCAGCGGCAGCCGTGGGCGGCATCCTCCTGGCCCCCGCGACTATGGGCTTGTCTCTAGCGGTCGCTGCGGTGGGAGTCGGGGTCGCGGCCGCTGGCGGGGTCACGGGGGCCTCGGCTGCCATTACCAAGAAAGTAAAAACAAATCAGGTCAGGAAAAAGGTGGAATCAGTCTTGAAAGAGAACCAAAAGGAGTTGAGCGACATTGAGGGTCACTTAAATGATATCAACACAGAGATGGGGAAACTCAAAGGTATGAACGTGAATTCTGCAAAGATCGTGAGGCTAGTCGAGATAGCAAGCGGGACGTCAGGTGCCCTCAGCGTGATGAACAGATCCTCAGGTGTGATTCAGGGCTTTGCCCTCAGCATGGATCTTTTCTTCAATGAAAAAGATTCCCAAAAACTCAAGAAAGAGTCAAAGATCGGATTTGCCCAGCAGATTCGTGAGGTGGCAGAAGAGATTCAGGCTGGACTAACAGAGCTGTTGGACATGAGAGATAAACTGATCTTAGAAGGGATATGAGGCGTGACAGGACTGTATAATGGTGAATGACTTGTTGCTTCAGTAATGGTCGCTAGAGGGCGGCCTCGTGCAGTTTCTTATAATAGCTTTGCATACTCTTGTTTGTTATAATTATGTATCTTTACAAAAGTGTCAAATAGTAATAAACGTTTTTTTCCCTGAAATTGAATTGCTGTTTGAATTAATATCATTCATGCCATTATTTCTCCATTCCATAATTAATAATTGGTAACACTTTACAATAAGCTTTAGTTAACATGAACTAAGAACGATGAACATTACTTCTAATCTTAATGCTAATCTCAGCATTTACTACTACATTATTAAAATCAAAAGTTGTATTTGTTTACATTAGTTAATGCACTGTGAACTAACATGAACAAACAATGAATGACTGTATTTTTTATTAACAAAGATTAATAAATACAGTAACAAATGTATCGTTCATTATTAGTTTGTGAACATTAAAGGGTTAGTTCACCCAAAAATGAAAATGTCATTTATTACTCTCCCTCATGCCGTTCCACACCCGTAAGACCTTCGTTCATCTTCGGAACACAAATTAAGATATTTTTGATGAAATCCGATGGCTCAGTGAGGCCTGAGCAATGACATTTCCTCTCTCAAGATCCATTAATGTACTAAAAACATATTTAAATCAGTTCATGTGAGTACAGTGGTTCAATATTAATATTATAAAGCCACGAGAATATTTTTGGTGCAGCAAAAAAACAAAATAACGACTTATTTAGTGATGGCCGATTTCAAAACACTGCTTCATGAAGCTTCGGAGCGTTATGAATCAGTGTGTCGAATCAGCGGTTCAGAGCGCCAAAGTCACGTGATTTCAGCAGTTTGACGCGTGATCCGAATCATGANGAACACAAATTAAGATATTTTTGATGAAATCCGATGGCTCAGTGAGGCCTGAGCAATGACATTTCCTCTCTCAAGATCCATTAATGTACTAAAAACATATTTAAATCAGTTCATGTGAGTACAGTGGTTCAATATTAATATTATAAAGCCACGAGAATATTTTTGGTGCAGCAAAAAAACAAAATAACGACTTATTTAGTGATGGCCGATTTCAAAACACTGCTTCAGGAAGCTTCGGAGCGTTATGAATCTGCAGTTCGGAGCGCCAAAGTCACGTGACTTCAGCAGTTTGACACACGATCCGAATCATGATTCGACACACTGATTCATAACGCTCTGAAGCTTCCTGAAGCAGTGTTTTGAAATCGGCCATCACTATATAAGTCATTATTTTGTTTTTTTGCTGCACCAAAAATATTCTCGTGGCTTTAAAATATTAATATTGAACCACTGTACTCACATGACCTGATTTAAATATGTTTTTAGTGCATTAATGGATCTTGAGAGAGGAAATGTCATTGCTCAGGCCTCACTGAGCCATCGGATTTCATCAAAAATATCTTAATTTGTGTTCTGAAGATGAACGAACGGGTCTTACGGGTGTGAAACGGCATGAGGGAGAGTAATAAATGACATAATTTTCATTTTTGGGTGAACTAACCCTTTAATGTATTAACTGGGTTAAAAACAACCCAAGATGAGTTGAAAATGGACAAACCCAGCGATTAGGTTAAATGTTTTCCCAACCTAATGGTTAGTTTTATTAAACTCAACTATTTTAAAAAAAAAATACTGTATTGCTTGCTTAAAATGAACCCAAAATATGTTCGAAATTAACATTTATTAATATGTTTAATTAATAATAATAAACATTTATTAAATTGCTTATTAATAAATTAACGTCAAACCCTTCTATAATCTTATAACTCTTAAAATCAGTAATTTATTTGTATTATCTATCTAATTTAATCCGTTGTTTTCTGTTTCCTTTCTGAGCTCATCGCACATGACCCACATCCCATGAGAACGTAAATATTTAGGTACTATTTGTCTGCGAAACACTGACAGGCTCAGAAACCAATCAGCAGCCAGACACAGGCGGAGTGATACGAGCAGATTAGGCGCGGCGGAAGCACACTGTATGGGTGTGATGTGTGAGTATATAAGCGGAAGCACTGGCGCTTCTACGTTTTCTCTCTCATGCGCTCCAGTCTCTCCGCACACGAATCTCCCGCGGAAATCATGGCAGTTTAGCGGCTTGCAGCGGCAACATCAGCAGCGGCAAATCCGGCAGTGCAGCGGTCAAGCACTGGCTCTATTTGGCAAAATGGCGTAAGTATATTTCACCACCTGACGCTTGATTTAGTGCTATAATAATATGTAAGTCATAAACTCTTCCAACTTTTGAAAAACTAGTTTGATGTTTAACGATATTACGGTGTTGCTAAGTATAGTCTGTTTTCGAGCGATCTCCGTTTGTTTTGGTTCGTCCGTTGTGTTTTGACAGACGGACACGCGCTAATCTATAAACAATCGGAGTTCTTCGATCGAGAAGCGGCAACGTGGCACCACAAAATGGCGCGCGCGCTTCTTCCGCCTGACCGCGGCCGCATGCTGAGCGCTGGAAATGGCGCGAGGTCGTCAGGGACACCTTCATCTCGCTCAGGAACCAGGGGGCGGGGCTTGCCGTTCTTATNAATCGGAGTTCTTCGATCGAGAAGCGGCAACGTGGCACCACAAAATGGCGCGCGCGCTTCTTCCGCGTGACCGCGGCCGCATGCTGAGCGCTGGAAATGGCGCGAGGTCGTCAGGGACACCTTCATCTCGCGCAGGAACCAGGGGGCGGGGCTTGCCGTTCTTATGACCAAATTAGGAAATGATGTCGGGATGGGCGGGGAAGATCCTGCTTAGAGGGGAATTACTAGATGTGTTAAATATAGTTGTCAGTAGGAGGAGTTTAGGGTTTAAATATTAGGGAAGTACATTTGAGTTCCTCTAATTTGATTATTTGTTCTTACTTGATTAATCTGGAATGCCTTAAGGCAGTTTAGAGACTGGATAAACTGGTTTATAATGCTGGTAAAGTTTAGGGAAGTTTTATTTTCTCTCTGAAATAGTTTAGTTAAATTTCCCTAAAGCAAGGGTTGGGATTTGGGAATTGAGAACCAGTTCTGCTTTAAAATAAAACACTTTTCATGGTGTTTGGGTTTGAGTAACACCTGCGTTCATCCACTGTGCTCATAGTAGGGTTCAAACCTTGAGAAAAATGTGCTTTTCTCTACTCTCAAAGTGTATTATTGCAGGAAAAATATATATGTTTGTACTGGACATTGATGGAGCAACTGATTTTGTGTGAATCATAAAAGTGGTTAATTTTGTATAAAATCTTATAAATGTGTGAGGGGTAAAAGGCACACAGCATTGATACAAATACTTTAGCAAAAATAATGTTTTAATAATGACTAGGTTAATGTTGAAAAGAATCACTAATTAGCAAAGTTTGTACTATTTTCTGTTTATTTTGATTTAATAAATATACTGTCTTTAATATAAAAATATATTTTAAAAATACAGATACAAAATTAACTTGAGCAAAACTGAAAATCATTAAGACCTTTGTCTGAAAATACAAACATTAATTTAACAGATTCTCATTAGCTACTTAAATCAACAACATTTTAAAAAACATCAAATATGACCTCAGAATCAACTGTGCGCTGCTGCCCGAGATCGCGTCGAGGATCAGACAAATTTGCACGTGCATTTTGAAAAGCGGATATTTAGGAAAGTGCTGCGGAAAGTTTTTGTGCCATCTAGTGGTTTAGAGGAAAATAAAATCAAAGGCGCCTTTTGCCCCGTTGTACCCTACTATAATAAAATATGCAATGTTGAAATCAGTCATGAACTATTAAGTGTCACAGATTTGGTAAACTCTTGCCATTTCTTATTTTTGACATCAGCTCTCACACTCAAAGTCTCATTTCCACAAGTGCTCTGAATGCGTTCATCTCCCTAACGTCTGGTTTCTTGTCTTTCAGGTCCCTTGTGGCATCCACCCACAGCTCTGCTGCTGTAGACAGCATAACCGCACCGTTCACCCGCTCACCAGAACCCCTTCACCATTACGCTTCCCCTCTGACCGTCTGCCATGTCCGTGGTGTCTCAGATGAGTTTGGAGGACGTGGGGGCCCTGCTCCTGGGGCCCTCATCTCTGATGGCTGACCCCTTTGGGCCCCTTCTGGACGAAGATGAGGAGAGCGCTCTATCCGAGGGGTCGTCGTCACCCCTCTCCTCTTCCTACGCTGAATCTTCCTCCTCTCTCTCGCTCCTCTCTCCCTCTCCTCCCGCTTCTGTAGGGTGTAAGTCAGAGCTGCTGTTGCTCTCCTGGCTTCCGGCGTCTGAGCTGCTCGGTGCCCAAACGGAGCCAGAGCAGAGTAAAGGTGACGACTTCACGCACTTACACTTTGAACGACTTCACTGCGCACACACAAACACACTGAACAGCTTCACTACACACACACACACACACTGAACAGCTTCGCTTCACTGCGCACACACACACACACACGTTGGGCAACTTCAAGCTTGTCCGGGAAACTTAAAAATGAATCACGTTAATATGCAAAAAAGCACCTTATTTGAATTTGTGACTGGTTATGGTGTTGCTCAACTGAACAGAAACCGGTTATTATAGTATTTAAAACCATAAGACATTTTCATTATTTCACTTGAAGAAAAAAAAATATACATATATATATATAATCAATCTCATTTCAGCTAGTTGCCAAGGCATCATTTTTAATTTTCATGTACTTGACTAAACTGAAAATAATTCATCAAAAAACTAGACATTAAAAAAAAGAAAAACGTCTGAGAAATAAGCTCTAAAAATTAATTCAAAATATTAATGAAAACTACAATAGTATGTTAAATAACACTGAACAGAATTGTTAGTAAAATCAAATATTCTAAAATATTGTGCCTATTGATTTCCATAGATTTACTAGTACTCTTTGTAGGTGAACACTGCGTTTTTGTTGTATAATTATTCCAGTTAATAAACGGAAGCTCAAATGAGTGTTTTCAAATTAGTTTTCTGGAATACGTCCACGTCTGCCATTGTTCAGACTGTCATTGGTTGAGCTTTAGTGTTTACACTTTAAGGAGTTTTTCTCTGCTACCAATTAATAGTTTACTGAACTGGAAAATCCATTTCATTACCCATCACTGATGCAGTGAGAGCCAGATTAAAAAAATTTATTTTGTTTAATGAAAAATAAAAATGAATCAATAAAGATAATTAAGTACAATGTTGAGATGATCCTTCAGAAATCATTCTGATATGCTGATTTGATACTCAGTTATCAATGTTGGAAACAGTTGTTGCTTAATATTATTTTATAACCTGTGATACTTTTTTCAGGATTCATTGATGAATATAAGGTAAAAAAGAACAGCATTTATTCAAAATATAAATATTTTTATAATATAAATCACTTTTTATCAATTTAACACATCCGTGCTGAATAAAAATATTAATTTCTTAAAAAAAAAAAGAGAGAAAAAAAATGACTGACCCCAAACTTTTGAACGGTAGTGTATATTGTTACAAAAGATTTCTATTTTAAATAAATGCTGATATTTTTTAACATAATATTCATCAAAGAATCCTGTAAAAGCATCACAGGTTATAAAATAATATTAAGAAGCACAACTGTTTCCAACATTGATAATAAATCATCATATTAGAATGATTTCTGAAGGATCATGTGACACTGAAGACTGGAGTAATGATGCTGAAAATTCAGCTTTGCATCACAGACATAAATTATATTTTAAAATATATTAAAATAGAAAACCATAATTTAAAATTGTAATATTTCACAATATTGTTTTTTTTCTGTATTTATTATGAAATAAATGCAGCTTTAATGAGCATAAGAGACTTCGTTCAAAAACATTAAAAATAAGTAATGTTTCCGAACATTTGACTAATAGTGTGTTTATATATAATATAATGAAATTGTGTAAGTATAGGAAAGCTAACATCCCGCCCTGAAGTGTGTTTTGGTCTGATAAGAAAAGGTCAAACAGAGTGATCCATCGTGTCACAGTGATGTTTAGTGCTAGACCCGTTGTAGGAGACAAAAATAGATAGACGTGTGGTTTTGACACCTTTGGAACGAAGACGGCAAAGCTAGCACCTTTCAAACATCATATTGTTTCAGGAAAGGTAACAATAGTACTGAGAGTTACTAATTCTGAGAAACATTATCGCTCAGGCGGTACTTGGAAAGCATCCGATATCTAACAAAACACGAGTACCAAAATATCTCTTAACATACAGAAGCATTTGAATACATCAGACATATTCTACCTGAGTAAAATAAAATAGAGCAAAAGATAATCATAAATAGTAACTATGAGTAAACACTTGAATATATGATGAAGGTTAATATATGGATGCATGAATTTAAAGATAAAATTAAGTAAATCATAAACATTGACCTTCTGGATACATAAATGAGCGTTCATCAATCTCAATCAAATTCTCTCTATACTCCAACAGGTGATGCGTTTTCTGGCATGGATTGGATGTCGGAAAAATTAGACCTGAATGACTTCGACCTGGATTCTCTCATCGGTTCATATGATTCAGAAGAGCCTCCCAGTTCTCCAGAAGAGCTGCTGGCCTGCCTGGATACTGACATGGATCTGGACCTCGATTCCCTCCCGTTCAGCTCATCCGAACTGGGTCTGACGCTGCCCCTCGAACTTCCCCTCCCAGAAACACCGCTGGAGCCTGTCGAGATCAAGTCCGAGCCTCCTTCTCCAGCGCGGTCTCCTGATTCGGCCAACACCTTAGACCTGGGCAGTGAGGTGTCCGTGCTTCAGGCTCCTGGAATCATGCTGACTCCATCCCACATCGTGGTGGTTCTGACCCCGAAAGATGAGGCGAGCAGCACCGATGATTCCTCCGACAGCGACAGTGGGATCTCCGTCTCCGGATCCCCGACTCACCAACCAGATACGGCACCCTCGCCGAATGCTGGCTCCTCCAGAACCAAACCTTACTCCAAACCCGACCCGGACGCCGCGGCAGTCGTTACAAGCCGAGTGAAGGCCGGCCCCGGCGCTCCGAAAGTGGTGGAGAAGAAGCTGAAGAAGATGGAGCAGAACAAAACGGCAGCGACGCGGTACCGGCAGAAGAAACGGTCCGAGCAGGATACGCTGAACTCCGAATGCACCGATCTGGAGAAGAGAAACCGCGAGCTGGCGGAGAAAGCCGATTCCCTCAGCCGGGAGATCAAGTATCTGAAGGATCTCATGGAGGAAGTTCGATCTGCCAAAAACCGCAGGAGCAAAGCAAAAGTCCAGGATGCCGTCGGCTCTAGTTAGGCTCAGATGCTTCACCGTCACGTTTCCCCTGATGTTCACGAACACTGCACTAAACTCTTTCACTGATTCATCCTCCCGTTTCCACTCGAGTTGTTTATCGTCCAGTAAGGGGCCTCGTCGTTTTGAGTTGTTACACTGAATCTGTTGCTGTAGTGCTTGTAAATAGGCTTCACTTGTGCTATTTAAAACTAGCTGAACATGCTGAATCTGTCATGGTGTAGTGTGTTGGCTTGTAAAATCTCTTTGCTGTTTTCTATTAAAGACGCCATCAAACTCAATTCTTTCATTTTCTGAGTGCTTGTATCAAGATGATCACATTTGTAAGGTTTTTGTAACACACAACTTGCTGAGATTTTACTTCAAATATCTTGACCGGGTCGATTAAATGTTTAACTTGGATCAGTTACAGTACGTCAGATGTGTATATTCAGTGCTGGATTATATAATCAGTTTCCAAACATCATATTGTAATTGGATTATATTACATTTTATAATACTCTCAATCAGACTAAAGTTACTATTATTTGCATGATTGCTTAATATTCACAAAATGACACAAATTATTCAATTTATTCATTTTCATTTTGTCTTAAATAATAGTTTAAAACACATTTTTATATTTTAATAGCTTTTAATCAACTTGCAAACCCCAGTTTGTAATGTTTAATGCTCTTCATTTTGTTCACGATACATTTTCAACAATTTTGTATTTTTATATCACTGTGGTACAAGATTATCCTATTCAAATCTGTTATGCTATGCAAGTATAATGTATAAGTAATCAAGTAGTCTGATTACCTAAATAATCCTAAAATGTTATTTACACACACACTCTCTCACACACACACACACACGTGTGTGTGTACATATATATATATATGCTGTATATATNAAATTATTCAATTTATTCATTTTCATTTTGTCTTAAATAATAGTTTAAAACACATTTTTATATTTTAATAGCTTTTCATCAACTTGCAAACCCCCAGCAGTTCCTTCACAAACCCCAGTTTGTAATGTTTAATGCTCTTCATTTTGTTCATGATACATTTTCAACAATTTTGTATTTTTATATCACTGTGGTACAAGATTATCCTATTCAAATCTGTTATGCTATGCAAGTATAATGTATAAGTAATCAAGTAGTCTGATTACCTAAATAATCCTAAAATGTTATTTACAATATATATATGCTGTATATATTACCAAAGTGATTACTTTGAATTTTAATGTCATTTAAACATTAATGTAAACATTATTGGTGATTCTGCTCATAAGTTTCATACCCCTTGCAGAATATGCAACATTTTAATAATTTTAACAAAATAAGGATCATAAAAATTGCATGTTATTTTTATTTAGTGCAGTCCTGAATAAGCTGTTTCACATAACAGATGTTTACATATACTAAACAAAACAAAATGACTGGATTTATAAACATTTCCCCATTCAAAAAATGTCATTCCCTTGAATCTGAACTGTCCTGTCATTACTGGATGATCCACGACTGTTTTCATGTTTTGCGATAGTTTGTGAGTCCCTTGTAGTAAAAAAAGGTAATTGCAACTTTTTATAAATTCACAATTGCAAGTTATAAAGTCAGAATTGCGTGATAAAAACTTGCAAGTTTATACCTCACAATTATGACTTTTTTTCCTTGTAATTCTGCCCTTTTTTCCCTAAAATTGAGTTTATATCTCACAATTCTGACTTTATAACTCACAATTGCAACTTTGTCATGCTATTCTAGGAAATAAAGTCAGAATTGTGAGATAAAGACTCGCAATTACTTTATATACTTATTAGTATTCCAAAGTATTCTAAAGTATTTAGATGAAGTTACACAACTTGGGTAATCTAACGAAATACATTACAAATTACTTTTTAAAGCAGGTATTTTGTAATCTGTAGTGAAATACATTTTAAACCTACCCAGCTGTGTGTATATATATATATATATATTTATATTTATTTATATATATATATATATTTATATATAGTCAAACCAAAATTTATTCAGACAACTTTAAGATTTCATTCATTCAGTTTATTCACTATAGTTTAAAGAAATGGTAATAAAATATGACAAACTGTGTCAGAAAAAATAAATCTTAATTATGTCAGATAACATTTAAGCAAAACATGGTCAGGTCAAAGTGTCTGAATAATTTTTGGTTCCAATTTTTTATCAATTTTACTGGTAGTCCACTGTATGAAGAATTTTTGGGTTTAATATGTCACAGTTACTTTATTTTGCTATCCTCACTTACAGAAATGAACTATAGTGTCCTGCACCCACTAGTAAAAATATAACAAAAATGTCTGAATAATTTTTGGTTTGACTGTATATATATATATGAAGACTTCAGATGCAAAAGCCTCCAAGTGCCGTCTGAAATTTTCTTCTAAAATGAGCATTTTTATCAAGCACATATGTTTAAGTTCAGTTAATTCACTTTAATGGCAATGAAAATGACCTATTAATTGACATTAAAGTGACATTACTGAACATAAACATATGAGCTTGATAAAAATGCTCATTTTAGAAGAAAATTTCAGACGGCACTTGGAGGCTTTTGCATCTGAANTGTGGATATAACAGTCTGTACAAGGCTGCATGTAAAAAACACAAGAACTGATATAAAAATACATCTAATCAAGTTTTACAGCCCAAAGACACTTTCTAAATGGATAATGTGAGTAAAATAACTAGTTTAAACTACGCCTCCACATTTAAATATGAACCTTTATGGCTCAGGCTTCCTGCACTGATCTCAATGTAGGGTTTTAAATACTGGTCAAATCAGACTCGTGAATCCTCATAACTCTGAATGAGATCACTGAGGTATAATTCAGTGTTGATCTCAATGTCCATGTCCACCTGCTCACAAACATCTGCTGCGTTTGGCAATCGCACACATGGGATGTTTCTGAATTTCCTTCACTGAAGAAGAAGAAGAATGTGATTTTGAAGTTATCTTCAAGTATTTATTCTGTAAAGTTTGTTTACAACCGAATATCCTCTCGTGGATATTAGAATATTTAAACTCACCTGTTGAGAGAGAGAGAGAGAGAGAGAGATGTGAAACACATTTCATGTGACGCTCCACGCCTGTAACAGATGAATGTGTGTTTAGTCTAGACTGGATTTCACACGGGGGTGTGAGCTCAATCCTGGCCATCCGTTCCCGAAACAGTCATTGAAGGACAAACTGAACACATGACACTCATTCGTCACCTCGAGATCTTCACACTGCTTCAGTGTGTTTCAAAGAAAGAAAGAAAGAAAGAACATTTACAATCTGATCCTCAGTTCAGTGGGTTAATGCCACATTTTCCTGATTAAGAGATTAAGGATTTGCCTGACTGTGTGTGTGTGTGTGTGTGTGTGTGTGAGAGAGTGTGTGTGTGTGTGTGAGAGAGAGTGTGTGTGTCTGTGTGTTCTTGTTTATATTATATCGTGGGGACCAAATGTCCCCACGATGTAATAAAAACCTGAGATCACCTACATCACCAGCCAGCGGTCCCCACGAGGGAAATGGATTAATAAACATACTAAATGATGTTTTTTTGAAAATGTAAAAATGCAGAATGTTTCCTGTGATGGTTAGGTTTAGGGATAGGGGTAGTGTAGGGGGATAGAATATACAGTTTGTACAGTATAAAAACCATTACGCCTATGGAGAGTCCCCACTAAGATAGTAAAACAAACCTGTGTGTGTGTGTGTGTGTGTGTGTGTGTGTGTGTGTGTGTGTTTCTCTAACACACTCCAGTTTTGACCCTTTGGGTTATATGAATATAACTGATCCTGGATGAAGATGGAGAATCAGTCATTAGTCAGTTCAGGATCATCTGAGAGACAGAAAACTGACGGGAGATCCAGATCTCAACTTGAACTAAAATTAGTTTAGTGACACTTCACACTTTTGCAGCAAGTTATTCATTTCTTGATTGTATTTTTTAATTCACAGTAAATTAATTGTTTTATATTTAGTCAAATCTGACTGTCACAGGAGGCGGATCACAGTCCTGAGTGACAGACTCATATATATTGTATTTCTTCACATTACGTTGTTTTGCACTTTTTTATTTGTATTTTTAAGTGCTTTGAATGTGATTATTACATTTGTTACCCCAGTAAAGCACATTACGACTGAAAAGCCTGAGAGAGAGAGAGTCATTATGGAGTGTGTGATTCACTCTTGGGTGTGTGTGTGTGTGTGTGAGAGAGAGAGAGAGAGTGTGTGTGTGTGTGTGAGAGAGAGTGTGTGTGTCTGTGTTCTTGTTTATATTACATCGTGGGGACCAAATGGCCCCACGATGTAATAAAAACCTGAGATCACCTACATTGTGGGGCCCAGCCAGCGGTCCCCACGAGGGAAATGGATTAATAAACATACTAAATGATGTTTTTTTGAAAATGTAAAAATGCAGAATGTTTCCTGTGATGGTTAGGTTTAGGGATAGGGGTAGTGTAGGGGGAGAGAAAATACAGTTTGTACAGTATAAAAACCATTACGCCTATGGAGAGTCCCCACTAAGATAGCAAAACAAACCTGTGTGTGTGTGTGTGTGTGTGTGTGTGTTTCTCTAACACACTCCAGTTTTGACCCTTTGGGTTATATGAATATAACTGATCCTGGATGAAGATGGAGAATCAGTCATTAATCAGTTCAGGATCATCTGAGAGACAGAAAACTGAGAGAGTGTGTGTGTGTGTGTGTGTGTGTGTGTGAGAGAGAGAGAGAGAGTGTGTGTGTGTGTGTGTGTGTGTTGTGAGGTTGTGACACGCTCAAACCGGATTGCACCGGTTCAGTCAAACAAACTAGGAACTCATGAGTCATGTTACTGCGCACTTTAAGGAAATAATTGTGGATATTTTTTGCCAACAACAGATTAATCTGTTCATTTACTAAATTAAATGTGCAAGGTTTTTATTATTATTAGCCTATTGTTTTACTGTAACTCAACCTGCTGTTAAAACAACATTTCAAACAGGTTTACTTTAGTAGAGAACAACAATCTACACACAGCAATCACTCAATTTATTACTCATTCTTTGTACAGAAAGCAAAATCGACGTCTTTGCAGAGCTTTCCTTATTACACAGGGGGACTAAAACAAATTCCCAGTATGTGTAAACAACACCTGGCAATAAAGCTCATTCTGATTCTGATTAAATGGGGTTCTGGACTTTCCTCTGTGAAGATCTGCTCTGATGCTTTGGCGCCACCTGCTGGACGAGATTAAACCCACAGCGCAGTTCCGCTTCCGGCCAGCAAGCGGCGCTTGTTCCTCAGACATGACGTTGATGTAGTAATTTCGTCACGCGGAAGTCAGTGAACTCGAGCTGTTTGGGTTTTGATTTTATTATTTCTAAGCTGAAGTATTTCCAAGCCTAATGAGAATAAGTCAGCGGTGGATTAGCGGTAGTGCGGTGTGTTCTGTGATACTCGGCGGCTTTTTAGGAAGGTACAGAAATGCTGTATTAACTTTCTGTTGAACATCATGTTTATGTAATTAAAATTGTGTGTGTGTGTGTGTGTGCTGTAAATGTGATCCTTTACTCACTTTCATGTCATTCCAAACTTGTTTGACTTCATTTTTTTCTACAGAACATACAAAAAATATTTTTTTCAAGCGTTTTTTGTACACATAATGAAAGCCAACATGGTCCAGTTGTTGTTTTGCATGAACATAAATTGTTAAAAATTATATTAAGATATTTTATTATTGTTATTATTATTATATCATTCTCTAAAATGTGGAAGCCCTTTTTACCATACATACAAGTTCTGCACAACAATTTGGCTGATTAACCATTTTCCACATTATATCTCCATCATCATTATCATCATCATCATCCAGATTTATCCAGTGCACCTACTGTTTTGTTTGTCTATATTTGTCCTTTTCAGTGTTCTACTGTCATTAATGTGTACACTGATCAGGCATAACATCATGAGCACTGACAGGTGAAGTGAATAACACTGATCATCTCTTCATCACGGCACTGTTAGTGGGTGGATATATTAGGCAGCAAGTGAACATTTTGTCCTCAAAGTTGATGTTAGAAGCAGGAAAAATGGGCAAGCGTAAGGATTTGAGCGAGTTTGACAAGGACCAGATTGTGATGCTAGAGACTGGGTCAGAGCATCTCCAAAACTGCAGCTCTTGTGGGGTGTTCCCGGTCTGCAGTGGTCAGTATCTATCAAAAGTGCTCCAAGGAAGGAACAGTGGTGAACCGGCGACAGGGTCATGGGCGGCAAAGGCTCATTGAAGGCTGACCCGTGTGATCCGATCCAACAGACGAGCTCCTGAAGCTGAAATTGCTCCAGAAGTTAATGCTGGTTCTGATAGAAAGGTGTCAGAATACACAGTGCATCAGTTTGTTGCGTATGGAGCTGCATAGCTGCAGACCAGTCAGGGTGCCCATGCTGACCCCTGTCCACCGCCGAAAGAGCCAACAGTGGACACGTGAGCATCAGAACTGGACCACGGAGCAATGGAAGAAGGTGGGATGGTCTGATGAATCACGTTTTCTTTTACATCACGTGGATGGCCGGGTGCGTGTACGTTGCTTACCTGGGGAACACATGGCACCAGGATGCACTATGGGAAGAAGGCGAGCCGGCGGAGGCAGTGTGATGCTTTGGGCAATGTTCTGCTGGGAAACCTTGGGTCCTGCCATCCATGTGGATGTTACTTTGACACGTACCACCTACCTAAGCATTGTTGCAGACCATGTATATCCATTCGTGGCCTCTTTCAGCAGGATAATGCACAAAAAATGGTTCAGGAATGGTTTGAGGAGTTTGAAGTGTTTACTTGGCCTCCAAATTCCCCAGATCTCAATCCAATCGAGCATCTGTGGGATGTGCTGAACAAACAAGTGCGATCCATGGAGGATCCACCTCACAACTTACAGGACTTAAAGGATCTGCTGCAACATCTTGGTGCAGAAACCACAGCACACCTTCAGGGGTCTAGAGGAGTCCATGCCTCGACGGGTCAGGGCTGTTTTGGGACCAACACAATATTAGGAAGGTGCTCATAATGTTATGCCTGATTGGCGTATGTATTTGTATATTGTATTATTTTCATCAGTTCTTTTTGTCATGATTTTCCTGTTGTTTTCCACCCTGTATGTCATAAAATCATAAATTTTAAATCATAAATGACAGTGCACTGTCATTTTAATATCTGCCACCTTCTTTCATTCACAGAATGTCATCATCGTTAGCATCTGGGCTCAAGGAGAGGCACGTGATCTGGGAGACGTCAGAGCTATTGGCTTATCTGCACCACTCTCCGTGGACACCAGGGGTTGCTGTTGTTACCCATAAGAGCTCTGGCAGCACCGGCAGCATCTTCCACTTACCTGAGGATGCTTTTCTGCATCTGCTTCTGGGCACAAGAACAGTAGCGCACCTGCTCTGTGAGAGTCTGTCTGTCCAGCGGTGTGCCTTGGTCCATATGCCACAGAAACGAGCTGATGGGCTCGGCACCGAGCTTCACGTCGTGCCCCTCCACGGTCTGGAATCGGACTGGAAACCTCACCTCGCCGCGGAGGAAGATTTCCAAGCATGTGACCCTGGATACGTCAGTTCCAAGAGCGGACCGCGCTGGACGGAGTCCGATCTAGAGGCAGTCAAGAGGCGCATCCGGGTTCATCTGCCCACACCGAAAGCAGCTCCGAACTACACCTTCCTGGGCGACCCGTCCGACTCCGGGCTGTTCCCACGCATCGTGCGCGGAGAAGAGAAGCAGTGGAGAATTTGGGAAGATGACGGCCATGTTGCTTTCCTCACACCGTTTCCCAACACACCTGGACTCACTGTGCTGGTTCCGCGGAAACCCCTGTCCAGTGACATATTCCGACTGGAGGAGGGCGACTACAGACAGCTGCTGATGGCGACTCGAAAGGTGTCCNGAAGGCTTTGAAATTGATTACGCTCATGCAAAACTGATTCCACTTGTCTCTTCATCTGATGAGGCAGAGATGAGCCTCACCTGTCCAGCACCCGAGTATTTTGACCGCTATCCGGGTTATGTGACGTCAGTCAGTGGTTCGCCAGCCAGCAGGGAAAGTCTCCAAGAGATCTGTGCCAGAATTACCCAGCGCTGATCATTGAAATGGTTATAATAATAACCGTTCCAACTAAATACAATTGTAAAAAATAGATTTTTGAGATCTTTGTTTCTGAGGCATTTAATCAAGTACTCATTTGCATACTTATGGCTCGTTTCCACCGAGCGGTACGGTATGCACTTTTTGTCATTTCAATTGTTAGAAGTTGTGAATGGTACCCTAATTCCGAACCGTACTGTACCACTTTTTTGGGACCCTTCCATTGGGGAGGTACCTCTAGTACCTATAATACCAGTACCAAAAGGGTGGAGCAACACTCACTGCAGAACGTTGATTGGTTGACAGAGAATCGTCACTTGCGCGTGCTACAAGGGGAATGACAACACAAGACCGTTGCATCACTGTATTTTTCAGCTGTTGTTCATTTTGCAGCCTTCAGCCTTTGCTCAGACAAAGCAGCTATATGTCCCCCATTGTTGTTTACTGTCACTTTCTTCTTCACGCAAGAATGACGTCGATCGCTACTTTCTGACATACACCATGCCTATTAAGTAAGGGTACTGTTGGCGGTGGAAATGCAAACCGGATTAGGGTTTGCCGCCCCGAATCACACTGTACTTTACTAAACTGAACCGTACCGCTCAGTGGAAACAAGTCATCAGTGTTCATTTCATGTAAAGAGTTTTGTGAATGTTTTTGGCTGTCAAAAGTACCAACTCCGGTACCAAGTCAGTACACACAGATACACACGATCCGCTGATAGACACCTGCTTTCAAACGCTCCCGTGCGTATCTGTGTAAGCGCTCTGTGAAGAGATGTCTATTCAACATGTTTTTGAAGCGTTGATCATTGTAGCCAATCACAGACATCTGTTGAGCGCGTGAGCACAATGGTCAATCAGTCGGTACTTTTGACAACCCTAGTTTCAGGGGGGTTTCATTCTCATTTATAGTGTCAAACCTGTGTTTAAATGAAGATAAATGTGTCCCTCTTTTGTTATTTTGATGTTTCAGAGTATTTACATATTGCTGCTATATTTCAGAATATAAGAATAACTGAACAAAGACATGTAAGTATGGAGTAATGGAGTTCCTTTATGCATCACACATCTATTGATATTTCTTGTCCTAATGTAACCGTCTCTAGTAGCCAGAGATCAATGACAACAAGCTCATGTGAGCTACTGTAAATGTTTTTCATGTTAATTAATCTCATAGCATCATCTAGTTACACAATTACAAGCTCGTACCATCTGTGTCACCTCAGCCCATTCTTAATTAATCCCTAGGTATTTTAATTAACATCTAATTAGTGGTTTGTTATGTTCTTAATTATACACCTGGAATCTAATCTGTGAGAAGTAACAGAATCAAGTTATCTGATGAAAACTCAAAACTTTGACAAGTAGAAAGTGGAGTTCAGCTCTGTAGCTTCATCTTCTCAGAGTCTAATGATCAATCAGAAAAGAGTCATGAGGAATGAAATGCTATGAATGAGCAGAACAGAAAGAGGCAAACATGACGTCTGGGTAAACAAAACACAACGCTCAGAAAACTGGCAGATGTTCATAGAGTCAACATGTTAATGATGAGCAGTTCATTAAATCAGTGGTTCTAAACTAGTTTTGCTGAAATCAGAGTTAAGATTTTACATCATCAACACAATGCAAAGCTTTACAATAGTAGCATAAGCAAAAGTTGAAATGGATTTACTTTATAGTGAGCAGCCCCTGAATAATAGGCCCAGTAATATGCAAGCTTACTAACATTGTGTTTTCATGCTGTCGACGGCAAACAGTTCAATGCACAGAATGAGTTCAGCTCAAATTATCTTCATTCTCTCTGTGAGTGAGTTTTATGTATTTAATGTAGTCTGGTATGTATTTTCTTTGACTTGTTTTATTCATGGTGTTTGAGGATGAGGCGTCACACACCCTGCCTATGTCAATCAATCTGTTGAATTTGACTTTTACCTGGTAACAGATACAATTGTGCCAAAATAATGTGGAGCTTGATGGACACACAATCTTTGACATCAACAACAACACTATAGGAAGAGTGTTCTGTTCCCTGTCTATTTATTTTGCTGTTATATATGGTTAGTTTTAAGTATTGTATCTGACATGGTTTGACTTGAGGGCCATTTTTGGCTCCCAACCCACCAGTTGAGAAACACTGGAGAGAGACAGAGTCGCAAATAATGCATGCTTCATTTCAGACGCTAACATTGACGGGTTTCTTGGAGGGACTCTGCAGGCATGGACAGAACTCGGATCGCTCCATCTTAGAGATGTAGAGCATAGGCTCCATGGTGCAGCTCAAGTCCATGATGGAGAACACGGCAAGGCTGATCTTACACCGAAACGTCACAAACGAGTAGGTGGATGCAAATGGCAACAGAGCCACCGGAGGTAAATAGTTCACCACGATGATGGCAAGGACGATAGTCACCATTTTAAAGGCCCTCTTTTTTATTGGGTTCATGACTTCCTTCCCTGCTACACTTTTCCTGAGGACCCAGATGATGGACAGGTTGCAGAACACCATGATGAAGAAGGCAGCGAGGATGACGCCGCTGAAGACCTCGTTCACACTCAGAACGCCCAAGAAGCATTTGGTCAACGAGTAGGCCAGGATGAGTCCCCACACCACTATGGAGATGCCGATTCGGATGCCATTGTCACGGATCCCGGTGAATACGATGGGATGGACCACAGCGACGTACCTGTCCAGACAAATACAGGTAAGAAACAATGGAGTCACGTCTTTCAGCCCGTAGGCGAAACGTACGGAGTACCAGATGTGGTCATTGCTGAAGTACAGCCGGTTGACCAGGTCGACTGGCGTCATGAGGCCGAAATAGGCATCCAGGACAGAGAGGTTGAAAATGAAGATGTTGGATGTCGAGCCCTCGCTCTTCTTCTTCAGAATCTGCCACATCACGAGGGCGTTCAATGGGACTCCTGCAACCAGGTTCAGTACTTTGACACCAAAGTAGAAGACAAACCAGTAAGGAGCCTCCGCACACGCCTCAAAGAGGTACCATAACGGCTGTTTCCACCCAGAGGCGGTGGAGTTCAGGTTCAAAGCTGAGATGTTTTCCATGAGGAATGATGATCACAAGAGCGTGATGTCGATTATAATGATCCGTCTTCAACAAGAGCGACTGCTCAGCAGCAAAGCGATGTGACGACGTTTCTCAAATGATATCAAAAGTTTGTCTACGAGAACCTCATCATAAAATCAAGTTAAAGGATTGCAGAAGTCTCACCAGCTGCTTGTTCAATACAGCTCCGTACGATTGTCGTTCTCTGCCGACGTTTCTCTGACCATCACCCAACTTAGACGCGTCCTCAGTTTAGCATCTCTCTCGGGGCGCTCCAAGAAAAGCTTATCCCGCGGGAGACAGAGGTGGGACGTTTTGGGCAACCAATTGTTGCGGTTCTTTTTGGTCAACAAGAAGGAGTGTAGCAGAAGAACTCATCTGTGATTGGATGAAGAGGAGGGTCTTCGGGAAAAGTTCGTGATGAAGTCTGCAGTTCGATGGAAGGGGATGATCAAAGTTTTGTGACGTAACTACAGAGTTTCTTGTAAACAGGTGATGCAAGGAACAAATGAGTAAATCTACTGTAACATCTTGCCACAGACAAATGGAGTCCACAGCTGTGGGTAACGATATGTAAGCCTACGACTGTGATCACTACTTTTTAGAGCAATAAATACTTCAGTGTACACTTTGTACCAAAACACAGTTTCATTTCAGTTGACTCACTGGCGAGCTCAACCAAAACTTTACAGTTTCAACTAACTCCAAATTTAGTTTGAATGCCTTTGGTTTTATACAGATACTCCATCCAGTGACTGATCCATTAACTTCTACATTCTCATTTCACACACACTTTAAAGTTGAATATCAGTTTCTCTTTTTTGGTCTTTGGTGCAAATGTTCAGTGACCGACAACAGTGAGTTTATTTCACATGTCGTTTCATTCAGATGCTGTTTATTCAT
Source organism: Anabarilius grahami (assembly GCA_003731715.1). Taxonomy (NCBI): domain Eukaryota; kingdom Metazoa; phylum Chordata; class Actinopteri; order Cypriniformes; family Xenocyprididae; genus Anabarilius; species Anabarilius grahami. Next base: position 9,107,028 of record RJVU01051519.1, on the reverse strand, counting down.
GCATTTGATTTTATTTACCGAAACATTTATTTCACTTATTCAGATTTCATATGAATCCAGCAGGTTTGATTGGATGGGAGTTTCTCTTGTTGGTTTCCACTCCTGATGACAAACCTGTGTGTTACACAACATTTATGCATTTGGCAGACCCTTGTTATTTCATGTTCAATTTTATTTTTCTGAACTAAAAGCAACATGAGTGGAGTTTGAGATCGAATAGATCTTTGTTGTATTCATATATTCATTTACATGCTCATTTCATGTAAAGCTGTAGAGTTTTGTGAATGTTTCAGAGGGTTTCATACACATTTATAGTGTCAAGCCTGTGTGTTTTACAGTTTTCACTGTGTTCAAATGAAGATAAATCTGTCTCTCCTGTAATTTTATATTTCAGAGTATTTACACATGGCTGCTATAGTTTAGAATGGAAGAATAAATGAACAGACATGTAAGTATATCATTTTTGGAGTTCCTTTATACATCATAAATACAACAAATATTTATATTTCTTGTCGTTATTGCTCTGGTCAATAAAACCATCTCTAGTAGCCAGAGATCAATTGCAACACCAGCTCACACGACCATCTACTGTAAATGTTTTTCATGTTAATTAATCTCATAGCATCAACTAGTTACACAATTACAAGCTCGTACCATCTGTGTCACCTCAGCACATTCTTAATTAATCCCCAGGCATTTTAATTAACATCTTAATTAGTGGTTCGTTATGTTCTTAATTATGCATCTGATATCTAATCTGTGAGAAATAAAAGAATCAGATGATCTGACAAAAACTCAAAACAGTGATAAGAAGAAAGTGAAGTTCAGCTCTTCTCAATCAGAGAAGAGTCATGAGGAATGAAACGTTATCGTTATGAATGAGCTGCACAGAGAGAGGCAAACGTGACGTCTGGGGAAACATGACCCACAACGCTCAGAAAAACTGGCAGATGTTCATAGTCAACATGTTAATGATGAGCAGTTCATTAAACCAGTGGTTCTAAACTGGTTTTGCTAAAATCAGCATTTCAAACAATGGCGATACTCTAAACCTTACCTGTGTCATACATCACAGTACTAACATTTACAAATTAAACAGTAAAATGGGTTGATATTTTAATGAGTAGACTCTGAAAAGGCCAAATAAGATGCAAAATTACATGACTTCATCACAAACCCTGTCAGTGTAAAAATAAATCTTGCTTTGGAAAGATAAATTTATGCTGAAATACTGTAGAGTTTGATGGAAACAACCTTTGACATCAGTGACTAAAGATATGAGTAGTGTTTTCTCTTTCTTTTATTAAGTTGATGAGACTATTTTGCTTAGTTTTGTTTCATTATTTGCATTTAATGTTGTTTTATTCCCTACTTTCAGTGAGCAATCACGACAGACCTGAGAACCTCCAGTTGAGAACCACTGGATTAGAGAGATACACCGACAGCCCGAGAGTCTAGAATCACAAACACAAATTCAGACGGTTCTTCATTTCAGATGCTCACGTTGACGGGTTTCTTGGAGGGACTCTGCAGGCAGGGACAGAACTCGGATCTCTCCATCTTAGAGATATACAGCAACGGCTCGATTGTGCAGCTCAAGTCCATGATGGAGAACACGGCGAGAAGAACCTTACAGTGGAGCGTCACAAACGAGTAGGTGGATGCAAATGGCAACAGAGCCACCGGAGGCAGATAGTTCACCACGATGATGCCAAGGACGATAGTCACCATTTTAAAGGCCCTCTTTTTTATTGGGTTCATGACTTCCTTCCCTGCGACACTTTTCCTGAGGACCCAGATGATGGACAGGTTGCAGAACACCATGATGAAGAAGGCAGCGAGGATGACGCCGCTGAAGACCTCGTTCACACTCAGGATGCCCAAGATGCATTTGGTCAACGAGTAGGCCAGGATGAGTCCCCACACCACTATGGAGATGCCGATTCGGATGCGATTGTCACGGATCCCAGTGAATAGGATGGGATGGACCACAGCGACGTACCTGTCCAGACAAATACAGGTGAGAAACAATGGAGTCACGTCTTTCAGCCCGTAGGCGAAACGTTGGGAGTACCAGATTTTGGGATTGTTGAGGTACAGCCGGTTGACCATGTCGACTGGCGTCATGAGGCCGAAATAGGCATCCAGGACAGAGAGGTTGAAAATGAAGATGTCTGATGTCGAGCCCTCGCTCTTCTTCTTCAGAATCTGCCACATCACGAGGGCGTTCAATGGGAATCCTGCAAACAGGTTTAATACTTTGACACCGAAGTAGAAGACAAACCAATGAGGAGCCTCCGCACATGCATCATACTGGTACCACAACGGACGGCGCCACAAGGAGACGGTGGAGTTCAGGTTCAAAGCTGAGATGTTTTCCATGAGGAATGATGATGAAATAAGCTGTGAATGAGAACGAGTGTTATGTCTACATGACCTCAAGATCAGCCCGAGATGCTTCAAAACCAAAAGCCATATCCAACAATGATTTCAAAAGTTTGTCTCTGAGTTAAAGTGGTCATGACATGAGGAATCCAATCCAAATACATACTTTTATTACTTTATATAAAAGCTGTAAGGTGCAGACCTCAAAAATTCCTCCTGAATAAAGAAAGAGCATTTGTTGAAACCTAGCAGCCAAAATGACTTGAAGAGGAAGCAAGTTTTTGGACCACATTATAAAATTGTGTTTTTAACAGACTGCTTTGTTTGCAGCCATTAATGGCCCTGGCTCTACTAGTTGTAATTGAGTTTTGACTAGTGAAACTTTCAATTCCAGATGTTTATTCTGCAGTCTCCTTATAATTGGCATTGAGATATCTTCAACATAATTATGACTCATATTATTCATTGAAGATATCTACAGTGCAAGTCATATATACGCTTCTATTGACTTATATTGGAAATTTTTCTCTGATAGCTACAAAGGAGTTTTGACTAGTAGAAATTGTATTTGGTATAATTCTAATGAGAGATATCTCTTATTGAATTCTCATTAGTAAAAATTTAATTTGCGATATCTTAAATTTGACTAGTCAAACACTGATTAAAGATATCTTTAGTTCCTCATCATGTACATTTTAGATATCCGAAAATAACATTACAATTAGTCATAATACAACTGTAAATATCTTGGATTGTTTTACAAGTCAAAATCTAATGGTCAAATATAATTTAAAGATTTTTAATCAGATTTTCGACTATAGGAAGATCTTTCTTGGGAGTTGAATTTAGCTTTTTGACTGGGAAGAATGCCAGTAACATTCTTATAGTGACAATTACTTTATAGATTTAAGAAATATGCATGCATAGCTTTGCTTAAGCCTTAACCAATCCTGCCCATATCTTGTCATTTGCTGTTTTGTCTAAGAATTGTATAATAAAGGTCCTGTGCATTCTGGTAATTTCAAGCTGCATTATAAAGAAATCATTTTAAAAATATATAAACAAAAAAGTGGCTGGGGCACGTGTCAAAATGACATAAGGTATGCAGAGAGGACTGTTGTGTGGCACCATTGACTTGAAAATACTGTGGAACTCAATGGTGCTATGGAACATCTTCCTTTGTGATCAGCTGAACAAAGACATTTATACAGGTTTGAAACAACTTGAGGGTAAGTAAATGATAATTTTTTGGGTAACTATCCCTTTAAGTAATATATGTTGATAAGTGCATGTTGAGGTTTAAATTTTGTCAGCTTTTTTATTCCCAAACAAACACAATTAAAAACAGTAGGAACCCTACATTTACTCACTCGAAATTTAAGTAAGATGTTACATCTCGATTTGTACATGTCTCATGTCTGGTGCAACATTTGCCATAATTTAAAGTGTTTCATGCATTGTCTCTCTACACTTAAAAGAGCAGAACATCGCCACCACTGATCTCTTGCTATAATGCAACACTGCCACCTTGTGGGCTGTTACCTTAATGCCATGAGTTAACCTGCTGCACTAACACAGATTCAACAATACATTATGCTAATGAATGAACTCATTACCTTCTAATACCAGTTAAACGTGTGGAATTTTTTTATTTGATTGATTGATTGCATTGAATTTGAAGCATTAAATCTGTCACACATTTATTTGTAATGTTTCACATTTTTAATGTGAAATTCCGTGTTTCTTCAGGCTCAATTAAAATCACAGCGTTACATGCATGGCATACTGGTGACATTTTAACAGATATGATGCATCCTGCTAATATTGAATAATTCCTGAAGTGATTGACTTCCATCCAATAGCTTTTTCCGTGTCAGTTAGCGCTATGGCAACAAGATGGATCTAAGTAAAGTCTAAAAACAATTTCAGCAATTATGTGTTTTGTGGGCGGGGCCTATCTGGACAGAAAGTGAGAGAGGCTGCTCACTGCAGAGCCAGTGGGTGGAGCTTGACGGTCTAACCACACCCTAACTGTGTCCTAATTACATGCGATGGCGCTACGCAATAAAAGGTATCTTTTCCATTTTGTCCTAACCAGCCGCGATGGCGATACTCTCGGATTCTATATTAGAAACGGTTTCTATTTATGCGATGTTGCGTCTCTGGAACAACAACATACAAAGTATGAAAATGATAATCTCATTTACAGTTTGTGCTTCACTTAAAGGTGCAGTAGGTGATCTGGGAAGTGCTAAAATTAGCCTGCTAGCATTGAAAGCATAAGATCCCACCCTCCCTGCAAATCACCATCCAAAGCCATGCCTTGTCCAAAACACATGAACGCACAAACACGCAGCTGCTCTCGGCAAAGCGTCACGAGATGGCGTTAAACTACCTCATGTCTCAAAGCACATAACATTACAATAATAATGTAATCAACTTGCACCTGAGAGCTTGTGCCTGACTGCTGCAGATTAATTTCGGTGTTACATGATACGCATAATTTCGGTCTGAGGATGTGAACAGCTCCGGTTAGAATGTCACGGGTTGCCATCTCTTAATCACGGTAGTTATGGCGTGAACGCAGCATAAGCTCGTTGTTTTGATTTGGTAGGAACTGTAAAATGTGTCTGCTATTTGTTTGTGGTGCTCCGTGACTGACGTCTGTCTAAATTCTGCATAGCATGAAATGCGGTGATGACGTATGATGTCTGCACAAACAGGGTGCGTGAGGGTATGTAAAAACATAGGTTGATAGGCAGGAAGGACATCGAATTATTTCATTCGGCCGAATTTTATGATCGGATGAACCGTTTAGACCGTTTAACATAGTGATTGCTATCACAATATGAGGAGACTTTCAACCAGCATAACAAAAAATGTTTTGTAATGAATCACCTATTGCACCTTTAATGTTAAAAGAATTTAATGTGAGTTTGAATATAATTTTGAGTGACTTTTATAGCCGTACTGAAAGCGACGATGGATAATTCACCTCAGATCTTGAAAATAAATAAAAGGACTCAAGAACGTTCAAACTGTGAACAAACAAGTGTATTATATGACAAAAGCCTGTCAGTTACTGAGAAGGCTATGCATTTTTATTAATGTTAAAATGGTGTAATATTTATGAATTTGATTATGTGCTTATCCATTTCATTGTTAGTGCAGTGCGACTTCAGAGAGACTCCGCCCACACTCTTCTGATTGGCTGCAATTGATTTGGTCGTGTCTCTTTTTTTTCCTTGCAATTATGAGTTTATATCTCCCATTTCGGCTTTATAACTCGTAATTGCGAGTTTACATCCCACTAATTCTGACTTTTTTTTCTCAGAATTGTGATATAAATGTGCAATTATGAGTTATAAAGTTCAAATTGGGAGATATAAACTCATAATTGCAAGAAAAAAAAGTCATAGTTGTGAGATAAAAATGTTATAGGTTTAAATGTTATGTAGATCTACTGTTTAAACCAAATTCATGCTTTAATAATAGACTAATGCTGCATTCAGGCCATGATATAATTACTGTAATTTCAAGATGAAAACATGTGACTTTCTATTCGGAGCTGTTCATGTCTTCTGACTGGGAATTATGCGTTTTTATGGCAAATGGGAGCTCTCAGAAAAATTCCCAGCTTTCAGGTTGTAATTACGAGCTCTATGAGGACGTGAACGCAAGTTTAAATGTCGTAATTACGGTAATTACAACATAGCGTGAACTTCTCTTCATCAATGTAGGTCTAGCCTGTCCGTTTAATGGCTTGCAACCATGAAATTTAGCGTTTAGCTTCAAACGGCGTCTTCGACTACGGTATTCTTTAAAAATGAAGACCAGCTTTTTTGCATTCCGATTTTCCTCCACTTGTTACCACTGTTTTTGGACACTGACGTGTCCATTGACGATATCTAGTTCAATCGTATACGGAGATCTTGAATCAGAATATAATTGCAGATATCTCTAATTATTAATCTGACTAGTCAAATATGACTCATCAAAATAAAATTGTCACTATGTAAAATATATTTATGTATGGTCAAACAAAAGTCCTTCGTAATTTTACAGGGATTCGACATTCGGCACATCACCAGTTTGCGTCGGAGGATTATGCGTTTGTCCAGATGATCTACTGCAGATCGTTTTGTAAATGAGGCACAGCGCAATGCAGGCTTCGCAAGAAATTTTTGTTGCGTTGAAGTTTTTTCTCAACTTTTGGATGGTCTCTTTTAAGGCTTTGTCCGTTCCGCTGTCAATCCCACAGTTTCCCGCTTGAGCGTGTAGTTCGGCTTCCAAAGGAATGAATGGACTCTTGTTTCCACCACGGGATAAAAAAATATATCATTGTGAGTTAATATCTCACGGTTCTGAGAGAAAAAGTCAGAATTGAGAGATAAAATGTAATTTTCCCATAAAAATTGTGGTAGTAGCAAACATTTTCTGTCATGTTTCTAATAACTGTGTACAGTTACACAACTATTAGTTCTGTCAAATCGATTAATCGCGATTAATTGCATCTAACATAAATATTTGCAAATATATATACACACACACACACGCATGCATACACACAATCGCGATTAATCGATTTGACGGCACTTCTAATCATATAAATAATTACAGTAAACATAACATTTAAGTATATTATATTAAAACATAACATGTTAGTATAAGTTCTAGAAGCTTTAAATAACTTTAGAGTAAAGGTGGATCTTATCAATATAGCTTTGTCCTGTTTTCTTACACGTCCTCAAGATTTAATTTTGTGCGTAATATTCTCACAATTTCCATATGCAGCACTGCACTTCCACAGAGACTAAATGCGGAAACAATCATGCATAGAATCCATTAAAAAAACAAATACTACTGCGTTCAGTCCTCACCAGAGGACACATACCGTTACTCACATGCACTTTTTCCTATGCAATGACATTAGCCAATCAGAACAGCAGCTGTTTGCTGACAAGCCTTAAAGGAGACGCAGCAGTTAAACCGAGCGTTTCTGTCAGAGGGTTAGAATCTGGGTCGACAAACATCATTTTTGCAAATAAATGACTTTTTTTTGTGCAAAACTTTACCAGCATCATAAGTGAACCTTGAGGAGCTTACTAAAATAATGAAAAGGCATGTCATGACCCCTTTAAATGATGACAAACTATGAAATATCTCACAGATAACTCACCTACTGCTCTCTTGTCCTGCTACGATCCCCACGATGTCTCTGCCAAAGTCTCTCTGACCATCATCCTACTTAAACGTGTCCTTAGTTTAGTGTCTCTCTCACGGGACATTTGGACACAACCAATTGTTGCAATTCTTTTGGGTCAACAAGTCTGTAATTGGCTGAAGAGGAGGAAAAATTTTATGATAAAGTCTCTGCATGATAAAAGTTTTGTGATGTAACTGCAGAGCATCGTGTAAACAGGTGATGCAAGGAACAAATGAGTAAATCTACTGTAACATCTTGCAAATACACATTTCTGGCTCTCTGCCACAGACAAATGGAGTCCACAGCTGTGTGGAACCATATATGAGCCTACGACTGTGATAACTACTTTTTAGAGCAATAAATATTTTAGTGTACACTACATGTAGCATGATGCAGTACTCTGATGTTGATGATTTAGTTTATAGTTTTAATTCTGAGATTTTAAATGAAATCTGAAAGTCAAGAAACAAAAATCTAGAAAACATCCAAGTTTGTGCTCTAAGGAAAGAGTGTAGAAGGGCAGAATGGATAAATGACCTGTTATTATTTGTGGATTCCGGAAATTGTGCAATTTTGGTATTGTTGGATTTAAGTGCAGTGTTCGACATTGTAGATCACTGCATTCTTTTAAATATAGGTATATTGGTATCTGTGATGCAGCCTTAGATTGGTTTGAGTCCTACCTCACCAAGAGAAGTTTTTCTTTAGTTGGAGAATTTCCTGTTAGTGCGGGGTGCCACAGGGCTCTATCTTAGGCCCGATTTTATTTGCTTTATACTTGCTCCCTAAATGACATCAAAGTTTGGATGGGTGATAACTTCCATCATTTGAACTAAAATAAGACCGAAGTTATCTTATTTGGCTCCCCTTGTTTTTTTAGATAGTTTTAATTGTAATTTAGGACCGCTGAAAGCAAATATGTGTTAAAATTCGACAAGCAAATAAACTGTGGAGTGCCACAGGGCTCTATCTTAGGCCCGATTTTATTTGCTTTATACTTGCTCCCTCTCTGCTCCATCTTTGAATGTCACAAGGTTCCCTATCATATTTACGCAGATGACACTAAATTATACTTACCAATAAAACCTGGCACTGTGTCCTTATTTGCCTTGCTAGCTTGTGTAAATGATATTAAAGTTTGGATGGGTGATAACTTCCATCATTTGAACTAAAATAAGACCGAAGTTATCTTATTTGGCTCCCCTTGTAGTTTAGGACCACTGAAAGCAAATATGTGTTAAAATTCGACAAGCAAATAAACTCTGTTGTTAGAGCCAGTTTTTTTTCCAGCTTAGATTGGTTTTGAGTCCTTCCTTACCAAGAGGAGTTTTTCTTTAGTTGGATAATTTTCTTCATCCCCAGTTTCCATTACATGTGGAGTGCCACAGGGCTCTATCTTAGGCCCGATTTTATTTGCTTTATACTTGCTCCCTCTCCGCTCCATCTTTGAATGTCACAAGGTTCCCTATCATATTTATGCAGATGACACTCAATTATACTTACCAATAAAACCTGGCACTGTGTCCTTATCTGCCTTGCTAGCTTGTGTAAATGATATTAAAGTTTGGATGGGTGATAACTTCCATCATTTGAACTAAAATAAGACCGAAGTTATCTTATTTGGCTCCCCTTGTAATTTAGGACCACTGAAAGCAAATATGTGTTAAAATTCGACAAGCAAATAAACTCTGTTGTTAGAGACAGTTTTTTTCCAGCTTAGATTGGTTTGAGTCCTTCCTTACCAAGAGGAGTTTCTCTTTAGTTGGAGAATTTTCTTCATCCCCAGTTTCCATTACATGTGGAGTGCCACAGGGCTCCATCTTAGGCCCGATTTTATTTGCTTTATACTTGCTCCCTCTCTGCTCCATCTTTGAATTTCACAAGGTTCCCTATCATATTTACGCAGATGACACTAAATTATACTTACCAATAAAACCTGGCACTGTGTCCTTATTTGCCTTGCTAGTTTGTGTAAAGGATATGAAAATTTGGATGGGTGACAACTTCCATCATTTAAACCAGGGGTGGGGAACGTTGATCCTGGAGGGCCATTGTCCTGCAGAGTTTAGCTCCAACCCTAATTAAACACACCTGAAGCTAATCAAGGTCTTCAGGATTACTAAAGTTACAGGCAGGTGAGTGTTTTTTTCAGGGTTGGAGCTAACAATGGCCCTCCAGGATCAACGTTCCCCACCCCTGATTTAAACTAAAATAAGACTGAAGTCATCTTATTTGGCTCCCCTCATTTTTTAGATCACTGAAAGCAAATATCCGCACTGAGTTAAAATTCGACAAGCAAATAAACTCTGTTGTAAGAGCCAGTTTTTTCTAGCTTAGGGGATTACAGAAGCTTAAATCTTTTTTATCTTTTAATTACTTCGAGACAGACATTAATGCCTTTATTTCAACGAGGCTTGATTATTGTACTGCCTTATACGCTGGTGTCAACCAGTTTTCCTTTTCACGTTTGCAACTGGTTCAAAATGTTGCAGCTTGTTTTTTGATGGAGAGAAAGAAGAGGGAGCACATCTTAATACATCTACATTGGCTACCGGTTAAATTTAGAATTGATTATAAGGTTTTAACTTTTGTATTTAAAGCCTTGCATGGCCTGGCTCCAGCTTTCATTACAGATCTTATTTGTCCCTATATACTCCTCCAGAGATCTCTTAGATCTTCTTCTGATAATTTATTAACCATTGTCTCACTTTAAATCTTTCTGTAGAACTCGCTACTCAATCTGCTAGATTGTCCGCTTCACTGTGTGCTTTTAAATCGTCCTTTTCACAGGCCTTTTCATAACTCGGCTGTTTAGCTTTTTTTCAGGTCTTATTTTTTGATTAATTTCTTTGGCTACTGTGGGTTTTAAATTAAAATGTAAAATGTTCATCTTTTTTAGGAATAAGGATGTTTAATGTATTTCTTTTTAACCATTATAGTTGTGTGATTATTTTGTATTGTTTGTTGTAAAGCACCTTGGTCAGCTTTTATGTTGTTTTAAGGTGCTATATAAATAGAAATGACCTTGACCTTGATGTACCAACACACAGTTTTGTTTCAGTTGACTCACTGGTGAGCACAACCAAAACTTTACAGTTTCAACTAACTCCAAACTTAATTTGAATGCTTTTGGATTTTTATACTGACACTGATTTAGAACTCAGTTTTACCAACTTTAAATTGTTCTGAGAGTCTAGAAAACTGCACATTTTTGTCAAGTAACAGCTGCCTGTAACTGAGATGCACACAAGAAAGGGTCATTCTGTGTCAAATCAACCACATTTCAGAAAGGTTTCAGAAAGGCACTCAGAGAGTTTGCTGTATGCAATTATTTTGATAGAGGAAACAAATACATTTCTAGTTTCAATATTATTTGTTCTTCAGATATTCTTCTTTAAACACAATAAGTATCATCTGTTTGAAAAGTTACCTACATTTGGTTTTTCGACCACTGAAAATGGGTAAAATTCAACAATTTGAACATGGAATCGCATTGAGATCCCCATATCTATGGGATTGAACCATATAGGGCCTTAAAATGAAGATTACAAAAGAAATGATTATTAAGAATATGAATCTAGAACGAGATTGAGATATCTTTAATACATTTGCATGCAAACTTTGGAAAATAATATTTATGGCACTCAGACAGGTGTGTTTTATGCAATTGAGTTGATAGAAAAAACAAGATGCATTTCTCGTTTCAACATTATTTGTTCTTCAGATATTCCTCTTTAAAAGAAAAAAGTATCAGCTGTATGCAAAGTGACCCACATTTGGTTTTTGACCACTGAAAATGTTTACAATTTAATAATGTACTCATGGAGCCACATTGAGATCTACATATCTCTGGAAATTAAAAATAAAGATGCCAAAATAAAAGTTTGAATCTAAAAGGATATTAAGAGATCTGTAATACTTCATGATTTACAGGTATGCAAACCTCTGACAAAAAACACAAGAAGTGCTTTTTCCCATTTTTGAACGGTCACTGTTGGCATATTACGCAACAAAGATTGCTCAAGTCAACAGATTTTACTGATAGACCTACCAATCTCTGTGTAAAAATAAAATAATGATGCTTCCATCTTTATAAAGTCATTTTTACCCCCAAAATCTCATGTGAAAATTATCATTTTGACTCCCCTCTACAAAACAGTGGATAACTCAGTAAATACACTTCCATAATATTTAATGTTTTGGCTTTCTTCTTTATTTATATACTCCTTTCATGAATGACCCAGAAGTATTTTTGGCTAAAGTTTAGCCATGAATTATTAAATGAAGCATTTCCCCTCAAAATGGGGGTAAAGTGGGTCAGAGCTAACCTTAACCTGCCTCCAAATGCAGGAAATAGTATTACTATTACAAATTAATTTACTATTTTAATTAATATTACAAATACGGTTACAAAATGTACATATATTATGATTATTAAACCTTTTCTGTCTGGTTTCTGAGCGAGTGAAAAAGGTGCAGCAGAATAACACTGGAAGGATGCTGCGTATCAGTAAAAAGTAATTTTTTATGAAAATCCTTCCTATATTACCCAATAATTCCACTTACTCATACACTAATGTGAACACACAGTCCTCAACACAGAAATCTATGGCAAGCCATTTTGACTTTTTAAATTTATTCTCAGGATATGAATTCTTGATATCAACAATTAAATTCTTGATATCTGTAATTGTATTTTCACTAGTGAAATCATTTTAGATATCTGAAATTATATTGATATCAGAAATACATTTTCACTTATCGAAAATGAAAATTTTTACTAGTAGCAATTCAATTGTTGATATCAAGAACTGACATATCAACTAGTGACAATTGAATTCTTGATATCAATGTAATTATTGATATCAAAAATTAGGATTTTACTAGAAAGAATTGTATTTCTGAAATGTGAATTTGGAATTTCAACTAGTAAGAAATCAATACTTGATATCAACAATTGAATTTGAATGGCAGCCTATGGTGATATTTCACTAGTGAAAATACAGATATCAAGAATTATAGTTTTTATTAGTTGAAATGTAATTCCTGATATCAAGAATTCAAATCCTGAGAATGAATAAAAGTCAAAACGGCTTGCCATAGAAAACAACACTGAGAAAGTGCATGAAAGAGGCTTAAAGGGTTAGTTCACCCAAAAATTCAAATAATGTAATTTATTACTCACCCTCATGGCGTTCCACACCCGTAAGACCTTCGTTCATCTTCAGAACACAAATTAAGATATTTTTGATGAAATCCGATGGCTCAGTGAGGCCTGAGCAATGACATTTCCTCTCTCAAGATCCATTAATGTACTAAAAACATATTTAAATCAGTTCATGTGAGTACAGTGGTTCAATATTAATATTATAAAGCCATGAGAATATTTTTGGTGCGCCAAAATAACGACTTATATAGTGATGGCGGATTTCATGAAGCTTCAGAGCGTTTTGAGTCGAATCATGATTCGGATCGCGTATCAAACCGTCAAACTGCTGAAATCACGTGACTTTGGTGCACTGATTCGATTCATAACGCTCCGAAGCTTCCTGAAGCAGTGTTTTGAAATCGGCCATCACTATATAAGTCGTTATTTTGTTTTTTTGGCGCACCAAAAATATTCTCGTGGCTTTATAATATTAATATTGAACCACTGTACTCACATGAACTGATTTAAATATGTTTTTAGTACATTAATGGATCTTGAGAGAGGAATGTCATTGCTCAGGCCTCACTGAGCCATCGGATTTCATCAAAAATATCTTAATTTGTGTTCCGAAGATTCACGAAGGTCTTATGGGTGTGGAACGGCATAAGGGTGAGTAATAAATGACATTATTTTAATTTTTGGGTGAACTAACCCTTTGATTATGTATTTTGATGGGTGTCATGACACCATGCGGCCGCTAGATGTCGGGCAAACGCAACAAAAGTGACTCGCTTTTCAGCGGCTTCATTTTCCACTGCGAATCCAGCAGGAACAAACTGTACCGCAAATGAATCCCATAAATCAATAATAAGCTAATCACATGTGCGCTTCGGTTATCTCCGCGTATCCACACGTCTATGCGCGCGGATCAGCACATTCGCACTTTCAGTTTCAGTCGTTCTGCTGCTCAGATGCGTCTGTATTTCTCCAAACGTTTTTTCATAAGGAACATTCATTATTGGCTCGTCACATGCTGACGTATCCCGCTCGCAGCACTGCGGGTTTATGTTTGAGAATAAAACATCTGATATAACACTGATATTTAGTGCGCAATCGTGCGTTCGGCTCCCGAGTTAAACACCAAAACATCTTCGTGCTCAAACAGGGAAAACGGGAAACCGCAGCAAGAATAAAGCAACGAGAGCGCGAGGAAACCGGAGAGGAGGGGCGCGCGCGTGCGTTTCCTCTCCGCAGCAAGAATCCATTGAGAGAGAGAGAGAGAGAGAGAGAGAGAGAAAGAGAGGGAGAAGAAAGGAAAAGCAGCAGCTCCACGCCACTCCTTTGTTTTAGGAAATCGCTTGAATCGCTCGAAGGACTGGAATGATGCATCGCGTTTCTCTCGCGTTTTCCCGCGACGCCTGTTTTTAAAGGCGAACTTCATGATTTTGCGTTTGATTTAGTGGCGTTTGAGATCCGAAACCTTCAGACGCATTAAGCGTTTCCTTCGCGTCGAGCGTCCATGTGTTTAGATTCTGCGCTTTCCGTCTCACATCAGAGGATATTCTGACGCGTTCCGACGCTTTCTGCTCGAGGTTCGAGTCTGTTATTCGCGTCCAGGCCCGAGATATTCGCTACTCTTCAAAGGCCTTTAATGCGGCACACGCGCGTCACACTGTAACGGGTTTTAACGCGTCAGATGAGCGTCAGTTCTGCTCGCTGATCCTCTGCCAGAACATCTCGTCTTCGTTATTCGCTCTTCATACGCAACATCTGCGGCCCACTTCAATGTTAATGTCGACCGACGTCGCATCTGTAATGCTGCCCGTGAGCCGCGGGATCCTGGAGCGCGAGAGGGATCTGGACTCGGGTTCGGCGGCGGTTCGGGGGATGAAGCGCGGGGACCCGGAGCCGGAGGGCGCCGCGGCGGCGGGGGATCCTGTCGGGGCTGAGTGCAAACGAGCGCGGATGGACGGTACCGGAGAGCTCGGACAGGTAAGCGTTAAAATCACGACTCTGTGTGAAGCTCGGCTTGATTTGTGTTTCTGAAACAATGTAACGCTCTGGCTGAGACATTCCAAGCATCAGTCCCTGATGGACACCATCACTTGATCCTCAGTGCAGTAGATGTTCCTGAATCATGGAGATGGTTTCCTAGTCTCATCCGAGGCCTCCATCTCTCCATCCTGCGGTACTTTTCCATGGGCACCTCTGCCCCATTCCTCTATGAATGTAGACAGACGTGATCTCATCTCTCATTTCAGCAGTTTCTCCAACCATCCATCCCTCTTTCTTTCTTTCCGTTCATTTGTTCTGTTTCTCCGGTAAGTGATCTAAAGTGCTGCATGTACTAATGGCTCATTTTCACTGGCTAATGGCTCACGGTTTCTCTAAACTGCACCATGACGGGCTCAAGACTGAGCAGATGTGTGTGTGTGTGTGTGTGTGTGTGTGTGTGAACGCTTGCCCGTGTAGCCCAAAAAAGGTATTGATCCTGCTCCGAGAGAGTGTCTGGAAATTTGCCTGCAGCAGCGGAGAGAGAAGTGGAGTGGGGGCTGCAGGAATCAAACCATTCGGTAACAAGA
This sequence comes from Anabarilius grahami, assembly GCA_003731715.1. Taxonomy (NCBI): domain Eukaryota; kingdom Metazoa; phylum Chordata; class Actinopteri; order Cypriniformes; family Xenocyprididae; genus Anabarilius; species Anabarilius grahami. The sequence goes on along the minus strand of RJVU01051519.1, from coordinate 9,091,706 downwards.
GACGCGCATTTATGGAAAGCAAGAGATTGAGAAGGAGGAAATTAAAGGAGTGAGACGTCTGTAAACACACCATCATCCAGCCTGTTTAAAAACACACTTCCAGTGACGTATGAAGCAGTGAAATCCGAGCACAGTTGGGGAAAAACCAGGCCTAAAAAAAACATCATTTAGGTGTTCGTGCTGCGTGCTCTCGTTTAGAAGTTGTTGTTTGTGAGTATGTTTCCATCCATCTATTTTTATGCACATTTTGGGATATCGCATCAAAAACCGCTGGATGGAAATGCCAAGATGTGCTTAAAATGCGCTTGTTTGAGTCTATCCCATAAGAAAACATGCGATGGAAACACGTTTACCGGATAAATTCCTCGATGTGCATCTAAAGAATCACTTTGTGCGATGGGAAGGCATAACTGGACCAACCAGTGGAAAAACCTCGTTGCAAAGCATCTGAAATGCTGTTTTGGTCATTCAGAAGTCTGTCGTCAATGTGCTTCGGTATAATTCCTCCCGGAACGGTCTTATATATCCGCGTTCCCAAACAGCAGCACCAGCCTCTGAAAGCAAGATTACACGTTTATTGCGTTTCGTCTGACGGAAATGATTATAAGCAGTGGATTCTCCTATGTTTTTTAGTGATAGTTATTATCAGGAAGAGGTGATTTTGTTCTCTTTGGATGGAAACTGTGCTTTATTCGCAACTTAAAGTTCGGAAGTTTGGATGGAAACATAGCTTATGTGACATTTCATTGGTTAAAAGGTGTAGGAACCCCAATGCTGTTCACTGTTCCACTAACGCTGATATTAAAATCACATCAGTTTACCACAGCCTCTCTCTCTCTCTCTCACACACACATGCATCAGAAGAGGATTTGCTGTATCACTGACAGTAAAGAGGCTTTTTGTTGTGCTAAAGAGATCTGTACTTGTTTCAGAGTGGCATTAGTCTCTGATCTCCCATTTATCCTGACGCGGGCTGCTGGGTGGGGGTTAATACACACACACACACACACTCACTCTCTCACACACACACACTGATTGGAGATTTGCAGATAAGCCTTTGCTTTTTTTTTGCAGTCGGATTTATTGAATATCCTGGGGAACTTTGATCAGATTCCGTTGCGATGCCGTCGGGTCACTCTGACTGCCGCACAGAGGCCGTTTGTGACGTGCCCTACTTACCCCACGTCTCCAGTAATTACCCTTATGGGATTGCACACATGTGTTACCATGACAACTTTGAACTTTGACCCCGCGAGCAGAGCAGTAAAATCGGGGTGTGGCGGTGATGGTTATTGCCACAGACAATGGAACAAGCACACGCGTCTCGGGTGGTTTTGTGCCTGTGCTCATGGAGTCAAGAAAGTGTTGAAGCATCATCACGGTTTAGTCCATGCTTCACATCTGTCTGTTTCCATCCACCTATTTTTTTTGTGCATTTTGGGATATCGCCTAAAAAAAACGCTGGATTGAAACGCCAAGATGCACATACATTTTAAAAATGCGCTCTAGGGGGTTGGATACATTTTTATGCGGCACAAAAACATGCGCATAAACTACGACGGAAACACTTTTACCGAATAAATTCGTTGATGCGCATCAAAAAAGACGTGAAGGTATAACTGGACCAAGCAGCGGTCAGATCATCTGAAGTGCTGCTTTGGTCATTCTGTAACGCCTGAGCAAAGTCTGTCGTCGTTTAATTCCCTCCAGAAGCGCCTCACACGATCGTGTTCTCAAACACCAGCGTCTGAATGCAGGATAACATGACAGCGTTTGTGTTTCGTCTGCGCGCTCTGAGGCACAAATAATTGATGTTATTAAGTACGGTGACTTCTACTGCAGCAACTTCCATTTTTCTGATATTTAAGTAGTAAATATTAGTGATATTTAGCGGCAGTTTATCAGGAAGTGACTATTTTGTTCTCTTCAACTCACTGGATGGAAACCGTGCTTTATTTGCAAATGTGTTATGCGGTATTCGAAATTTCAAACAAATGAAATACGCGGCTTTGGATGGAAACATAGCTAATGTTATTGGTGTAAAATCATCTTTGGTCTTTTTGTTGTTTGATGTGGTCAGTGACTGAAACTTTATAAGCAGAAACAGAAGTGCGACGTGAACGATCGAACACTGTTTCAAGCAGACGGTCTTCAGTGCGAATTTTTACTAATGTAAATTCTTCAAAAAGTGTTTGAGCTTAAAGATAAAGGACCGTCGAAGACATTCACGCTAATGTCGGCTCTCTGCGTTAGTGCCGAGAATGTTTGTTCCGTACGGCCGTCTGACGTGTTTCTGAATGCAACGATGCATGAAATCGAGCAGCAGCGTTAGAAGTTTATTTCCATGTACTTGCACAGTTTGTTTCAGGCGTTCTCTCCCCTTTAGAGATATTTACCGACCTTTTAAAAGCACTTTATTTTTTTATTTAAGTGTGTTGAGCAATGTGTTTTTCATTTTCTTGTACTTTGTTTTTCAGTACCTCATTGAGGGAGTCTTTCTCTCTCTCTCTCTCTCGCACATGCACACACACACTCGCACACACACACACACACACACACACACACACACACAATCTAAC
>RJVU01051519.1:9050179-9089118 GCA_003731715.1 Anabarilius grahami | reverse complement strand
TCAGGACGCCAGACCTCCATCTTAAATGTGTTCAGCAGTTATACACACACACACACACACACACACACACAGGAAGCATAAAACTACAGTCAGTCAGTCAGACTCATGGCTCACTAACAGACACAAGAAGTAACGGAGAGGTTTGAAACACACGTCCTCTCATTCGCAAATCATCTCGTCTTTCTTCTTCACCTCCGTCCTTCACTGAGCTCCTCCTCCTCTTCAGCTCGACCATCTGTTCTCGTTCTCGTCTCTCTTTTGCCTGATCGCTCCATTCTGCTGTTCTCCTTTAACAGGAAGTTACAGGTCAGTAAGTTTGAGGGAATCGTCATTTCTACACTCTCAGAAGATCTGCGAGTTCTTCCAGTGAGACGCTGCTCAGTAGAGTGTGTGTGTGTGTGTGTGTGTGTGTGTTGGCAGTGAGCGGCTCCTCAGTCCTTAAGGAAATGAGGCACATGACGGGGTTCTGTATGACTCATTGTCTCTCTCTGCTCTAGTCGTCTGTTTCACACACATGGACTCCAGATGTTTCTGTCTTTATTCTCTGGACGGCCTTTAGTGCAGATCAGAGCTGATCCTCAAATATCAGCAGAAAAAACACATTCAGCCTTTCAGTTGGAAACCAGATTCTGGCCTGAATCACGTTAAACCTGTCAGGAAAATGTCTGCCCCATATTTCACCCCAAAACCAGAAGAACTTTTCTTTTGAATAATGAAGATGACTTTAAGCCTCTTTTTAAGACCGCGTTTTTTCCATTATTTTTCATTCCCTTTTTTGTGATGCGAAGAAATAAAATAGCATTTTTTTTTTTTGTTTTTAAAGGTTAGTTGACCCAAAAAATGAAAATTCTGCCATTTAGATGAAGATCTTCTTGATGAAATCTGAGCTTTATCCTCCTCCATTGACAGTCTACGCAACTACCACTTTAAACATCATTAAAATAACCCATGTGACTCCAGTGGTTTAACCTCGGTTTTATGTGCTTTGTTTGTGAAAAATACATAATTTACCACTTTATTTACAAAATATTAATCTCCAACGCACCTTCATGTAACAACGTCTCTTCTCACGTCAACACGTGTATGCGTCATGGTGGTCTTGTGAAAACTTTATTTTGTAAATAAAGTGGTAAATAGTTTTTTTGCACAAACAAAGCACTCGACACTTCGTAAAACTGAGGTTAAACCACTGGAGTCACATGGGTTACTTTAATGATGCCTTTACTACCTTTCTGGGGCTTGAAAGCGGTAGTTGCGTAGACTGTCAATGGAGGAACAGAAAGCTCTCAGATATCATATCTAAAGTTGTGTTCTGAAGATGAACGAATGTCTTACTTGTGTGGAACGACATGAGGGTGAATAATTAATGACAGAAATTTAATTTTTAGGTGAAGTAACCCTTTAAGTTCATTTGTACATAATTTAATGTACACTCGTAAATAAAGGTTCTTTATTGGCATTTTTGGTTCCATGGAGAACCTTTAACAACCATGTGCGATGAAAAGTTATTTTATTATTAAGATATTTAAGATTATTAAAATTAGATTATTATTAAAAATGGTTCTTTTAAGAACTGATCGCTGAAAGGTTCTTCTATGGCATTGCTGCAAAAAAAACCTTTTGAAACATTCATTTTCAACAGTGTATACTGATTTAAATGAATAAGTCGTGGGCTAGAGTGATTTATTACTGTAATGTACAAAATGAGATTTTTTTTGCATTACAGCAAAGAGTCGCCATTAAGAACAATGAACAAAAAAGCTCTGAAATATTAGAGTAATGAGAATTTGTGGTCATAAAGGAGACAATATCAGAAAATCACCATGGGTCCTATAAATAGGCTTAATTTTCATGATGCAAAATATGATTTGTTTATCGTTTTTATGCAGTGGAGTCATAAGAGACTCATGAGGTTTACTGTGCAAACATCAGCACTGCAGATTATTTCCAGTATCGGCATCATGAGTCGGCCGTGCTGGAGCAGTGCTGTTTCGCAGTGATGTTTGCAGCGCAGTGCGCAGTGCTAAGTGTTCCCTCAGGGGACTGTAGGAGGGACATTAGTTCCAGCTGGGAGCCGCGCGGAGCTCAAAGAGGGTGTTTATCAAGAGTAGATGAAAAGAGACACAGCAGCAGAGCAGAGATAACCCACGATTCTCCACACTGTTAACACTGTCTCTTCAAAATCATCTTCAACTCCATTCACTGTGCTGAGAGTGAAAACGTTTCCGCTCATCCTGATCAGTTTGTTTCCCATCAGCCTCATATCATGATGTGTTGTGTAAGTGTCCCGATCCGCTCGTCTCATCTGCGATAAATATTAACTACGGCACATCTTTTGGACTCTAATAAGTAACCGTTAAACCACAATTCCTGCTGCAGTGCTGCGTCACCTCCGTTCACTGTCCGTGTCGTGATTATCCTCTTGTTTTAATGTGTAAACAATAGACAGGCTTGAACTCTGACGGAGCAGCGAGGCGCGTGTGAGCCAGCGCTAATCTGATTATACACCACTATAGACCAATTAAACGCGGAGCCCAATTAGACGCACAGAGATACAGACAGTGAGAGTGAGAGAGACCGTTCCTAAGGATCGCATACATTTTTCATGGTGAAGGCAATCCCATAATGCATTGCTCTAAGATCAGCGAAAACAAATCCAAGATGGCAATCATCTAAAATTCAGATTTTGTGATTTAAAATGTGTTTTATGAAACAAATGAGTAAAAAAAAAAGTATAAACACCAGGTTTGATTTGCTTGTTTATTGAGCTGCACTATTTGGCCCAAAATTTTGTGCTAATATATTAATTTGACATTATTATTATTATTATTATTATTGCTAAATAAAAATATTTAACCAAATAAGAAATATAACTATTGTAATAACTTTCATTATTAAAATAATAAAAATAAAAATGAGTATTTAAGGAGAAATAAAACTATAATAATTAGAAAATAATAATAATAATTTTATTTTACAGAAAACTGTGTGAAAAATTGCAGGGTTACCTATGAAAATGCAAGCAACCTATGACTAAATAATTAGAAAGGTCTAAAGATTTATTATAAAATATTATCTTATGATAAAAATCTGTGACAATTTCGTTTTTTTTCAGGAGGTTTGCAAAATCAAAAATGGAGTCCATGTATTTAATTTGTGCCTTTTATGCATCCACTGTAGAGTCTTATCTGTCACATGTCCGTTTCATACTGAATGCCAGAGGGCGCCCTTGAGCAGATACTCCAAATATACCTCGCAGAAGTAATTTAACGCACTCCGTTCCCGGAAATCCCCTATGGACATCATACTGTCACTGTAACTGAATAAAAAGTTAGAAACGCTTTGATTAAACATGAATATAATAAACGCACGACTGCGACAATATATGGTTTATCCGTGTTCTTTAATCCCTCTTGGGTATTTCCATAATAATAAAGTATATTTATAATGCAATGCTAATCAAAATGCTATTTCAAACACTCGACTGATGCCATGAAGTGAGCTTGGAGTAAAAACGCGTTGTTAAATGTTGTCTTTTGTTAGACGAGGTTCATAACCGCTTCTCATGTTTGGAAAGTTTGTATGTTTGACGCGTGTTGCTTTTTAAAATGAAGTGCTTTCAGATGGAGCGCCATTTACTACTGATCACAGAGCAGCTCTTCACTAACATGCTGAGTACATGGTATATAATTAAAAATGGAAAAAATCACAGCGTTTCTGATTTCATAATCGCACTAAGCCAAATCGCAGTTTGTTTAATTTCAATTAATTGTGCGTCCCTAATGCCGATTGAAAGGAGAGACATGTTGGATGAAAATTGCTGAATATCATTAAATACTATTTGCATGTTTTCAATATTTTTGTGTAGTTGAATTTGCAACATGCTAACAGCGAACCTTTGGAATCTATTAGACTTTCCCATGAGCAGTGAGTGGAACTGAGCGCTCAGAATCGTTTGCGTTGGAGGTTCTGTAGACGACAGTTGTCCTTTCAGGTTAATTAACGTCCAGTACTCTGAACGAGTGTGTTCGTTCTCTCAGGTAGAACTGGTTCAACCTCGTCCACTGTTGAGCGCCCTTGATCTCGTATCTCAGGCCAGTAATTGAGGTCATTTTGAGGGGCTTTTGCCCCCCAGGTTTAATTAAAGCCGTCATTATTCACAGATCTGCTGCTTAAATGGTTTCAATTGTGCAGTTGATCTCAATGCGAAAGTGACGCTTTATATTGGTGTCACACAAATGACCGTCTCTCTCTCCAGCTGGGCTGATGTCACGCTGCTGTTCATTATGGAGGTCAATCACTCTGAAATACAGTATCAGCTCTTTCTGTACAACAGACTCCCAGAACCGGTGTGTGACCTCGCGTATTCGCTAGATGCAATTTCTCAATCACAAATAATAAAAACGTACGTACGTGTTCTATTTTTTTTATCTTGTGAATTTTATATTATTATGCAGTTCCATCATGATCCCTGGTTAGGAAACCCTTAAACTATGACGCTGTTTTCCATCGATACGGTTTCGTCCCTTCAGGTGAAGGTTGCATGTAGTTGACAATGAGGAGCTTCACAACAGCTTAAAATGAATGGAAAAGAATTAAACGCTGATTATTGTCCCAGTGTTTTAGATTAGCATTGTAGATTACAGCAGCAGCTGTAGAGCGTGTGTGTGTGTGTGTGTTCAGATTGCTCAGTTAGTGTAGTTAATCTCACTCTTTATCTTCTTTTTCTCTCTGTAATCCCTCCATCCGTCTCTTTATCTATTTATCACCAGCCGTTCGACTGTGAGCTTCACATCTGCTCTATTTTCAGATGTCTGTATTATCATCAATATCATAATATAATCTCTTGTGATGCCTAAAAAATAAACATTTGGCCAGTTGAACATCAATATAGGATTTGAGCATTTAATTGAAGTGAATGCCATATGATGATGATGATGATATTTAGTACTGAGAGCATTTCCATTTGCTGTGATTTTACATGATTTAACCTCAGATAGTGCTAGTTTAGTGGGCAAATCGGTTAAATAACTTATCTTGGTCTGCTGCAATTGATTAATCACATGTTTGTGGTTATTTGATGTAATTGCAACTGAGATAACCGTAATAATTGTGCAATTTAAATTTAAATTTTGCCATCCAAATAAGGGAAGTTTTAGAAGTGCCATCAAATGCATGATACTGAACGTACATTTTCGGTTAAAGAATATAAAAAAACACTGTTATAAAGTACGCAAAGAAGGTCTTCCTGCATGTGAAATAAAGGCTTATGGGTTTAATCAGGCTGCATTACTTTATTATATTATAAAAAAATTATGCAAATTAATTTTTACAGCATGAAAGAATCATATGGACCCATTTTATTATAATTTTTATGTACTTTTCCAAGTGAAAAACATTTAACGTAATGAAATCATTGATCGCAGTTATTTGTATGAAAATTGTCAGCACAAAATTCATGATCGCGACTGAGTTTGACCATTTATAAAAATTGTTTTTTGGATTTCTAATCAGGCAGTGAATAGAAGGCAAATATTATCTTTGAAAAGCCAAGATTGGTTTGTTTATCTTAAGAGAAAGTGTAGAGAGAGAGAGAGAGAGAGAGAGAGAGAGGGAGAGAGTGATATGGGAGGAGAGACAGAAGAGAGAGAGAGACAGCCGAGAGGGGGAGGAGAGACGCACACAGACAGAAAGACAGACCGAGCGAGAGGAGGGGAATGAGAGAGGGAGATTTTGAATGTGTCAGACACTGTCAGAGGGATTGTGAGCGCTGACGTCTGAGAGCAGGAAACGCTGCCGTCGCTGTTGCCATCGCCGTCGTGTTGAATAGGATGATGGGAGTCTTTTACCCTCCTGTGCGGCCGGTGAGTTTTCAATCATTCATGTTGCTGCATTTCCTGCCTGGAGAAATCGATACGCACAAGTGTAATTCACTCGTGCGTGTGTGTGTGTGTGTGCGTGTGTGTGTGTGGGGGGCATAAAGCAGGTCTGATGGAGGTGAGGAAAGTCTCATGTGTTTCTCGTGTGTTTCTCCAGCTGTCTGTCTTGACTGAAGGGGCCAGGTGCTGGTGAACAGTTGTTCCTTCATCCGTCTGTCTGTCTCATTGTGTCTTCCTCTCTCCGGTCTCTCACACACATGCAGCTTCAGTATTAGCAATACAAATCAGTCTTTTATTAGTTAAAAGCAGTCTCTCTGTGTATGTGTGTGTGTGTGTCATACCTTGGAATCTGTGTGTCTCTCTCTCTCTCTGTCCCTCCCCCTCTCCTGCTGTTTCCCGAGGGCTCGAGCAGCTGTTATCTCGGTGTTTTCCTTTAAAAGCAGGAATGAGATGGAGGGGGTGTAGAGAATGGAAATTGATTTTTAAAGGTGACGCTCAGGGAGAAGCTTGGGAGAAGATGTGTGTGTGTGTGTGTGTGTTTAGGTGAGGATCTGATGCCACTGTTCATACCGTAAGTGGACTGTAAAGCTCAGAACTGAAGCGCTCGTGACCGAATGCAGCTCATTCCTCCTGACTGAGGCTGGCTGAAGTATGTTGAACTCCACCCAGCGTTTGCCCTGAAGGGTGGGAGAGACGCTTACCTGTCGCCTCATGATCTCACACGCTCGCTTTAGAAAACTCAGACAGCTGCCTTTGTTTTGCACAGAAATGTAGGTCTATATTTCCCCTAAAACTCTTTTGGTTGACTTGTTTTGGACATCTGATACACGTACGCATCTGAATGAGGAGGACAGATGCTTGTTAAACTCACACAAACACCTTTCTTTCTATTAAACTTATTTTATTGGACTGCTTTGCTTTAAATGCAAGTAGATTTTATTTGGCAAGATCCTCTTGAATGAGATCCTTACGGGAAACGTTTTTGAATTTTTATCATGTGTACTTTTAAACGTGTAATTTTAATCTATTGTATTTTCTATTTCATTTTATTGTATTTTTAAGCTACTCTTGTGTAACTTGTAGGAAATGTACAACACGACTCTTGACATGGCGTAACCCCTCTAGGTCGAACCGCCCGCTCTAAGAGGGACTCGAACCCGGGTACGCTGGCATGGGAGTCGGGCCCTTTAACAAGGAGGCTGAAGATCGCAGTTGCGCCTCTTGAGTTCAAGGGAGTGAGGTTTACATGCACAGCTCCTACTAGCTTACGTCTGTTACAATGGCATAAAAAAATTATTCTGCCTACTACACAAACCCTAAAAGAATTTGCAAAAGTGTTCCAGTTTGCCAGAAGCCAAACACAATCGTGGCTCCTAAATGAAATCCATTTGCCATTTTGTCATGATCTGACCCAATGTCATTCTGCATGATTTCTGATTGTTGATGTCTTTGCTCGAGTGTCTGAACTGCACGCAGGAATCGCAGTATGAATCTTAAACATGAGAATATAGAGGTAGACACAACACAATCTCAGCTGGACATGCTGTCGATTACTGCAAGAAATCCATTTTCCATCCAAAGTTGCGAATTTAACTTGCGTGCAAAATTGGAATATTGCATTAAACATTTGCGATGTGTTTCCATCCCATGTGTTCAAGTGAACAGCATCATCACTTCCTGGGAAGTTGGTGCAAAATATCAGTAAAAAAAAATGTAAGTTGCTCTTGTTTCCTCCATCATAAATGAGTTCTGGAGGGAATTAAACCAAATCATTCTGATGACAGACTTTGACTAACCAAACATTTGAGATTCTGTGATGCGATTGGTCCGCTGGTTAGTCCAGTTATCCAATCACAGCCTCTGCTGAGGCAAAGTCACGGGAGTTTTTCATTGTGCATCGCGGGATTCATACAGTAATGTGTTTCCATCAAAGTTTGTCGTCTTATCAGATAAAAAAAGTTTTTTATGTGCATGTTTTTTCCATAATTTATTTAATGAATGCGTATCTTCCCATCCAGCTTTTTTTTTTAATGCAATATCCTGAAATTTGCATAAAAAAATATGGATAGAAATATGGCAAGTGAGAGGCTTCAACAGAACGATATTAATAATTGTAACTTTTGCATGTTTTAATGCATAATCGTGGCACATTAAAAGCGACATAACTGTTCATAAAGCAGTTTTCTTGGGTCAAACTACTCATGAAGAAATTGCATTACAATAACGCATCACCAGAAGATCATTGACCCAGAAAACATGATTTAGACACATTCACATTCCTGCTTTTAAATCAACATGGCTGTTAGACATGACACATTACTATACATGCATGTATAATCATCAGACGTGTGTGTGATACAGCTTAACCCAGAATATTTGTTTAATGAGAGCGTTTGATCCACATGGCATCAACACAAGCGATTCATGACCACATGAGACGCAACACAATATAAAACTGGCATGAAGACTGCGAGCAGAGATGTGTGTCATGAAACGTGTTTGCTATTCTTGGGTTGGTTTATCGGTGTGAGAGTTCAGAGGTAACTCCGCGGTCGAGAGCTCATGTTCTACACACAGCGGACTGATACAGGACAATAAACTCGGGTTTTGCTTGTCTGTCGGTGAAGCTCTGGCACCGAGTTGTTTTCTCTTTGTGTGTGTTGTGTTAAGGAGCAGTCCTCTATCCAAACTAGATCAACTCGTTTCCCGTTGGTGGCACATGTGCTTGAAGGTGGAGTGTGTGAGAGACAAACATTCACACTCACACGTGTGTGTGTTTCTCTCAAACACGAGTGTTTGCAGGCTTTTATCTGGGCTGTTTTGGACCCACGAACCTTTGGACCCTACTGGACTCTGATTGGTGAGGAAAGAACGAACAGACACGCCCCCTAAAGAGAGTGAAGAGAGGGGTCAGGTTACAGTCGACCAATCAGTGTGCAGCTGTGGGCGGGTCCATCTGTAGTTTAGGCTGGTTTGAACAGAGCATTGCTTTATGCATCAATGCAGGAGGGTTTCATCACTGTTTAACACGCTCGATTTCTACATTCATTGTCATTTTAAGCCAGTTTGCTCATATTTGGTACCACCTCTGGGCAGCTGCTTTTAAGTCACTTTTATTAGTGTTATTTATATACTATATTATAGTTTTTATTCATGTTTTGAATAAGCGTTTCTATGTTTTAATAGGACAACAGCACATTTGTCAAAAAGATGACTGGATGACCGTCATATAGAGCGCTGTGATCCGTCATCTTGTTGTTTTCTGCCACTAACACACATCGATCTGTATGTAACGACTCACTGAAGCGTCTGAATGTTCAGTGCGCGGCATTCTGATGTAGTGACTCGATATGTCGTCTATTGTCAGGAGTGATTGTGGCAGCTAATGATCAGAACGGCTGTGATCCGTTACAGCGGACGGTGCGACCCGTGGCACAGCTGCCATATATAACAGCGGCACGTTAGACAGATGCCAGCTGACCCGTAACTAAAGCTGCCAGTGTTTAGAAGCCCTCGCTCGGCTGAACACACGCTCACAGCGTTTATGACGAGCATCAGAGAGTGTCTTCTGTGTCATAATTATATGGATTAATAAAGGCCTCTAGTACAACTGAAGGGAAATATGCATAATATGCATCTGCTGCAGTGAATCTCAGCGTTTGTGCATCAGTTTTAGTGTCATGAGCCTGAACACACGGAGTAATTCTTGTCGACTGTACGATAATCAGAATCTATGCAGTGTGAAGGAAGCTATGAAAAGAACAATCACACTTCACTGTATTGTGCAAAAATTACCATGCCATTATAAAGACTTGTTCACACCAACAACAACTATATTAGCATCCACACCAGATATCGTTGTGTTTATTATAAGCATGCTGCGGTTTTGTCGTCTGCTGCTTTAAAGGGGACCTATAATTCCCCTTTAACAAGATGTAATATCAGTCTCTGGTGTCCCCAGAGTGTGTCTGTGAAGTTTCAGCTCAAAATACCCCACAGATCATTTATTATAGCTTGTTAAATTTGCCCCTATTTGGGTGCGAGAAAAAACACGCCGTTTTTGTGTGTGTCCCTTTAAATGCAAATGAGCTGCTGCTCCCCGCCCCCTTTCCAGAAGAGGGCGGAGCTTTAACAGCTCAACAACAACAAATCTGGAGAATCTCACGCAGCCAAAATGACGAACGGTGTTCAGCCTTACATTGTTCAAACCGGAGTCGACACTGATGGAGAGACTCAGGAAGAAGTTACAACTTTTAGAATGAAACTGGACGTTTCTGAATGGTTAGTGGATAAATGTATGTAGTTGCTGTGGAGTTGATTCAACTCATCCACTAGCATGTGCCGTCATGTTCATCTTTTGTGCAAATCCAGTGTTGAATTGACTGGCCATGGCGTTAAAACTGGTACACCGTTGTCGCTTGTGAAAACAAAATGGTGGCACCGTGGGTGGAAATATGCAGATTAAGGGGCGGTAATATTATAAGATCCCCTTCCTACGTCACTTGGGAAGCGAAATCAGAGCGGCTCATTTTTTTCACATGCTTGCAGAGAAAGTCTTGCCAAAACAAAGTTATTAGGTTGTCCTTTTTCACGTTTTCTGGGTTGGTAGATGCACCGGGGACCCGATTATAGCACTTAAAACATGGAAAAAGTCAGATTTTCATGATGTCCTCTTTAAATGCTCGAGTTCTTTAAAGTTTGGTGGATTCTGATTGGCTGTCAATGTTTTATCATTTATCAGCTGGAAATAAAATCACTCTGAAAGTGATTCCAATGATATTGTTTCTCTGTGCTGTTATAGTTTTTATTTACAACAATTAAGGATCATTGTAGTTATCGTTCTTGGTGTGAGCGGTCCTTAAGTCACTAGGAGATTTTCTTTTTTCAACTTTAAAAACAACAAAGACACATTTTGAAATTGAAATGATTTATAAAACGGATTCTGTACATTCAGTGCTTCAGGTTGATGCAAAGCGGGTTCATAAATATTTGGAACAATAATATTTGCGGACATAGAAATGGCATAAACGAGTCCTCTAATGCTGCTGAGTTCTGAAATGTAGCTCATGAATGTTCCTTGTGGTTCACGGGAAGATCTCAGAGCTATAAATACCAGGGTGTCTTTCACTGCTTGTCTGTCTCTCTCCTCGTCCATGTCTCTCTCTCTCTCCGTTCTCATCCTGCTGCCATGTAGGGAAGTGATGCTGGAGGAGGAATGCACACTTGACAGAACAGTGTTTTCCCCCCTCTCTCTCTCTCTCTCTCTCTCTCTCTTTCTTTCTCTCTCTCTCTCTCTGCAGTGATGTGTCGTGCATTTCTCAGAGAGATCATCAGTTTAGCTCAGAATCTCTCCAGAGGAGTTTCATCAATGGCTGATTCACACAAAATCAGTTATATTTTGCATTATGAAAATGAAGNGCATAAACGAGTCCTCTAATGCTGCTGAGTTCTGAAATGTAGCTCATGAATGTTCCTTGTGGTTCACGGGAAGATCTCAGAGCTATAAATACCAGGGTGTCTTTCACTGCTTGTCTGTCTCTCTCCTCGTCCATGTCTCTCTCTCTCTCCGTTCTCATCCTGCTGCCATGTAGGGAAGTGATGCTGGAGGAGGAATGCACACTTGACAGAACAGTGTTTTCCCCCCTCTCTCTCTCTCTCTGCAGTGATGTGTCGTGCATTTCTCAGAGAGATCATCAGTTTAGCTCAGAATCTCTCCAGAGGAGTTTCATCAATGGCTGAATCTCACGAAAACACATTTCAGCACAAAATCAGTTATATTTTGCATTATGAAAATGAAGCCTGTTTTCACCAATACTTATTATTGTACTGCAAAAAAACTGATTTTCATTAATGTAATGCAAGAATAACATGGTAGTATTTGTTATATTGTCTAATTTATGCTGATTTTTGTTTTTTTAATACTGTAAATGCCATAAATAAAAAACCTAAATTTTCCTAAAATAGACTTTTATTAGTTTATGCAAAATGTATTTTTAATTAAAAAAAGAAGCCGTTTTTGTTTTTTACATTTAGCACATCTCCAATACTGTAAAAAAACCTCACTTTCATTAATGCAAGAATAACATGGTAGAATGTTGTTTAATTTATGCTGATTTTAAATATATTTGTGGGTCAAAGATGAAAAGGGGGTTTCAAGCATCAAAAAAGTGCAATACAGCTTTAAATTGATTTCCCCCCCCCCCCCCCCCCCCTGTACATTAGAATGTCGTTTAATTTTATATTTTTGTGCAAAAAATAATCACTATCATATTTTATTTTTATTTTTTTTACCATGATTTACAGAATTCAGTCATTCAGTGTAACAATATGTATCAGAAAATCTTATTAGGCATATTTTAAAACATGAATTATTTGATGACATAATAAAATACTTTATTTAAGGATCACAGTGCAGCCCTCAAATGAATTATCCAATTAATTGTCACTTTAAAATCTTTATACTTTGCTAATATTCTTCAAAACAGTAGGTTTTACCCAGCAAGAAGAAAAACCATTTAAAATATTTAGTATGAATCATATATTCTTTTAAATATTTGAATAATTACAGGTCAGAATAAGTATATTGTTTCATTTTTACATAAATATATTGTTACTCTAAATGACATTTTTGCCAAAACGGGTATTGGGGACGACATATTGTCATTTTTCTCATAATTGCAATATTTTTAGTATTAGTCTGTATCATTAAAGTAGTTTCAATAATATTTTAATACACACAATGTGAACCTAAAACCTAACTGTCCAAAAGTAGACTTTCATTTTCTTTATGCAAAACATCACCCCCCCCACCCCCTTGATTTTCACATGAGCTAAACGTGTTTTGATGGGATTCGCTCAAATTATACGCATTAATCAGCCAGTGCATTAATACTGTTTAACTAAACGTGATATTTAACGATTATCAAGATCACATTTTGTTGCTGATGTGGGAGTTTTGATCAGCAACTGCGTGCGTTGCGCTAGCTTCATCTGCGTGTCGTCATCTGTCTATGTGTTGGAGACACGTGCGCTAAATTATGCATGAGGGCCTCATTAATATTGAACAGCTGCCTCAATCCGCTTGTCACCAGAAAGAGAGAAACGTAATATCTCTGGCTTTTAGTGCCGTCATCTGTGAGAGGAATTCTTGCAGCACAGACGTTTCTCTCTCCATTCCAGTTGATTTCACTTTTCCTCCATTAAGCGAGCTGTTTTTCTTTTCTTTGCCGTCCAGTCGGTGGATCTCGGCCAGCCGGTCGATTTAACCCCTGCCTGTCTGTCTGTCTCTCATTTCCAGGGTTCACAGGACACGATGGGAGCTCAGGAGGGCGTCGTCACTCCGTTCTCCTCCTTCCCTCCCCCGCCGCCTCCTCCCCCTCAGAACGGCCTGGCGCTGGAGTTTGGGGGGGGCAGTATTTACCCCGCAGGGGGGCAGAACGAGGCCCCGGCAGGAGTCAGCAACACCTCCTCCTCTATCCCCAGCACTCAAGTAAGTGCTAAAGCTCTCCGGAGCAAATGGTGACATCTGATCACTCGCACCATTTGGGCAGCTGGAACAACAAACGTGTCGAACGACTTCCTGCCGCTCAGTCTCAAACCATCGCAAACAATTGTGATTTTGTGTATTCATTCATATGATCTTTGTGTCTCTCAGCTGTCAGATGGGTCTCCTCAGGCAGAAGGTCAGTGTGTTTCTGCCGGCGGTTCGGGCAGTGAAGAGTCCTCAGAGGCCAAAGGGACCCCGAAACGGCTCCATGTTTCCAACATCCCCTTCCGCTTCAGAGACCCAGACCTGCGGCAGATGTTCGGGGTACTAGAGGATTTTTAGGGTTTATTCATCAGATGATTTTAGAAACAACAAACTGTGACGTGTAAAAGGGCCAATTCTGCCCCCTGGTGACCGACATTGATAAAGTGCTTGTTGTAAATGCAGCTCCTCTTTTATAATGGCATGACACAAACAGCTGTGGGAATGTTTATGTTGAGCATTCTCTCTCTCTCTCTCTGTGTGTTTGTGTGTATTTGTTTTTTTTTTAGCAATTTGGAAAGATTCTTGATGTGGAGATCATTTTCAATGAGCGGGGCTCAAAGGTAAGAAACTGTTTTAATCAAATGCATTTAAATATAATGTAGATATGTTATTACACTAAAGGAATACTTCACCAAATTAAATAAATTCATAATTTACTCATCACGATTCTGTATGATGTTTAGGAGAGCGTCCAATACAATGTAGTCAGATAGTGATTTGTAGGGCTGGGAAAAAAATATTGATTTCTCGATTTTAATCAATTCTCATTTTTACAAACCAATATTGATTCTTAAATCCCAAGAATCGATGAGTCTAGTGTTGATGAATGAGCAGAATATGAATATGTAATCGCAATAATCTTTGTGCTTTGTTACTTTTGATATGAAGCAAAGTCTCAGATTTCAAATGACGTCCATCTTATTATGAGATTCAAAAAATAAATACCATTTAGGCGCTGTTTAATGTGGCGTGACAGATCGCTTTAGCGCCTCAGTTAAAGAGAAGCATGTGATCATCCTCTCCTCTTTAATACAGTTACAGCGTGAAATAAACATGCATGAACATCTGAAGGTATGTTAAAAGATACAGTACAACTTACTGAAATCCGTATCATGTCTCGTGTAATCACTCAATCAGTGTTTCAACCTCGGAAAGACTCAACAGCTTGTGAACAATGTCACGTCACATTTACCTCAGAAAACATATTCAGTGACCATAAACTCATTAGTCAGCTAGAAAAGTGCTCTAGAAAGCATTCTGATAAATATAGCTATGCACCGTTATATATTCATTATCATTTTTAATGTTCTTCAATATTTAATGCATGTTTGAATAAATCAGTTATTACAGCCATGATTTAAATGTTTGTATTTCAAAAAACAAATTGGAGTAAAAATATGATTATGTAATTCTAAACCTTATTTATAATAAAAACATCATTGAGTGTAATGTAAGTGTTTGCATATAAATAAGTTAATTTAACCTGATATACTACATCCAAAATAATCAATATCGACTCGAATTGAATCGGAATCGAAACGAATTGCAAGCATGTGAATAGAAATTGAATCGAATCATGAAAATTGTCAATACCCAGCCCTAGTGATTTGTACCACCAGACTCCAAAAATGACTATATTATACAATGCGATCTGTGTTGACATTTACCAGGGACTTGTAGCTATGTTCCCATCTAAAGTTGTGAATTTACTCAAGCGCAAAATTGAAATATCGCATAAAGCGTTTGCGAATAAAGCATTGTTTCCATTCCATGTGTTCAAAAAAACAAAATCGTCACTTCCTGGAAAATTGGCTCAAAATATCAGTAACAAAATCGGGCAATCGGGCTCTTTTCCCTCCATCATAAATGAGTTGGTCTCAGAGCGTCAGACGAAACACAATAAACGCTGTCATGTGATCTTGGGTTTTGGATGCTGGTGTTTGGGAACACAATCATGTGAGACGCTTCTGGAGGAATTACACCAATTCATTCTGATGAAACTTCGACTCAGGCGTTTCAGAACCACTAAACCAACATTTGAGATGCCGTGTTGCGATTGGTCCGCTGGTTAGTCCAGTTATCCAGTCACTGTTTTTTGTTGCACATCAAAGGATTTATTCGGTAAATGGTCTATGCACGTCGACTTATAGGATAAAAAAATTATCTGGCTCAATTGAGCGCATTTTTAGTATTTATGCGCATCTTGGCATTTCCATTTTTATCCCAAAATTTGCATAAAAATATCTTGTGACGCTTCAAGAACAACACAAACGCGTCATAGCAGTACATGTGACTCGTGTGTATATGATGCTTTTGTGTGAGAAACACAGATGATTATTCTACTGTTATGATTTTGTTTTGGGATCTTGTCCCAAAAGAGCAGCATGAACTTCCAGCTAAACATCTCCTTTTGTGCTCTCTTGAAAATCAAACGGGTTTGGAGCATTTTTGGGTGAATTGTTCCTTTTAAGCTGAGTGTGTTTTCGAGGTCAGACGGTTCATGTCTGTTCCTCTCTGTCGTGGTCCAGGGTTTTGGTTTTGTGACGTTTGAGACCAGTGCAGATGCAGAGAAAGCGCGCGAGCGTCTCCACGGGACCATCGTGGAGGGACGAAAGATCGAGGTGAGTCTGTCTTTCTCCTTCTGATGTTCCCATTTCACATCTTAACTGACCTAATGTGTCCTGGAACTGCTCAAGATGCTCAGCTGTGTGTGTGTGGCATTATGGGAAGTGTGTGTGTGTGTGTGTGAGCTTAGCAATGCATGGTTGCATCTCTACTGCAGTCCACTATAGATTACTCTGCTGTTTTTGGATTGGTTGTTGTCTGGCTGAGTGTTGGTTATTAACAGCATGTGGTTATTTTCTGTTTGTTTTTTTTTGTTTTTTAGTTCATCATGTTTTGTACTGAGCATGCTCACAGTTAGCCAATCACATGCGTGCGTTTGATGCTGTCTCTGTTTCTCCTGGTTTGAATGGCTTTTTTGTTCATAAAACATTTGCTTGGATTCTTAAGACACACGAGGACTGTCTGATGATTCTGAATGCTTTTCACAAATTTGGTGTTGTACCTTTTTTATGGCATTCGTGTGCATACTGTGAGAAAACGGCTCACCTTTCAGATGCTTGTGTACTTGTTTTTTAGTGCATTTGTAGACTTGTTCTGTGAATCTGGGAGATGAGAAGAAGCTTGTTGCTTGCTGTGTGTGTGTGAGTGGTCGAGTGCTGCATGGAGCCACGTGTGTTTCCCCTCGTGAGGCCCAGCGTGTTGCAGTGCTGGTTTCTGGGTGTTTTAATAGTTCTTGAACTCCTCCAGGGGTTTCCACCCTCCTGCATGATCTCTGAGACGGCTGCCTGTGTTTGTCTCTCATAGACCGGGGGAAATCATTCGGTTTTTTAAAATTTTTATTCTTTCTTTTGTCACTTCAGGTTAAGTCATTTTTATTTCTAAATTAATTGGGAAGTTTGTTTTAGGACTAATGGTAATGTTAGTGTGTAGATCAGGGGTGTCAAACTCCAATTTGCACAAAATGTTGCGTCATGTGGGTCGAATGTTTTCTTTTTTTCAGTGACCGTCGTCCAGTGCTGTATAACTGACCGCTCATCTGGGAAACCCGTTAATAAAGCTGCGTTCGTTCGGTCTCTGTGACGTCTCTACAAGTATGATCATAAAATAATGCAATTTTTCACATCCATCTTATTTTTACATGGTAAGTAGCTGTTTATTAAGAGGATAATGTACAGTCAGCTGAACATTATCGTAAAAGCTACTTCAAGGCAGTGTTAATTTCGTTAACAATCTATGATGAAAAATATTCATTGAAGACCTTTTTTTTCCCATGACTAAGATGAGATGATGAAGAGCTTTCCTGTAGCTCAGTGGTTAGAGCGTGGCACTAGCAATGCCAAGGTCATGGGTTCGATCCCAGGGATTGCACATACACAGATACAAATGTATAGTATAATGCAATGTAAGTCGCTTTAGATAAAAGCATCTGCCAAATGCGTAAATGTAAATGTAAGAGACGACACCAACGTCATTAAACGATAACTGTGACTTTATCAACATGTAATATCGTTGACGAAAAAAGACAAGACTAAAATTTAGTGACTATAATTTGTTTTTGTCTGGAAAAAAAGAGACAAAAATTACAGGCTGTTTTTAACGGGCCGCTATGAGCTTTCATGCCTACAGTTGCAAGATTTCAAGAATTTAAATCCTCCGCTGTTTGCTGCGACTAAATCTGCGATCAAACCTTCTCAGAGATGAACTGTAATAAATCTAAACATGAATCTCGACTATTGTTTGTGATTGTGGTTGAATAAATGCACTTACTCTGTGTGTGACAATAGAAAGTCTTTTCTGCAGTTGTTTTAATAGAAAAACATTGAAGTAATTTGGAATTATTGGATTTCTAGGAATTTTGCTGTTTTAAATTTTGAGAGAAGTTTCTTGTTTTACCAGTTTGGCCTATATGATAAATAGTGAATAATAAACCAAGAAACTAGATGAGGTCAAATAAAGCATGCATATGATTTGTGCTTATAGCTGAAAGTGCAGTAATTCTGATGAAATGTAAAAATTACATTTCTCAAATGAAAACAATCGTTGTGATTATAATTTTGAGCAAAATAATCAGGATTATCAATTTAAACATTGTGCAGCACGATGAAAACTAGACTAAAATGCTTGGGAATTTAGTCGACTCAAACTTGAATAAACAAAAATAGGACAAGGTTGACTAAATATTATAAAAATTAAAAAGTATATTTGACACAGGACTAAGACTAAATAAAACAAAATAGCTGACAAAATGAACACTACTTCAGGGTTTATTTTGTGACTGACCGGCTGACTGTACATCATCACTCACTTAATAACCAGTACTGTGGTGAAACAAGAGATTTATTAGTTCCATTCAAATCCCTTTTTAGTGTAAAAACAACATTTGTACTTATGTTTAATTGATGTACAGTAGTCAACATTTGAAGTGGATCAAAACCTTTCATCACCTTCTTCTTAGGACAACTTTGAACTTTTTTGCTCCACTTCAAGTGTTGACTACTATATTTAAAAAATATCTGAATGTATTTTATAATTTTTGTCTTGTAATATCTTATAGTTTTCTTATGTTTTCACCATGCATTAAAAAATAATAATGCATAAAATGCATAAATACCAATTTTATTCACCAGAGGCCTTACATGTGAAATTCGTAAATATAAATCGAACAACAAAACTGACAAGTCAGCTGAAAATGAACTGCTTCTCAGTCAGTCCAGAAATCATATCAGTGTATTGCATGTAAGAAGCATTCAGTAGAGCATATTGTGAAATTCTTTGCTCGTAACATTTTTCATTTGTCGTCCACAGATTCGGTTTCAAATGTGCACAAAAGCTGCATGCAATTAAACAGGTTCTACTTGCGCAACACACGTAAGCGTTCATGTGTTTTGCTTAATGAGCAAAAAAGGGGAATATTCTACCCATATAACCAATGCTCTGTATTAATAAGCGTAGCATATTTGATTGTGTTTGGCACCCCTGGTGTAGATGCATGATGCCTGCACAGATGCTCTGTAGCTCCCCCTGGTGTCAGTGGCTGTTTGTGCATGGGAGCGCAGCGGCAAGAGCTTCATTTGGGTTTGCATGAGTCTGATAGTTTCAGACCATCAGATTCATTGGAAAAGCAGGAAACGGGTTAAATCTAGGCAGCAGCACTACATAACGGAATCCGATTCATTTGTTTGCTTTTTGAATGCCATTGTTTTCACTTTGAGTATTTAAAAATTCAAAACTTGATTTGTCATGATATTTTGTTGTATGTAATGACACCCTAATGTTTGTCTGTGTTTTCTGGAGAGCAGATCTGTGGAGAGAGCGATGCACAACCATCAACCTCTTCACTCATCTCTCTCTCTCTCTCTTTCTCTCTCTGGCCAGTCTGTCTGTCCAGCTCTGCACTCACTGTGTTTCCTGTCTGTTGCATCACTTCCTGTCCCTGTGTCTATTTTTAATGCCTCTGATGTCACTGTCTAGGCCCCTCCCCTGGGTGATGTCATTAGTCCGGCATGTTAGTCTCACTAACTGCTCTCTTAGACGTACGTCCATGTCAACTTGCTTCTATTTTGGCCCGTAGCTCCAGCTTTGACTCAGTCGCAGACTGCATTTTCACACCCATGAATTCTACGAGTGTGTGTGTGTGTGTGTGCTTGTTGAGTTCCTCTAATCATTCGTCCCTTTCTCCTCCTCCTCTATGACACAGACGAATGCGGCTGCAGGCTCTTTAGCACTCCTACAGACAGATTTGATCACCTGAAGATTTGTCTTGTTGTTGTTGTTGTTGTTGTTGTTGTTTTTAAGTCCGTGTGAATGTCTGCCTCAGAATTTCCCCACGTCCAATGAAGAGTTTGAGTTCTTCACTGGACTTTGCTTTTTGTTTTCCTTTCCTCTTTTCTGGTTGTTCACTCATTCTTTGCATTTTGTTTGTTTGTTTGTTTTCTCTTTGGTTTGCTCTTTTTTTTTTTTTCTCCTTTTTCCTTTCTGTTCCCTTGACGATTTCTGTGTTGTTGTTATTGTTGTCAGTCTCCACGGTAACTGCTCGCGTGTCGTCACGCCGTTTCCTGGCTCATGGTAAGTTTGTGTATGTACGGCTTCATCCCTGATCAATCCCACCAACTCAAACCCCCCTGAGATCTAAACTCCAGCCCTCCCCAGCTTTACAAACTGTGGTCTTTCGCTCTTTTGCACTGATTAGCTTGTTATTTTCGGAGGGATCAGAGATGCGTTAATGCGGAGACGACGGCAGCCCTCGTCCTCGTTACGAAGTTTGGCCGAACGCATCCTGCTAGTGGCGTCTGTTCGTGGCTAGCGTAATCGCATCTCCTCCCTGAGGTCTGTTCTGATATACTGTTCATCAGAGGCATGGGGGAAAAGAGCTTTATGAAATCATGTCTATTATAGTCGCTAAGGACCACAGAGTACTGACAGAAATGATATTCCCTCCCCAGTGCTCGCCATTGCTCCTCTTTTCTCCATCGCTCTCATGATCATTAACACTTTCCCACGCACTGACATGGCTGATGAGAATGTCACACTAAACCCCTCCATTTCTCTCCTCCACATCATCCATCCATCCATCCATCCAATTATCTATCCTGTGGTTCTAATGAGCTCTCGTTAGGGGTGGGCGTTATGACCAGAGTCTCGCATCACGCGAACCGGGTACATTTATTACGGGTTACTTTTTTCCTGGAAATTCAACAAGATAATGATGTATATTTTAAAAACCATGTGGGTTGCAAACCAACATATCAGATCATTTAACAGACAAATGATGCAGAATCGGCGTCACATGACCATAACCAGACCTGAGGCCGGTTGCACCAGCTGTGTGTAAGTCAAGGGGCACTAAAGCCTAGTCCAAATACCCACACTTGCGGTCTTTGCACTTGACCACTTGTCTTCTTACATGACGTATTTCCTGTATTTGGCTCAAGTGTGCGTGAAGACCACAAGTGTGTGGAACCGTTGATTGCCCGATGGGACACACTTATAGTCTTGCAAAAATGCAAGCGTTTACAGCTTTTTTTAATTATTATTATTATTATTTTCAATACTCTGCATTTTCAAATGCACGTCTAAATGTCTGTTCAGTGGTCACTATGTAACTAACAGAAGACACTATTTTAAAATTGTGGTGCTTCTATAAAGCAGTTGCAAATGTTGTACAAAACACACACAGCCCACTCATCTTTGCATCAATAAAATGTGCAACACTTTATATTTTACTACCAAATTATATGTATTAAATAATTTATTTAACTTAGTCGTATGTTTTCCTTGACGTCTCGCGATTTTGGGGCATGCGAGTTCCCGAAACATAATGCATGATGGGATACACTTAGCCTCAAATAGCGCTCCGAAGCGGTATTCCAGATAGTGTGGGTTTAGTTTGCATTAAGGGCACTGCACTTGGGCACCTGTCGCGTGCACGAGCTCTCAAGTGGCCAAGACCGCAAGTGTGGGCATAAGTTACAATTTACACACTACTAAATATTTTTGTGGTGCACCATTAAACTTAAAGGGATAGTTCACCCAAAAATGAAAATTGTCATCATTTACTCACCCTCAAGTTGTATGAATTTCTTTCTTCTGCTGAACACAAAAGAAACTATTTTGAAAGAAAGTTGGTAACCAAGCAGTTGATGGGCAGAATTCTTTTCCATGCTATTAAAGTCAATGGGGCGCTTCAACTGTTTCGTTACCGACATTCTTCAAAACATCTTCTTTTTTGGGTGAGCTATCCCTTTGAAAGTTTTATCCAAAAGTTAAATAAATAAATGAATCATGATGATTGTTTAAATCTTAATATGTGGCGTTTAGAAGGTTAGAGCTGAGCGATAATATAGTTTACATTTTGCATCAATACAAGCAATCACGGAGTTGAGATTTGCTATATAGTATGCATCACTTTACTTGATGTCATTTGTTTTTTATATCAGTATTTATTGATTGTTCCTTAATTTTAAATAGTTGTTGAATGTCATCTAAAAATACGTTATTTCATGATTAAGCATCACATTTCAGTGTAAACTTATTTTTGTAACTTTAACAGGATAAACTGAAGTTTCAACAGAACTTCTGCTCATGAATTTGAAGGCTGCAATTGGGTCATTGAAAGTAATGGTATATTTTATGACTTTACGAAGAGCTCATGACCTAGCTATGCTCTGACTTAAGAACTAATGGTGCAACCAAATTAAGTACAGAATTAAGCCTAGTTTCCACTGAAATTACCCAGAACAATTTGTCCCAGGAACTTTTTTTTTTTCCCCCAGACCTGGTACTCTCTGCATTTCTATAGCGGTCTAAAGTACCGTGAAGATAAGTCCGGTGATGTAGGACTGCACTTGACTTTCCAGTTCCCGCTGGATTTCGTCCTCCACATATAAGCTTCATAAAGCCTTCGGTCGTATTTTTAAACTCCAATGTTGATTCTAATAGCAAACAACTCTTACTGCACACACCGCAACAGACTTTTAAAAATAGTGGTTGAAATAAAATGCTGCGTGGACTCGACCAAGTCCCACCTCGAAAGTTCAGAACTTTGAAAAAGTCCCCACCCCGTGAGCAGGGATGTTTTGAGGAGGGAAGTTTTACCCGGAACTTTATTTAGACCCTGGTTCCTGCGGTCGAAACGCCACCCCAAAATCCCTAGCTCATGGGAAAATTCCTGCGGTGGAAACGGGGCTTTAGTTAAAAACTAGCGAGTAGTTACTAGCCCTCTACTTTATATTCCAATTCAAGTAAGAACTTACAAACAGCAGGTGCAACACTTTCAGGATCCACTGGAACACCACCTGAGGTCCAAACGTCAGCGTCTGATCTCACTGGCTGGGATCAAATCCTGCATCCTTGTTCAAGTTCTAGTGGAAGAGCTTCCCAGAAGATTGGAGCTGTTCTAGCAGCAGTGGGAGCGAATTACCTGTTCAAGATCAGTGAAGTCAGACACAGTCGTTGAGTGACAGGGTCTACTAGTCCAGTTCATCTCAGAGGGATTCAAGTCTGGGCTTGGTGCAGGTCAGTCAAGTTCTTCCCCATCAGAGTCAGAAATCCTTTAATGAAGAGCCTCCTCCTCAAAAACGCACACACTCCTCTAGAATCGTCCTCTTAGAAATGACTGGAACAAACCTGTTCATTAGCAGGAGGTTATACAGTGGAAACCATAAATACCGCATTGTAACGTGCCGCTCTCGTACAGTTTTCTGTCGGATTTGTTCGGTGTAATCTCTATCAATTGACACACTTCATATGGTCATAGCGCCCGGCCCTAACACGCATCTTTCATTTCATTTGTGATTGTTTGAATCACTCCATCATGCTTCCACCAGTTAAGGCCCAGATATCTGCTGATTATTGCACAGCCTATGAGCCAAAAACGCCCCTAAATACACACACATCGAAATTGTTCCTCAGACGATATTTCTGCCCTTATATTCATGTGAGGATGAGCGACTCAAGCTTGTTTTGGTCTTTGGTTTTGGACTGTGTGTTTGTGTGTGAGCGAGTGTGTGTGTGTGTGCGCGTGTGTGTGTGACGGTGTTTGCATATTGGTCTTCAGCGTGTGAAAGAACCGTGTTGATGCCTGCCGGTGTTTTCCGTCTTCATGATTTCATTTATTGTGACATGTAGCATATGCATCTCTCTCTCTTTCTCTCTCACCCATAAACTCCGTCACTCCTCACAAGGTCTGACAACAACCAATCACAGGCTTCCTTTCATTTGACGCACTTTGATGTACTTGTTCATGACAAACTGGATGGCTTTTTGAGTTTGACGTTTCTGATTGGGTGGATTGTTCTCTCTCTCTCTCTGTCTGTCTGTTTCCCTCTTTTCTTCTCCCGTTTTTGTGGTTTCATTGAATGTCGACTGGCTCTTTTTTTTCTTTTCTTTCCTGCATCCCTCTGTTTCTGAACATCCCCCCCCCTTCTCTCTCGGTATGATGTGTTTTTTTTCACGAGGGGGCGGGATTAGGCTGCAGAGTATTTGGATTGGTCCATAGGCTGCATCTGATGCTTGCTGATTGGCTGATATGCTCATTTCTGGTTAATGAACTGTAATTGGCTGAATGTGATTTTGCTAAGAGCTGTGCACAGTGTATTGATTTCGTCATGTGTGATCTCTTTGTTTCTCTCTATTTATCTCTCTCCTCCATTTTAGCAATGGAATGCCCTGTTTTTCATTTGCTTTTATGCATTGATTTCTGGGTTTTTGTGTTGAATGTTTGAAAATCAGTGGGAGTTTTATGATGCATGAAGCAATATAAGGGAATATCAATGAGTCCACAATTTCTGCTGTAGCTGTAAATATAGTTCAAAGAATTGATTATCAAATGTCTTTATTTTGAGATTTGGGTGATCTGTGAACTTCACTACATGTAAATAACGTAATTCTCAGTGATCTTCACATATTTAGTCCTCTAACTGTTTGCAGAATGATGTTTACTGCAGGCGTTTGGATAAAAACAGCTCTAGTTTGAATGCACCAGTGCTTTTTCTTCTCTGTCTCTGATCAGATTCTCATTCTGTCTCTGATGAACAGGTCAATAACGCTACAGCTCGAGTGATGACCAATAAGAAGTTGGTTAGCCCGTATGCTAACGGAGAAGGTCTCAGCACGCTGCCCTACGGTAACACCACCTCACAAGGGTTTTTGTGTTTTCTTCAGTTGTTAGCGATGAAGCCAGGCAGGTAATCTGAGGCTTTTCTCTCTGTTTGGATTCAGCTGGGTGGAAATTGAGTCCCATGATGGGCGCGATGTACGGACCGGAGCTCTATGCAGGTGAGGCGCCGTACAAACTCTTCACTTTCCTGTTGAGGTGTTGGTGAACCATCTGAGATGACAGCCATTTCTCAATATGTGCTCTTATATGATCTTGCGTCCTTGTGTTCTCGTATTACGCCGTCATCAACTGCCAAAGTTCAGTTCCAATGATCAAAAGTGCAAGCACAGAAGATGCATGAACGTACGTGGATGTGTTCTTGATATCGAGGATGCACACTTGCAAGGATCGAACCATTAAAAATCCCAGTCATGACGGGCAGATGGCGTATGGAAGCCTGTAAGATTATTCTTACTCGAGATTCCTGCTGCAAGATCGCAAATACGTGACAGCTCGTGAAAGTAAACAATTGTTGTTTTGTTTGGCACAATTATAATAAAAAAACAAGAAGTACAATTTGTACCACCCCAAAGTTCCTGCGGTGGAAACTAGGCTTTTTAATGAAATCTGAGAGCTTTCTGTTCCTCCATTGACAGTCTACGCAACTACCACTTTCAAGCCCCAGAAAGGTAGGAAAGGCATCATTACAGTAATCCATGTGACTCCAGTGGGTTAACCTCAATTTTATGAAGTGATGCAAGTGCTTTGTTTGCACAAAAAAACATATTTTTCCACTTTATTTAAAAAATATTGATCTCCAACGCTTGTTCACGACGCATGCGTGCTATGTTGACTAAAGAGCAGACATTGTGTGCATCATGAACGCATGTCGGAGATTAATATTTTAGAAATAAAGTGGTAAATTGTTTTTTTGCGCAAATAAGGCACTCGCGTCGCTTCATAAAATCGACTGGAGCCACATGGATTACTTTAATGATGTCTTTACTACCTTTCTGTGGCTTGAAAGTGGAAGTTGCGTAGACTGTCAATGGAGAGACAGAAAGCTCTCATATTTCATTAAAAAGATCTTCATTTGTGTTCTGAAGATGAACGAAAGTCTTACGGGTTTGGAGCGACATTACAGTGAGTAATTAATGACAGAATTTTCATTTTTGGGTGAACTAAGCAGCAAAATCACATCTCATTTTCCACAAAGATGCGTTCTGTGTCCTCATGTCCTTCCGAGTTAGTTCGTTCTTTGTTCTCCATGAGAACGCAGGTCCCTTCTTTGCCTTTAGAATTGAGCAACAGCAGACGTAAATCACCTGAAGCCACTAAGAGTGTGATTTTGTGAATGATCATGTCACTCCCTGTAGTTCCAGGGTTTCCGTATCCTACTGCCGCCTCCGCAGCTGCCGCTTCTGCCGCAGCAACCTTCAGAGGAGCTCATCATCTGCGGGGTCGCGGCCGGCCGGTCTATGGAGCCGTGCGCGCCGCTGTTCCTCAGCCCGCCATACAGGCCTATCCCGGGTAACACGCCTGTGCTCGCATACATTCATACATACACACGTGCACAGACGCAGCAGATTTGATTTTCTCTAGTTGTTTTGCATGCTGCATGCTGCTTCTGCTCACATAATGAGACAAGCTGATATAAATATGCAATCAAAGTCACTCAATTGACACCCAAAATGCCATTTTCTCCCAACATAAGACCTGATTAATGGGCAACGAGGGTGTAAATCTGTTATGTAATGCATCTCTTAACTGTTTAAATGATTCTGACGGGATCAAAGTGGCATTTTCATGTTTTATGACCAAGTGCACTGCATGTGTGTGAATTAATGTTTTCACTTTCTCTTTTCCGTGGTCTACATCTGTCCTGCCATCTTCTTTTGTTTTGTTTTTACTTTGATCACCACATGGTGGCGCCCTGTCCATTTTATTTTTTTCCTCTTCCATCTTTTTTTTCTTCCTTTCTTTCTTTCTTTTTGCTGTCATTTTGTTTTTCTGTCTCTCAGTGTGGTGTACCAGGATGGGTTTTATGGAGCTACAGAACTGTATGTAAGTATGACACTTCCTGTCTCTTGGTTTTCACTTCCTCTCTCTTTCCTCCTCTCTTTCCGAGTGCTTTACCGTGTGAAAACTGTAGCCACGCAGAGCCGTTTCATTCTGAATAAGACTTTTAAATCACAACACAGACATGAATGTGTTAATTTCGTTAGCTTGTTACAATTGAATTAGTTGAATGAAAGCAGACGAATCACTTGATTCGTCTGTCATCTCAGTTGTGCAGATTCGGACGGCTCTGTGTGTGCCAGTGTGTGTGTGTGTGTCTCAGTGTTTGGACGTGTGTGTGTGTGTGTGTGTCCAGGTTGACGATAGCTTTTTCTGTTTTCTCTGTAGAATAGTGTTTCAGGACACTCTGGTTAGTAGCAGAATGCCTCAGGTAGGCTCACAGACGGATAGTGTGCATCTCTCCTTCTGATTAATACATTTGTTTGATATTGATCGTGTGAGATTGCTGTCTCTGTTTCCCTACTAACTCACAGTAATCTGACAGGAGTGAGGGCTGGAAGGGGGAGAAAGAAATTCTGCTTGAATTCTGCACATTTCCTCTCTAAATGATTCAGAGCGCATGAAAAATTTGGCGGCATCATCAAACGTCACAGCAGCAACTCCTTCTAGGGAAAATACAAAACAAAACAGCGGTAGTAGGGCTGGGCGGTACGATTGCAAACCGATATCACAGTACGAGTTATTTTAGGTTTGTTTATTTTAGGTTCAGTGATTATGTGGTCATCTCATTTGATTAT
Organism: Anabarilius grahami; assembly: GCA_003731715.1. Classification (NCBI taxonomy): domain Eukaryota; kingdom Metazoa; phylum Chordata; class Actinopteri; order Cypriniformes; family Xenocyprididae; genus Anabarilius; species Anabarilius grahami. The sequence goes on along the minus strand of RJVU01051519.1, from coordinate 9,061,731 downwards.
CCCTTTTTTTGTTTGGACAAACCACCAGGTCAGATTATTCAGACTCAAAACTGTCAAACTAATATTATTACTAACATTAATATAAAACAGTTTTTGAATGGATGAGCAACTTTTGAAAAACCGATGATACACACACACACATGTGAAACACACATTGTGCCATAAAAACACTTTTCTAGGGGTGTGTTCACATTTGGCATGTTTGATTGGATAAAAACGAACCGTGGTGCGATTGCTCTGTTAGTGCGGTTTATTTGAATAAGTGTGAACGCCGCCATCCGAACCAAACAAGTGGACCGAGACCGCTGAAAAGATTAGTCTCTCTCTGCTTCCAAGTGTACTCTGGTGTGGATCGCACAAGAATAAAACATGAACGCAACATGGACCAAACGCATGTAAACGGGACATAATGTCGATGCTCAAGCATACCTGTTTTTTCTCGTCATAGTCGCGATGTTACCCATTACAGTTCGGTACAGGCATCAGAACCGCATCCCCTCGCAGCAGAACTTTGTGTAACGGAGGAATTCCTGCCACTGTTTGACTTTTTTTACACATTTTATAAGCTCCTCAAGTTCTCAGCTGGTTAAAATACCATCATATGTAGGCCCAGCACACAGCATTGTTTTGGATGTTCGGTAAATTCCGTCGTGAAATATATACGTAATAAAAGCCAACCAATCAGGTTGTGAAAGTATTCCTCTGCCTTTAGGTTCGTTATCTTAAAGGTTTAGTTCACTTTAAAATTAAATTTTCCTGATAATTTACTCACCCCCATGTCATCCAAGATGTTCATGTCTTTCTTTCTTCAGTGGAAAAGAAATTAAGGTTTTTGATGAAAACATTCCAGGATTTTTCTCCTTATAGTGGACTTCAATGGAGCCCAAACGGTCAAAATTACAGTTTGCAGCGATCCCAGATTAGAAATAAGGGTCTTATTTAGTGAAACCATCGCTCATTTAAAATAAATAAATAAATAAATAAAATAAAAAAATTTTAACAATAAATGCTCATCTTGAACTAGCTCTTCTTTTTCTCTATTTGAATTCCGGCAGTGTAGACAGAAGAAGAAGAGAGCTAGTTCAAGATGAGCATTTATTGTTAAAACTTATATAATTTATTATTTTATTTTTTTTAGAAAATGAGCGATGGTTTCTCTAGATAAGACTCTTATTCCTCGTCTGGGATCATGTAGAGCTCTTTGAAGCTGCACTGAAACTGACATTTGGACTTTGAACCGTTTGGGCTCCAGTGAAGTCCACTATATGGAGAAAAATCCTGGAATGTTTTTATCAAAAACCTTAATTTCTTTTCGACTGAAGAAAGAAAGACATGAACATCTTGGATGACATGAGGGTGAGTAAATTATCAGGAAAATTTTATTTGAAAGTGAACTAATCCTTTAAGGTCCGTTGTTAAAATGTAAATGTGAACGTTAGGCGGACCAGGACTACATGTGTTTTTGTTTTTTTTTCTTTTGGTCCGAGCCAAGTGAACCGAACTACAGGTGTGAACACACTCTAATAAACACCCCCAAATGAGTCTTTCCTCTAATTGACCTGTTTGCAATTTTCGAATTTCTTCAAAAACCGCATTTGCGGAAGAAACCGTATAGCGCGATCTCCACCGCCGTGCCGCCCAGCCCTCAGCGGTAGATTATTTACACTTCTGAGAATGTAAATAATTGTCTGGCGCTGTTTTTCAACCGAATGACTTCCTGCAGGTCTTTTGTTGTGCATCACAGACATTTGAGACGATAGTTCTAAGGACTCTGGATGTTTTGGGTTTTGTCAGACTGGATCTGATTCTGTCCCCTTCCCAGAGTCCCTGTCTCTCTATGGCATGTTAACTCGATCTGTGTTGGCATGCAATCACATTTAATTCCCTCGTAGATCTCTCTTTTTCTGTCTGTTCTTCTCTCTTTCCTCTAGTTCCCTGACTTTTCAGCAATGATTCATTCTACTCAGTTTTACCTTTTCATTTTCAAGACACCTGCTTCTCTTCCCTTCACCTCAGCCCATCTCTCTCTTTCTCTCTCTGACTTTCTGTCTCTCTCTCTCACCTTTCTGTCTTGCCTCCCTCCGCGGCTGCGCTCTTGCAGGAGTGCGAGGGATCGTGGGAGAGTTTCCTGATTGGCCGTAGGGTAGAATGCTGAGGAGAGAATGGCGGAAATGGCTTATTTTATTGAGTTTGGGGTGCATGCTGTCTGTGTGGTCGTGTGGATGTTCTCCTAATCTCACTATCTGTCTGTCTGTCTGAATATGGCACCAGTAATCGATTTGATCACCCCTGGTTGCGTTTGGGGGTGAAGATGACACTGACGCTAATGCACTCACGATCCCCATTTCTGCTTGTGTCTCCCTCTTTGACAAACAAACAATTGATTCTTAATCATTAGAGAAATTACTCCTATTTTACCATGATTGTGCATTGTTTGCCACTGAGGAAGATTCACAGGGCATAACAGAATTATGTACGGTTCTCCGAATGCGGTTTGTTTGACTGAACATCAGTGGCAGATTGCTTGTTAATGGATTTTAGGTTTGCTTTTCTTAAACGTTTTCATGTCCTTTTTTTCCCTGCTAACTCACCACTTCACCTGCCTCATTTTACTGGCCTTAATTTTGAACAAATGTGTTTTTCTCTCTTTGTAGAGCGGCTATACTGCGTATCGCTACACCCAGCCGACGGCCGTAGCGAGTCCAACGGCAGCGGCGGCAGCAGCGGCGGCCGCCTACAGTGACAGGTTAGCGATTCAGAATTGGTGGACGCATTGTGAGCGCAATATATAATGACAAGACTCTACATGTGCTTGTCCTTTGGATAAGTAAAATCGGCCATTCACTTGTCCAAGTAAATAAGTTGCTTGTCCAGGGGGAAAAAAATATTTTTTGTGTGGTGTAAATATAATTTATTCTGAACCAATATTCTCATCAGTGTTCTATAAGCTTTGTCACATTTTAAATCTGCGTATCTGATATATTTACCCTGAGGACATTTTCCCCCCTAATCTTATTAAATGCATGCTTCATCATTCATTTTACAGTAAATTCTTAAATTCGATCAATACATTTAATAAGAAATACAGCTGCAAGCAGCAATTGGGGGCCAAGCACAGAAGACATCGAAAATAAGAAATAATGAGAAAATCAAAATAAGAAATAATGAGAAAAATGTCTGGGCTGTAGCGCAATGCGGAGCAGGAAAAGAGCTAAAACAGAATATATTTTTACAAAATAACCAATTAGCATTCAAAGCTAACTGTTTTGGACAATATTGGAAAAAATTTGTAGGAGGAGTAGCGAAAAAACTGTTTCATTTACTTCAATATGGTGGACATGGAGATTTAAGGAAAATAACAAGTGACACATTGTCAGAATCGGCATTAGCCAGGGAATAAAATGACAAAGCATATACAGAAGTTATGAGTTTTTGCAAAATTCCTCATATCTCTGGAACACTAGGTGGCGCTGTGTTCAAACTTCTCAGGTTCCTTCAGGACATTCTGATGATGATATGTACCAATTTTTGTGAAGATGTGTCAAATTTTTAAAATGATACTGCAATTTATGACAAAAATTCAACACGTGGTTAATCCGATATTGGCAAAATCGGTATCCTCGGATTCGGCATGACCGAAGGAATCCATAGACGCCAAGATTAGATTTTTCTAGAGCATATGGTTCAAATGTTATAACCTTTTAGAAAAGTTAATTTTTGAACTGGTGGTGGTCGCTAAAGAATTGGTCATAGAGACTCGAAATTTGGTCCAATGACTCTACATCTCTACAACTGTGCCAAATTTGATCATTTTCTCATGTTCCGTTGATAGGGCTGCCATTGACTCCCATTCGGGAAGTATAATAAGAAAACTAACGGATACAGTAGGTGCCTTTTAGCACCTAATAAGTCACTATAGGGCAGTTACCAATCAAATTAAATTATTTACACTGAAAAATTACAACTCCATTTCTTAATGTTATGAGACTGTTTTAAATATTTTTTGAAAATACAAATAAGAAATGTTGGGGGGAAAACATTATACTTTTAGACATGAAACTAAATCGCCAGTAGATGGCAACAATTGACTGTCTTAATGTCAACAAAGTACAAAATTGATCATTTTTTGTAAAGTTGTTACACCCAGTGTGCGCAAAGTCGTTACGTTTTATTCCAATACGATAACATTAGCATTTCCATTAAAAAGTAAGTCCTCTCACAACATTAGGGTTAAAGGAATTAAATCATTAAAGGATTTAAATGGATTTAAGAGGATAAAGAAAAAGAAAGAAGGACAATAAGAATTTTTCTTAAAGTAATAAATCAAAAATGCAAATGTGTTCATCTCATCACCTTCAGTTATGAATCGCATAAATGATTCAGCCAATATTTTTAGTATTAAATGGCAGAATCTGACAAAAATAATATATCACAGTTGGTCACTTAATTGTTTAAACTGGTCAATCCTTTTCATCAATCACGTTTACCTCAATGTCTGTGGTGGTTATGGCCCTGATTACGAATTGTAATCGTGGTTTATCCCTTTGTTTGTCCAGCTACGGTCGCGTGTACGCGGCAGATCCGTACGCGGCTGCGTTAGCGGCATCTCCGGCGGCGGCGGCAGCGTATGGAGTCGGAGCGATGGTAAGCCACGCCTCTGTATGTCTGTCACGCTCTCAGTTTTTTGCCTGCAGGTTTCTAACAGAGATATCTTTTTCACAGGCCACTCTCTACAGAGGAGGATACAGCCGGTTTTCGCCATATTAACAACTTTAATACACTTCCAGATTTTCGGTCTCTCTGATACTTCACCAACAGCTGCTGACCTTGGAGGGAAAAATCAAATCACACTTTTGGACAAAAAAAAAAAAAAAAAAAAGCGAAACTTTCGCATCTGTTACAAACTTTGAATAAGGAATGCAACTCTAAATCAGTACATCAAAGAAGGTGGATTTTTTTTTTTTTTTTTTTTAAGGAAACCTGACAACATTGAACACTAAATTGTAACAGATCTCTGACTGAAACTGCTTTGACTGAGAAGCGCAAATCATTTCTTCCTTTGGCTCGTCTCTCTGCACATATGCATGCAGTAACGGCTCTAGACTGCCTCTAGTGGCCATTGAACTACATGTGCACAGAGTGTCAGGACCGCAGTGAACAAGTTTATGTCACCCTTCACTGTTTCACACTACAATAATGATCAATATTCTTTAAGAAATATAGACATTCAATCGGACCGCTCTTGTCTCCGTTTTAAGGATCATCTTGAAATGTGTGGATCCCATCAGCTCTGTACGGGAGGACGATGCTATTATCCCAAATACAGCAACATGATGAGAGACTACCATCATGGTCTTCCTTTCTTTGGAAAGATCATGGATGAAAGGCAACTCCAACAGCTGTTACAAATCACTGAAGTGTGACGCACACGAACGGGACGATGTGTCATAATAATCCGTCTTGCTGAAAGCTTTGTGTTCTTTAAACAGTACCTCCGTTCAGACCATTTTCAAGAGGCGTACCTTTAAAATTAAATAGTCATTATATGCAAGTAAACTAGAATAGACACAAAATTTTACCAAACATTATTATTATTATTATTATTATTAATTATTATTATTATCGTCATTAGTTTCTCATGGTTGTGTGTGTGTTGGCTTTGATGAGGGGCAGGACATCATCTGAATCCACATTAATACACAAAAGGACGCCAAACACCGGCATAATGACTATAGCAAGTATTTAAATTATGCTAAGAAAATATTTACAATTTCTTTTTTCCTTCAGATTTTGGGATTGAAAAGCCCTTCTTGTGGAATATCGACAAGCTCTTTTATTAGCGTAGTTTTGTAAAATATGCAACTTTCAGCCCAACTTTCTGAGAAGCGGATTAAAAAAAGTTTGTCGGTTTTTAAAGGAGAATTACATAGTATTTTTTTTTTTTTTTTGTCTTGCAGAGTGTGTCCTCTTTCCCTTTAGTATATTGGTATTTTGCTTTCTTGAATTTTGGTTCCAAAGAAGAGTCAAGCACATTTTTGATTTGTGTGTAAACGTATTTGTAATTCTATTGTTTTTTTGTTTTTTTTATCAATAGGTTTTTGATATCGTTTGAAGTGGCTCGTTAATTATTTCAAAATGGCTGGAAATGGAATTGCAGCATCCTCTTATTGCAATCTGAGACAGCAACGGTTTCTTTATCTGTGAAAACATGCATTTTTTTTTTTTTTTCAGTAGATTCTAGGTGCATGTAATTGTAATCTGGTCCAGGACTGAAAACTTTCTGCCATTTTAAAACTTCGGAATTAATTTCACTTCAGCGTTTTCGTGTGGATGAGGGGTTGTTTCATTGACACTAAGAGAACTGGCCTGATGAAAAACTGACCACAGTCTGAACACTAAACCAGACAGCTTTGTTTTTTTTATGTTTAAATGGTACTTGCAGTCTATGCATACACTTTACACAGTATTATAAGAGATTAAAATATCTCAGTACCTAAATTCTGATCTTCTGGCTTTTAAAGATGCTATTGGAAAAGATACGGCTTGTTTCTCTCTCTCTCTGTCCCTTGTACGTTTCTCCTGTAGCAGCGGCTCGGAGCTCTTTGATATGAGGAGACGGAATTCTTGCATGACGTTTGTCTTCTGATGATGGAGTGAGAAGTTTGAAATCCCCTCCATTCGTGCAGTAAAGGATTAAAGATGGCGTCTCTTTTATTCTTCATTCTCGCACCTTATGAATATGATACCTGTTCCGCATACTCTCCTTTGGTTTACAGTGTAACCGTGTTTTTGAGTTGAACTCTTTCTCTCTACATATTCTGATTCCATTTGTGATGTACTTTGTATCTGAATGTCCATATAAACTGTTTTTTTAAACATCACTCGATGGGTCTTTGATTTCAGTTGATTGTGTATTGTAGAAATGAGGAGAGGTTATCAAATACTATCATATTAGGTGAATATTGCGAAAGGTTACTTCTAAGTTGGTCCTCCTTATAAGGTGCTTATCTTGATTGTAAAAGCACTCGGTGATGTAAGATTCCCTTACGAAACTTAAGCATTGTTTTATAATAGTAAGTGTTAATAGTAAGTTTTTTATTTATTTATTTATTTTTGCAGATTGATTACCATTTGTATAACTACAGTTACTACAAATACCATGGTTAAACTATGGTTAGTGTAGCAAGATTATGGTTAATTTGTGGTTACCGTAATATACCTATACTGCTGATTTTTAACTATGGTTAATTTTCCTAAGGGTTGTAAAGAATGGGATAATGCTCATGGTTCATTCTTAGCGTTTTTACATTATACAAGCTAATGGTTTAACCTAGTAATTTTAGCATACTCTAGCAGTCGATATTTGTGTCTCTTGTGTGAGAGTGAAGTGTGGTGTTTTAATCGGTCTCTCCTTGTTGAAAGGACATTTGAAAACCGGGATATTCGAAGAAAAAAAAAAAACTCGTTGTATTTCAGCTTACCATCAGGTAACCCCAAAGTTATAATGCTCATGTTATTTTAACTAATTTTTCTTTGAAATATGTTGTAAAGTAAAAGTACCTCACCTCAGAAAATCTAACCGGTTGCGCAAAATTGGCAGATCATGTCTTCCGTTACAAACATTTACAGAACTGAAAGAATAAGTTACGTTTTGCAGTAATACTGGTTTACCAATACTTTTTGACATTTAGTGAGAAAAATAATAAAACGGTGCACCTTGCAGTCATGTACAGGGCTACAATTTTAGAAACTTTTCATATAGTAGGAGCTTCGAGGCCAAGCTATTATTAACAACCATTCTTAATGCTATTAACTTAGTTTTTAAAAGCCCTTTTTAAAAGGTGTTTATTTGAATTAATATCTTGGTATTTCTCAGTTTGTATTTTGTTACCAGTAGATATAAAACCAAGATTTTACACACTAAGCTTCATATTTGATTTTGAAGTCCTTAGAGTGTGTGAAGTAAAAATGAAATATTTTATAATGGACCCAGTTTAAAGATTTTGGTCACACTTTAGTTTAGGGTCCAATTCTCAGAATTAAAGGATTAGTTCACTTTCAAATAAAAATTTCCTGATAATTTACTCACCCCCATGTCATCCAAGAGGTCCATGTCCTCCTTTCTTCAGTTGAAAAGGTTTTTGATGAAAACATTCCAGGGCCCAATTGAAGTCCACTATATGGAGAAAAATCCTGGAATGTTTTCATCAAAAACCTTCATTTCTTTTCGACTGAAGAAAGAAGGACATAAACATCTTGGGTGACATGGGGGTGAGTAAATTATCAGGATATTTTTTATTTAAAAGTGGACTAATCCTAATTTAACTATGACTTTTTGTCTCAATAAACCCCTTATTGCTGTTTAGCCTATTAATAGTAAGTTAGTGAGTTTAGGTATTGTGCTTTATAACTACTAATAAACGCCAGTATCTTAGTAACATGCTAATAAGCAACTAGTTAAGAGTGAGAATTTGACCCTAAACTAAAATGTTACCAAGATTAGGAGAAAAGGCTAATGACACATTTATGGGAAAATAAATTTTTATTGGTGTTCTAATGCCAAATTAATGGTTTTAATTAACCATGGTGAGTTGATTCTGACATGAACACAATCATTCCAGTTAAAAAAAATAAAAATAAAGTCAATTTGTTCATAGTTCTTTATTTTACTACAACAATTAGGAGAGAGGGCCTGAATGATATTGCGGCTCTGAGATCGATCCCTCCTGCTGAGAGCTCCAATGCCATTTGTCCTTCTCCTCAAATAAATGTATTAATCACGTCCCATCCTCTTTGTGTGTTGGGCTGAGAGCATCTGCTGCTGGTTCAGTCTCGGTGCGAGTGAACAATTCTATAACATTACATGATCATCTGATCAAAGGTCTCCAGAAGACTACAAGAGGAAGTTGGGTGGATGCGCTACAAAATTCCATATTTTGCCAGATCATTGAGCTCCATGTCGCCAAAAGCTTCCCATGGGCAAACCACAGTGATGTCTGTTGAAAAACCAGAGAGAGAGAAGGTGTTTAGGTTCATCGCCGCATGTCATTCAAAACACTCAAATAATATTTACGTTATAAAGGCAACTGATATATCATGCTTTACCTGTGCCGAGACCCTCCATTCCAGGGATGTCATCCCCGAAGCCTTTCTGGCCAGGTTTAGGAGCCTTGCTCTTGAAGGTGCGAGTGGTCCTCTGCTTGAACTTTGGTGGTCCTCTCTTCTCAACTGGTGCTGGGGCGTCCATTTCTCTCACTTACTGAAATATAAACATTATATGTTCCCTTTAAAAATACCCTCAACAGGTTATCTGTTAATCTTTGAGACGGTTTCATTTTTGGATTTAGTTAATCCTAATCTTCTGGTTACACAATGAGTAGGTTTATTTACCAGCATCTGTTTGCCTTGTGAGATACACAGAAAGTGTGAATGATAAACTCTTTACATAATCGTGCTAATCTCATAGAGGAGATGCCCAGCGCTGTAATCCCATCACATTTATCCTAGCCTACTTCTGGAATCCAGGGAGAAATGTGTCAGAGCTTCTGATTTTAGTCTGTTTTTGCCTAAATTGGCTTTTGCTGTAGAATGTCTACTGTACATTTCAGCTTCACCTAAAGAAAAAGTTTGAGGAATAATGGAATAAAAACCGTACAGTAATCGCGACGTTTTATCTCACAATTCTGACTTTTCTCTTGCAATTCTGAATTAATATTCTGTGGCAGAATCATCCATGGTAATAAAAGTAAGCATCCATAGTATAATTGCTACACCTCGCCTGTAGTTTAATAATTCAACTTAATGTCCAGGTATGTCATTTTGAGTCACATTCTGCTTTTACTTTTTAATTATTTCCTCTCCATCACTAAGTCTGTCTGTTCTTTATCAGTCCGTGAAAGTCTTTCTCTCTTTCTCTATTTTGTTTTAATGTTTTTATGCTTTGTGGTTTTCTTCTCATGCTCCTCAGCCCAGAATTCCTGTTCTCAGTAAATCATGTTGTGTATTTATTACAGCCTGTCTGCGTAAAAATGAAATACCGTAGTACTTTACCTGACTGTTTCTAAGTGTATTGTGCTGTAAATGTGTCTCAGGTGAGGTGAATCTCTTACCGTGTGCTGGAGTTTCTGGTTCTTCTGGTGGTTCTTCTTCGCTTCTCTTCTGCGATGTCTCGCTTCAGCTCATGTCCAGTGTCTCTGCCGGCCGCTTTTATAGCGCTCGACTAATCTTCTGATCCTGAAAATCCTCCCACAGAAACAGATAGAGGGATCAGGAGATTGACACATGAAGTATTTTAAGCACTTCAGGCTCTTCCAGCTGAGGACACGCATGTGAAAACAGTCAGTTTATTTAGAACATCTACAGTTCGTGACAGACACGGACATGAACACACGATTTCCTGAAATATATGTTCTTGTTTTTTTTTGTGGTCATTAGTTGATTAATACTCAAGACTTTCTCCATCCTCAGTTCTCATCTAATTTTCATAATATAAACATCCCGGCTACAAAAATATATTCAAATACATTTTTGCTAGCGTTCCCATTAAGTTTTCTGAATGTTCTCTGAAAGTTTAAATGTTTTACAAACGTTAAAAGAACATTCCATTTGATCCTTTTGCAAAGATTATGGGAACTTCACTTTTGAATGTTCTCCTTAGACCAACTAAAACGTTCCATGAATGATGTATAAATAATGTTTCTGTGCTAATGTTTTGAAAACATTATTAAAGACCAGATTACTTTGTACACATTCTATTAATGTTAAAAAGAAAATTTGTTCATAACTTTGAGAGAACTTTATGAGAAGGTTCCCTGTATGCTGCATCGTTCATTTTAATGCTGTTTTCATTTTCCATGTTAAATACTTCAACAAATAACCAATCAAATGATTCGTAAGCAAATTTAATCTAAATCTAAAAGTCTGTATTGTTTAATTTTGATGCTGTGTCTGTTCAACTATATGTTTATATGATTAAATAGCATCAAGTGCTTCTTGTCAACAAACTCAGACTTGTTGTTGTGAGGTTGTGTTGATTTCATGTTTCTGATCTCAGGTCAGGCTCTTTAAGTCTCTTCTCTAAACCGATCTTTACTAATTAAAGATTAAGCAGCTCTAATCCACAATCCCAAGTGGCTGTCCTGACAGTCATTTAGGTTATTATATAATCTGCTCATTAACATATACTGTAATGTTTTCATGTGTGTTTGTTTATTCGGTGCTGCGACATTGACACATATTAAAACACATATAGCAGATGGGATTAATATACAGCTAATAAGACTGTGTCTGCAGTTGGAAATTTCCCACTTCTGAAGTCGTAATCATTAGTGTGTTGCATTTAAATGGTTTGTTTCAGCATCAGCTCTATAAGGGAGGATGATGCTATTCCCAAATACAGCAACGTGATGAGAGACAACCATCATGGTCTTCCTTTCTTTGGAAAGATCATGGATGAAAGGAAACTCTAACAGCTGTTACAAATCACTGAAATGTGCCTTGGTGACGATTCACGTAAACACAGTCGACGTAACTGTGTAGCACTGTGCGTCGTT
>RJVU01051519.1:9004053-9049192 GCA_003731715.1 Anabarilius grahami | reverse complement strand
TTGGTGTGTTGTTTCTGATATCTAGGAGTTCGTCCCTAGTAAAGCTGATCGGAAAAAAGTTACTCAAAACAGGACAAACAAACAAAAATAACAAAAGTACCAAGACGCTACAAACCGGGGCGGCCATCCGCGGCGCCATCTTATGATGATATCAGAGAGAGGCTTTGTAAATTAAATTTAAGTTGTAATTATACTTAAAATTACTGATTCCTGAACTTGAAGAACCTTTCAATGCTTGCATGTTTTTCCTGTTTATTACTGTAAAACTGCTTTGAAGCAATCTGTAAAGTGTTTGATTAAAGTTTCAATTAAAGCTCGTTAAAAATAAAAATATTTAAGATATTTGGCCAAATAATTTTGTAGAAAAAAAATGAAATTGGTCATTTCTACAGTATTTCTAGTGTTAGAAACTGCCTTTAAGATGCCCAGTATCATAGAAGTGTTGAATTAAATTGGGTCGAACACCTCTGATTGTGTTTATCACTGGTTAGAGCGGTTAGAGTAGAGAGTATGTTTAAGAAAAAAGGTATTTGTAGTTTGTTCCCTTACACCACTGTTAATGGACATGTAATTATTCAGTTTTTTATTATTCTGCTCAGTTTGAGATGCTGTTCTCTCACTTATCAGTGCTGTGAAATTGTGGCATCAGTTCTACAATCATCAAACTCCTGTCTGATAGAGCTGGACATGAGAGGCAATAATCTGCTGGATTCAGGAGTGAAGATGCTCTCTGATGGACTGAAGAGCCCAAACTGTCAGCTGGAGATACTGAGGTTTGAAATTCATTAATTCAGTAGTCAAATCCATGAAGCATTTGCTAGCAGATCTAGTTGTGACAAATAAATTAAGGTTAATAGCTGATCTCTATGATGTTGTGCAGTGATAAACACATAACAGTTTCACAAAACAGCTGTTACTAGATCACCACTGGAATACTAAATTGACCAATCAGAAGGCACAACCCAAATTATGTATTGCACAATGTTTATTATGAATCAGTTTGAAACAGGTCCTTGATTATAATTGGCTCAGTCATTGTTAAAAGTTGTAAATTTTTCTAAAAAGAGTGGTTCTCAGCTATGGATCTGGAAACTCACTGTGGTGCATATTTTGTTTCTCTTTCTCATCTGACATGTTCAGTTCAGTTCATGGAGTTTAACCTAATAACCTGGATCCAGTTGTTCAAAAGTAATCTGATCAGATTTCAGCTGCAGGACTGGATCAAATCTTGAAAACAGGTTGTTCAAATGAAGAAAAAGATTCTGTAATCACCTTAGATCTCAAAATCCAATTTTCAGTTTGTGTTGTTCAAAACATTTCAGTAAGACTGGGATATCTTTTATCCAAAAAATCAGGATTATCCTGATCCTAGCAGAAGGGAGGGATTCAGGAACAAAAACGTAATAAAAATGTAAAACTGGTCAAAGAGCACAATATTTGTATCATGTTATATATATATATATATATACACACATTTATAATTTTTTTGTTCTTGATTATTTTAATTGTTAAAGCAGTGTTTCTCATAGTGCGTGGGAGATCAACAGGAAAAACAAAAACAAATAATAAACAGAAAACAGCCATTGCAATGGCGTTCAAGTTTATAAAGCGGCGACGAACGCCGATTACACTGAATCATTCTTCTTCAGATTGTTGACTTGTCTCCTTTTGAACAAGCCTGGCATAGAAGTTCCTCCCATAGCACCTCTTCAACAGATGGCATGACAAGGTGCTATTGCGAATGCGCCGCTCCGCTGCTGTACGTGTTCCAGCAAGAATACTGTCAAAAGAGCTAACTGCAAAGAATCACTGAAATAGTCACATTTTTATCTTAATTAAAAGATATGTTCTGATCTATTATTCTATCTAACTGTTAAATTTTTCAGTTGTTCAAGGACATTACAAAGTGAAACTATTGCAGGTGTTTTTTCCTTGCTTTTTTTTCAATTTAAGTAGGGGTTTGATTTAAATGAACTTGAAAATGGGAGGGGATGTTTGTTTGTTTGTTTATGTTGTTTTCTTTCTCTTTAAATAAAACACTTAAAGTGACCCACACTGACTCTTCCTCCTGTTTATCTTTAGTTAGCAGCCTACATTGTGAATGTAACCCCATTTGGAGCACTGCTAGTCCAGATTTGGTAATGTGAAAAAGTGTGTATCTGGATCAGGTTGATCCAGTCCTATTTTGCTGTAAAAAAAAAAAAACAGCACAAAAGTCAGATGAATTGCCTAATCCTAGAAAGCAAAACATGAGATTTCCAATTCTAGATAATTCAGATCCATATTTAACTTTTTGAACAACTGAGCATAGATGATCTGAACTTTTCGAATGTAATAAGCCCAGTGAAGTCGGTGATTTTAGAACAGCTAAAGTGTAAAACACAACATTTTGGAGCTTATTGCTTTAGTAAGTGTAGTAGTGTTGCATGATTGTGCATGATGTGTGTGTATTAGGGTTGTCATGGTACCAAAATTCCAGTAGCCGGTACCAATACCATTAAAATTGTATGGTTCTTGGTACCAATTGTTGGAACTATTTTATTCAAACATCCATTTTGTAACAGCCGTGCGTGTTTATTTTAGCACTTCCTTCAGTGAAACAACACACTACAGCCTGTAAAACTGGGAGGGATATAGGACATGAGCAGGAAAGAGACCATCTCCTTTATAATATCTTCAGGTTTTCTCCTGATGTTACAAGCAACTGAGACTGGTTGTAAAAGATTGAAGAGCGAGTTTTATCTTCCGCAGGGGCAAGACATTTAGGCTATGTTTGATTTTGCGCTGGTGTGTGTGAAACACGTTATACAAATAAACTTGACACCTTATCAAGTCTAATAACAAGCACAAACTCTTAAATAGAATTTGACGTGCAAACAAAAAGGTTTCTGTCCTTCTGCATTTTTTCTGCTTTACCACAGTAAAGAATGTGAATATAATAGGCCTAATTAAAAGCGAACCAAAAGAAGAAACATTTATAATCCCCTGCAAAAATGGGTGAGACGTGAGTTAAGATTTGAAAAAAGAAACAAGAGATTCCATGTCTAGTGGAATAACTAATGGAATATTGTCAAATTTGCTGATAATCGGGTGATCGTAATTCGCAAAACAGAATACAAAGCCAACAAAGCTTACATTTATGGACACACGTACCTCTCTCATTCGGCATGAATCCAAATGTTCCCATGGCTGCGATGTAACACTTAATGCTGACCTATTATTTCTTTTGTAAACAAATCTTTGTGCTTCACTCATATCATAGTCACCTAAATACTGGCACAGCCCTAACAGTGGGTGCCGGATATGCATGGTACTCTGTACTTCCGGTACTACAAAAAATACTGGTATTGTCACATTTTCAAAATTTCAGTACCGAAATACAAAGACTAAATACCAAATAATAAGACTACAGATTCTTGTTTAAACATTTCAGTTGAACTCTGTTTTAACTGTTTTATGAGATTGTGTTTTGATGTTAATATTTATAAGTTTTCATCATTACTACTTTATCTGGTAAATGGCTGTAGAGATAACTTTGCTGGCAATCAGAATTCACCTTTACTTTTAAAAGAACAAGTGTCTGTAAAAAAATTATACAAGGTGCATCCCAATTTTGTCAATAAATACAGAATGAATGTGTAATTATTCAGTTTTTCATTATTCTGTTCAGATTGGAATGGTGTTCTCTCACTGGTAAGTGCTGTGAAACTGTGGCATCAGTTCCACAATCATCAAACTCTGTCTAATAGAGCTGGACATGAGCTGGACATGAGCTGGACATGAGCATACATATAAAACGTATGCTGGTAAATTAGTAGTTTTACATAAAGCCCTTCTAAAAGGTATTTATCTGAATTAATACATTGGTATTTCTCAGATTGTATTTTGTTAGTGCCAATGCCTAATATGACCAATGGATAAAAAAACAAGATTTAACACTTTGAGACTTAGTTAGAGGTTCATATTTGAACAAAGTGGAAATTATTGAAATTGTTTCATAATAGACCATAATAAATATTTTCTGTCAGTTCTGAAAGAGAAAAGACATCACACAAATTTGGGAAAATACATTTTTTTATTGTGTTCTACTGCCAAATCAATGGTTTTAATTAACTATGATGAGTTGATTCTGACAGACACAATCACATTCACAGTTCAAAAGAATAAAGTCAATCTGAGCATAGTTTTGTATTTTACCACAACAATTAAAAGAGAGAGGGCCTGCATGATATTGCGGCTCTGAGATCAATTCCTCCTGCTAAAAGCTCCAGTGATGCAGTGAAGAAGAGCAGCAGAGAGTTACTGTTCCATTTGTCCTTTTTTATCAAAAAAAAAGAAGTATTAATCGCGCTGGATCCTCTTTGTGTGCTGGGCTGAAAGCATCTGCTGCTGGTTCAGTCTCGTGTGAGTAACATTACGTGATCATCTGATCAAAGGTCTCCAGAAGAGAGCAGGAGGAAGGTTGGAAGGGTGGATCCACTACAAAATTCCATATTTTGCCAGATCACCTAGCTCCATGTCGCCAAAAGCTTCCCATGGGCAAACCACAGTGATGTCTGTTGAAAAACCAGAGAAAGAAGGTGTTCAGGTTCATCGCTGCGTGTCATTCAAAACACTGAATCAATATTTACGTCATGAAGGCAACTGATATATCACGCTTTACCTGTGCCGAGACCCTCCATTCCAGGGATGTCATCCCCGAAGCCTTTCTGTCCAGGTTTAGGAGCCTTGCTCTTGAAGGTGCGAGTGGTCCTCTGCTTGAACTTTGGTGGTCCTCTCTTCTCAACAGGTGCTGGGGTGTCCATTTCTCTCACTTACTGAAATGTAAACATAGTATGTTTCCTTTAAAAATGTCCTCAACAGGTTATCTGTTAATCTTTGAGAGGGTTTCATTTTGTGATTTTGTTAATTCTAATCTTCTGGTTACACAATGAGTAGGTTTATTTACCAGCATCTGTTTGCCTTGAGTTATATACAGACAGTGTGAATGATAAGCTCTTTACATAATCGTGCTAATCTCATAGAGGAGATGCCCAGTGCTGTAATTACATCACATTTATCCTAGCCTACTTCTGGAATCCAGGGAGAAATGTGTCAGAGCTTCTGATTTTAGTCTGTTTTTGCCTAAATTGGCTTTTGCTGTAGAATGTCTACTGTACATTTCAGCTTCACCTAAAGACGGAAAAGTAAGTTTGAGTCTTTGAGGCTGTAAGCTTGTTTCCACCATGGAATAAAAAATGAAAAAAAGGTACAGTTATGGTGAGTATTTGTCACACAATTCTGATTTTTTTCCTCATAAATCCAACTTTATATTCCATGTCAGAAACAAGCATCACCTGTAGTTTAATGTTGAAATGTCCAGGTATGTCATTTTGACTCACATTCTGTTTTTCCTTCTTATTTATTTCCTCTCCATCACTAAATCTGTCTGTTATTTTTCAGTCCATGAAAGTCTTTCTCTCTTTCTGTTTTGTTTTTGTGTTTGATCTGTTTTGTGGTTTTCTCCTCATGAACAAATGACAATCTTCTCTTCCAGTTCTCAGTAAATCATGTGTTGTATATTTACTACTGCCTGAGTTAGAATAAAATACTGTAGTAATTTACCTGGCTGTTTCTCAGTGCATTGTGCTGTAAATGTGTTTCAGGTGAGGTGGATCTCTTACCTTGTGCTGAAGTTTCTGGTCTTTCTAGTGGCTCTCTTGGCTTCTCTTCTGTGATGTCTCGCTTCAACTCGTGTCCAGAGTCTCTGTTGGATGCTTTTATAGCACTCGCTTAATCTTCTGATCCTCAAACACCTCCCACAGAAACAGATAGAAGGATCAGGAGATTGACACATGGAGTATTTTAAGCACTTTAGGATCTTCCAGCTCTGTGAGGACACATGTGTGGAAACAGTCATAGTTTATTTAGATTTTAATTGTAAGCAAATATAATCTAAATCTAAAAATAAATCAGTATTATGTTTTATTTTGATGCTGTGCCTGTTTAACTATATGTTTAAATGATTAGCATTCATTTCTTATCAAATGGCATCAAATGCTTCTTGTCAACAAACTCAGTTTCTGATCTCAGGTCAGGGTCTTAAGTCTCGTCTCCAACCTGCGACTGCTGAGGTGCAAAGATGATTTCACCATTCACATCTGTTTTTAACTTCGAGCGGCTAAAAAAACCAGCAGCTGATATTCTGAGAAACACACACATGATTTACCCTGATCCTAAACATACGGTTTTAGCTGAACTTTACTAATTAAAGATTAAGCAGCTCTAATCCACAATCCCAATTGGTTGTCCTGACAGTCATTATATAATTAGCTGTATGCTCAGTATCATATACCAGAATGTTCTTATGTCCTTAAAATGAATGTTCTCATGTGCTTAAAATGGTAAAAAGTAAAGTGGCGGTACTCACCAAAGGGGGCGGGGCATTATTGGGGAGGGAGGTGGGGTTATGCGGGATTGGTTGTCTCCCTTGGTTGCAAGGGCATAGTTTTGGTTTGAACATTTGGGGGTTGAAGTGTGAGATGGTTAACAGGGTCCCGGGGCATATGCTCACTCGTGAGGTTTATTTATTTGTTTGTTTTTGAAAAATTGTCTTTTGCATAAGGATTTAATTAGCCTTAGTAAGATTTCTGATGGCTCCTCATTACCATGCTTAGGGTAACGTTAACCTTTTCTTTCTTTTTATCTATAGCATTTGTTATGAAAAATATAATTTATCACATTCTATTGTATTTACTGTGGTAAATTTAGACTAGTTGTAGAATTTATAATACTAGATAACTTGTTTATATTACAACTGTGGCATGTTGTAGCAATAGTTTCTAACTGTGTTGCTATTTTTCATAACAAATGCTACAGATAAAAAAAGAAAGAAAAAAGTTAACATTGTAAGCATGGTAATGAGGAGCCATCAAAAATCTTACTTAGGCTAATTAAATCCTTGTTTCAAAATATACATAAAACATACTGTACCTAACCAGAATATGCTGTTTCTTTCAACAGGGGGATCTGCCTGAATTGTACATGTTGAGTAGACTAGCTCTCTTGGTCAAAATTGAGGGATTGAGGGTCTATTAAAGTAAACTTTCCTCATTTACTTGACGAAGTTGAACACACTTCAGAATGGCGGTGGGGATTCCACTGAGGTGAAGTGCTCGGGGAAGTTCACAAGTGTATGTCTTAAAGTGGAGTTAAACAGCCTAACTTACGTTGTAGCCTACGATTCAATAGGTGTCATCATTGTACAGTCTACATTAGGGGTCATGAAATTCCTTCAAATTCTGTCCACGAAATCATGAAATTCAAGCAGAATCATCTGTTTCATCTCTTCATCTCTTTAATACTAGTTACAGAATAAGCATAAATGAACATCTGAAGGTATTTTGAAAGATACAGTACAACTTACTGAAACGATCATATTCTTACCGAACCATTTTGAAATAGAATGTTCCCTTAACATTCACATAACCAAAAATATATATATATATATTTATTTTAAACATTTAAAAACTGGATATTTTGAACATTCAGAGAACTTAATGGCAGTGTTAGCTAAATGTTCTTAGAACATATTTTTGTTATCCGGGTAGATATTTGAAGGTCTACTGGAAAACAAGGCAATTTTCTTTATATACGCTATTACGCCATTTAAATGTCATTGCACATGCACAGAACTTTCCAGTTTCCGTTTTCAAACGTATCAAGTGTTTTCATGTCCTATTGAATGGATTATAAAAGGTTTAAAGACTCCTTAAAATCTGAATTAAATTTTAAAAAATCTGGCCAATTAATTCTGACTGACGATGTTACATGTGTCTTTTTTATTTGGACTGGACTACTAGTTTGATTACAGTTGGATTATTTGGGTCCATGTAAACACAGTATTTAGTTGGTTTCAGCAGATCAGATGATGTTTGATCATGAGCTGTTCAGGCACATCTGGAATGTCTTTGGGATTTTCCTGTGTAACCTAAAAGAGGCCAATCACAGTGCTGTTATCAGTGGAAATTCAGTGTGATGTTTGTTAATGTTTGCAATGACACGCCTGAAACTACACTTGGTTTGTAAAATTGCTTTAAAACGATCTGTTGTTCAGGAGTCACTGCAGCAGAGAGCTGCAGGGATTCTGTAGGAAAATATATTTTTTTATACATATAAACATATAAAACACAGTCATGTAGTATATGCCACCATTTTAGAAACTGTTCATATAGGAGCTCCAGCAAAAATCCTACAAAATGTATGCTGGTAAATTAGTAGTTTTACATAAAGCCCTTCTAAAAGGTATTTATCTGAATTAATACCTTGGTATTTCTCAGATTGTATTTTGTTAGTGCCAATGCCTAATATGACCAATGGATATAAAACCAAGATTTAACACTTAAATTATTGGAAATTATTGAAATTGTTTCATAATAGACCCAGTTTAAATATTTTCTGTCAGTTCTGAAAGAGAAAAGACTAATTACACAAATTTGGGAAAATACATTTTTTTATTGTGTTCTACTGCCAAATCAATGGTTTTAATTAACTATGATGAGTTGATTCTGACAGACACAATCACATTCACAGTTCAAAAAAATAAAGTCAATCTGAGCATAGTTTTGTTTTTTCCATAACAATTAAAAGAGAGAAGGCCTGTATGACATTGCGGCTCTGAGATCAATTCCTCCTGCTAAGAGCTCCAGTGATGCAGTGAAGAAGAGCAGCAGAGAGTTATTGTTACATTTGTCCTTTTTACCAAAAAAAAAAAAGAAGTATTAATCGTGTTGGATCCTCTTTGTGTGCTGGGCTGAAAGCATCTGCTGCTGGTTCAGTCTCGTGTGAGTAACATTATGTGATCACCTGAAAGCAGGGAAAAGGTTGGATGGATGCGCTACAAAATTCCATATTTTGCCAGATCACTGAGCTCCATGTCGCCAAAAGCTTCCCATGGGCAAACGACAGTGATGTCTGTTGAAAAACCAGAGAAAGAACATAGTCAGGCTCATCAGTGCATGTCATTCAAAACACTGAATCAATATTTACGTTATAAAGGCAACTGATATATCACGCTTTACCTGTGCCGAGACCCTCCATTCCAGGGATGTCATCCCCGAAGCCTTTCTGGCCAGGTTTAGGAGCCTTGCTCTTGAAGGTGCGAGTGGTCCTCTGCTTGAACTTTGGTGGTCCTCTCTTCTCAACAGGTGCTGGGGCGTCCATTTCTCTCACTTACTGAAATATAAACATGATTCCTTTAAAAAGTGACTATTGTCCCCTTTACTGGTGTCCACAACAGGTTAGCTGTTAGTCTTCTCATTTTTGGATTTAGTTAATCCTAATCTTCTGGTTACACAATGAGTAGGTTTATTTACCAGCATCTGTTTGCCTTGTGAGATACACAGACAGTGTGAATGATAAGATCTTTACATAAACTTGCTAATCTCGTAGAGGAGATGCCCAGCGCTCTAATCCCATCAAATTTATCCTAGTCTACTTCTGGAATCCAGGGAGAAATGTGTCAGAGCTTCTGATTTTAGTCTGTTTTTGCCTAAATTGGCTTTTGCTGTAGAATGTCTACTGTACATTTTAGCTTCACCTAAAGACAGAAAAGTAAGTTTGAGTCTTTGAGGCTGTAAGCTTGTTTCCACCATGGAATAATAAAAAAAAAAAAGGTACAGTTATGGTGAGTATTTATCACACAATTCTGACTTTTTCCTTGCAAATCCAACTTTATATTCTGCGTCAGAAACAAGCATCACCTGTAGTTTAATGTTGAAGTGTCCAGGTATGTCATTTTGCTGTTACTTCTTATTTATTTCCTCTCCATCACTAAATCTGTCTGTTCTTTATCAGTCCACGAAAGTCTTTCTCTCTTTCTCTGTTTTGTGGTTTTCTCCTCATAAACGAATGTCAAACGGTAACACTTTATTTTAAGGTCTTTTAACTAGTTGCTTACTAGAATATTGGCTGTTTAATAGTACTTATTTAGCACATATTAATGCCTTATCTTTCTAACTAATAAGCAGTAATTTAGGAGTTTATTGAGGGAAAAGTCGTAGTTAATAGTTTATATGTGTTCCCTATACTAAAGTGTTACCTGTCAATATTCTCTTCCTGTTCTCAATAAATCATGTGTTGTGTAGATTTACTACAGCCTGTCTGAGGGAAAATGAAATACCGTAGTACTTTACCTGACTGTTTCTAAGTGCATTGTGCTGTAAATGTGTCTCAGGTGAGGTGAATCTCTTACTGTGTGCTGGAGTTTCTTGCTTTGCTGTTGGTTCTTCTTTGCTTCTCTTCTGCGATGTCTTAACTTCAGCTCGTGTCCAGTGTCTCTGCCATCCGGTTTTATAGCGCTCGACTAATCTTCTGATCCTCAAACACCTCCCATGGAAATAGAGGGATCAGAAGATTGACACATGGAGTATTTTAAGCTCTTCGGGCTCTTCAAGCTGAGGACACACGTGTGGAAACAGTCAGTTTATTTAGAACACCTGCATTTTGTCTCTTGTGAGTCTGACAGACACAGACATGAACACAAGATATGCTGAAAAATGATGAATGTGTGTTCAAACATCTTCTGTTTTTTCATGGTCATTACTTGATTAATGTGGTTGTGTTGATTTAATGTTTCTGATCTCAGATCAGGCTCTTTAAGTCTCTTCTCTAACCTGATCCTAAACATACGGTTATAGCTGAATTTAAGCAGCTCTAATCCACAATCCTGATTGGCTTTCCTGACAGTCATGAAGTTATTACTATATAATTAGCTGTCTGCTCATTAACATATACTGGAATATACTGTAATGTTCTCATGTGTGTTTGTTTATCTGGTGCTGCGACACGTGTTCAAACACATCTATAGCTGATGAGGTGTTCATACTTTTCAGATGGGATTTATATACAGCTAATGAGACTTTATCTGCAGCTGGTATTTTCCCATTTCTGAAGTGGTAATAATGAGTTTTTTTGCATTTAAGTGATTTAAAACAATTGTTTTTGACAAAAATAAGAATCTAAAATGCAAAATGTTTTTTATCTTGTCACCTTCAGTTATGAATCATGTAAAGGATTCAGCCAATATTTTCAATATAAAATGGCAGATCTGACACATTTTTTATCATGGATATTACTGTTGGTCGTTTAAACTGGTCTAAACTTTTTGTCACCACATGTTTACCTCACTGATGGTTGTGGCTCTGATTATGAGTTGTAATCCTGGTTTTTGCTTTGAAATGTGCTTCTCTCTGTTTGTCCAGCTACGGTTTTTACTGCTATTATCCCAAATACAGCAACATGATGAGAGACTACCATCATGGTCTTCCTTTTTATGGAAAGGAACCACCACGCCAGAGTCTCCAGCAATTAAGGTTGATATGCTAGAATCTTCAAGGATGTCACGTTAGGGTTCCCAGTCATCAAGGAAGTTGCAAATGAAGTTGTTAAGGCAGTCCCTAGGCGCAAGAGACTGGTGTCAAGTTTGGATGATGCACCACTTATGGTGGTGCGTGCTGCTGGTATCCCTGCGGTTGTCCCAACTCAAGAGGTGGTCCCACTGATGACTATCACGCTACCTGCTCTCTGTGCTTTCTGTTTCAGTCTCGCCTAACCAAGCCTTGTCTGTTCCACTAGATATGATATAGTGGTCTTCTGTTCCACCGTGGAGGGCTACAGCCACATCTGATCTACTATGGTGGTCACTTGTCCAACTGACCCAGCTTGAGCTACCCCAACCACTGCTCTTCAGACCAGATTCATCACTGCTCCACAGACCAGGCCCACTTCAGCACCACTGGCCTGGCACACCACTGCTTCATGGTCTAGATTCAACTTTGCTCCATGACCCAGGTGCTTCAGTGCCACATGGTTCAAGTCTGCACCACAGCTCACTATTTCACAGCCCAGATCTGCCATTGCTCCACAGTCCAGGCCTGCCAATGCTCCATTGTTCAAGTCTACCCCTGTTCCACGGCCCTGGCCCACCTTTGTCTCATGGCCTAGTTTTTCCCCTGTTTCAAGGCCCAGGACCACCACTGTGTCATAGTTTGTTTTTGCCCTTGTTTCACGGTCCTGGCTTGCCATGATTTTATGGTCTGGACTCACCTCGACCCCAAGGGCTTGCCCCATGTTCCAAATCTAGTTCCCACTACATGGGCCTGGCCCTCCATCAAGCCCTTCGACAGTACTCTCTTGGACTGTTGCGTGTGGAGCATCTGGAATCCACTCTTTAAGCGGCGCGCTCTGTAATGAACTCAGTACTTGTGTGTCTGAGTTCGAAACTTAAATGTTGAAATGTCTTCTTGCCTTGTCATGCCTTGTTTCACCTTGTGTTTGCTCTCACTGCTTTATCTGTCACCATGATTACCCTTGTTTGTTTCCCCAACAACACACCCCTCCCCCTTGTTATCTTGTTAGATCTTCTGTGTATAAATAGGTCCTTGTTTCAGTCAGTGTTTGTCGGTTATTGTTTGAGTTGCTCAATGTAATGTTTGTTGTGTCATCTTGCCATGATGTTCATGCCTTGTCTGTTTAGCCAATGTATTTAAACCTAGTCTTCCTTGGAGTTTATATCTTTGCCTAGTCTGGATTTATGCCTCATCTGCCTTGGATTATTCACAGTTTACTCTGGGTTTGTGTCACGCCTGTTTATGGATTGCTTTGTCATGTCTGGAGCTGTTGTGGCAAATTCAATGTCTCTGTGTCCCTTCAGTTCTGGTCTCAAAAACTCTCAGATTTGAAGTTCCAGGTCCCAGGAGTTTAACTTTGACAAGCAACAAAGTGAGATGCCAGCTCCACATCTGAATCTCTCTAGCCAGGGCACAGTTTATGCATTTTTCTTATCTGTTAAAACGGTGTAAGATCCACCCCTACAGTTCTTTTCCATGATCTCATTTACAGGTGCCCTCCCTTTCTCTTCCTGGAGTCTCCCAAGTACTCCCCAACATTTTTACCACAGTCACTTAACCAATTAAACTGCATGTGTTGCTTATGCAAGAGATAATTCTCTTTGTAAGGGTGGCTGACTGCCAACTACTCTACATCTTTTGACTTAATCTCTCATGGTGGAATTCTGCCAATTGATGGTCAACACTTTCTCATAGGCAAAATGAAACATTGTATCAAAAACAATCAACACTCCCTGGAGGCAAGAGGCCTTCACGTGACACTCTTAATAATGATCTTATTAATTTCACATCCTCCTGTTGTTGTTACGGACAGATGTACAGGAGACACAGAGGTGAACGTAGATGGGAGTTTATTTACAAACAGCAGTTTGATGCAACTGGTGATATAGACTTTGAGGAGAGGTGACTGGATATTGATACTGTCCTTTGTCTTACAGAAATGGAGATTGATGATGGATGGATGAGCGTCAACAGAGTGCACACACGTTGGAGGTAGGTAGACACACACAGACGAAAAAGCATGGAGACTAGGGAAACACGCTGGAGTGGAACAGGGAAGTAGATCGGCAGGCTTGGAGATAAACATGGAGAGGTCCTTAACGTATCAATGCATAAACGTTGGGATTTCGACGTGTGGGATAACTGAGGGAACCGGACAACTGAGGGAGGTGAGTGGCGTGCTTAAGTAGACCTGTGAATGAGTGCTGATAGGAAGCAGGTGCGTGTGATTGTCAGATCAGGAGCGGTGCTGAAGAAGTGTGTGTGATTCTACTTTCTTTGTAAGTAGAATCCGGAAGGTAGCTAGATATTTTACTTCATAACTTATTAAATATGGATATTTTTTTTACAAAAACTCATCGCTTTGCTTCAGAAGGCCTTTGTTAACCCCCTGGAGCCATGTGGATTAGATGTTTATGATGGATAGATGTGGATGGAGGCAATTTTTTTGGCTCATAATCATTGGTATCGCACACTGCCATTATAAAGCTCGGATGCGTCAGGATATTTATTAATATATCTCCGATTGTGTTCATCAGAAAGAAGAAAGTCATTGAAATGTCTTGTTTATGGGTGTTATGGTTCATATTCATGTCTCATGTTTTATTTTCAAGTTCATGCTATGTTTCTTTGCTTTGTTTATGTTTGCCATGTGCTTCCTGTCATGTGATTCCCTTGTCTCCATGCGATTTTGCCATGTGCTCCCCTTGTGTATGTGTCATGTTCTGATTGGTTGTTTTGGTCATGTGTCCTATGTTCTCATTGGTTCATTGTTCATTGCTTTCAGGTGTGTCTTATGTCATTAGTCTTTGTGTATATATAGCCCTCATGTTTCATTGTTCACTTGTCTAGCTTTGTTAGTGTAACCTGCTGTTTGGTGAGTCCATGTCCATGTCCATGCTAATAAGCAACTAGTTAATAGTGAGAATTGGACACTAAACTAAAGTGTTACCAAGATTTTCTATAAGTTCTGAAAAAAAAAAGCAGAATACAAATTTATGGGAAAATACATTTTTATTTGTGCTCTACTGCCAAATCGATGGTTTTAATTAACCATAACGAGTTGATTCTGGTACGAACACAATCACATTTACAGTTAGAAAAATAAATAAAGTTGATTTGTACATAGTTCTTTATTTTACCACAAGAGATAGGAGAGAGGGCCTGAATTATATTGCGTTTCTGAGATCGATTCCTCCTGCTCCAGTGATGCGGAGAAGAGCAGCAGAGAGTTATTGTGCCATTCGTCCTTTCACCCCCAAATAAATGTATTAATCTTCTTTGTGTATTGGGCTGAGAGCATCTGTTGCTGGTTTAGTCTCGGTGTGAGTGGACAATTCTATAACCTCGTGTGATCATCTTGGCAGATCAAAGGTCTCCAGAAGAGAGCAGGAGGAAGGTTGGAAGGGTGGATCCACTACAAAATTCCATATTTTGCCAGATCATTGAGCTCCATGTCGCCAAAAGCTTCCCATGGGCAAACCACAGTGATGTCTGTTGAAAAACCAGAGAGAGAGAAGGTGTTCAGGTTCATCGCCGCATGTCATTCAAAACACTGAATCAATATTTATGTCATGAAGGCAACTGAAATGTCACGCTTTACCTGTGCCGAGACCCTCCATTCCAGGGATGTCATCCCCGAAGCCTTTCTGGCCAGGTTTAGGAGCCTTGCTCTTGAAGGTGCGAGTGGTCCTCTGCTTGAACTTTGGTGGTCCTCTCTTCTCAACTGGTGCTGGGGCGTCCATTTCTCTCACTTACTGAAATATAAACATGTTTCCTTTAAAAAGTGACTATTGTCCCCTTTACTGGTGTCCACAACAGGTTAGCTGTTAGTCTTCTCATTTTTGGATTTAGTTAATCCTAATCTTCTGGTTACACAATGAGTAGGTTTATTTACCAGCATCTGTTTGCCTTGTGAGATATACAGACAGTGTGAATGATAAGCTCTTTACATAATCGTGCTAATCTCATAGAGGAGATGCCCAGTGCTGTAATCCCATCACATTTATCCTAGTCTACTTCTGGAATCCAGGGAGAAATGTGTCAGAGCTTCTGATTTTAGTCTGTTTTTGCCTAAATTGGCTTTTGCTGTAGAATGTCTACTGTACATTTCAGCTTCACCTAAAGACGGAAAAGTAAGTTTGAGTCTTTGAGGCTGTAAGCTTGTTTCCACCATGGAATAAAAAATAAAAAAGGTACAGTTATGGTGAGTATTTATCTCAAAATTCTGACTTTTTTTCCTTGCAAATCCAACTTTGTATTCCACGTCAGAAACAAGCATCACCTGTAGTTTAATGTTGAAGTGTCCAGGTATGTCATTTTGCTGTTACTTCTTATTTATTTCCTCTCCATCACTAAATCTGTCGGTTCTTTATCAGTCCACGAAAGTCTTTCTCTCTTTCTCTTTTATTTTTATGTTTAGTCTGTTTTATGGTTTTCTCCTCATGAACGAATGTCAATATTCTCTTCCTGTTCTCAGTAAATCATGTGTTATGTAGATTTACTACAGCCTGTCTGAGTGAAAATGAAATACCGTAGTACTTTACCTGACTGTCTCTCAGTGCATTGTGCTGTAAATGTGTCTCAGGTGAGGTGAATCTCTTACCGTGTGCTGGAGTTTCTGGTTCTTCTGGTGGTTCTTCTTCGCTTCTCTTCTGTGATGTCTCGCTTCAGCTCATGTCCAGTGTCTCTGCCGGCCGCTTTTATAGCGCTCGACTAATCTTCTGATCCTCAAAAGCCTCCCACAGAAACAGATAGAGGGATCAGGAGATTGACACATGGAGGATTTTAAGCACTTCAGGCTCTTCCAGCTGAGGACACGCATGTGAAAACAGTCAGTTTATTTAGAAAATCTACAGTTTGTCTCCTGTGAATTCTCGGGAAAATTCCATTTTTAGCATTTTGCAAACTTTATGGGAATGTTTCTTTTGAATGTTCTCTGAACAACTTAGACTAACTAAAACTTTTAAGAAAAATGTTCCATGAATGATGTATAAATCATGTTTTTGTGCTAATGTTTTCAGAACATTCTTAAAGATCAGATAACTTTGAAGAAACATTCTATTAACGTTAAAGAAACTAAAAGGTTTGTTTATAACTCTGAGAGAACTTTGCCAGAACGTTCCGAGAATGTTTCCTGTATGCTGCATTGTTCATTTAATGCTATTTTTATTTTCTATATTAAATGCTTCTTAAAATAACCAATCAAATGAACTGTAAGCAAATTTAAAAATCTAAAATCTATAAATAAATCAGTATGTTTTATTTTGATGCTGTGTCTGTTCAACTATATGTTTAAATGATTAAATAGCATCAAATGCTTCTTGTCAACAAACTCAAACTCAGACTTGTTGTGAGTTTGTGTTGATTTCATGTTTCTGATCTCAGGTCAGGCTCTTTAAGTTTCTTCTCCAACCTGCGACTGCTGAGGTGTAAAGACTATTTCACCGTTCACATTTGTTTTTAGCTTCGAGTAGCTAAAAAAACCAGCAGCGGATATTCTGAGAAACACACACCTGATTTACCCTGATCCTAAACATACGGTTTTAGCAGAACTTTACTAATTAAAGATTAAGCAGCTCTTATCCACAACCCCAATTGGCTGAGTCATTTAGGTTATTATATAATAAGCTCTCTGCTCATTAACATATACTGAAATGTTCTCATGCGTGTTTGTTTATCTGGTGCTGTGACACGTATTCAAACACATCTATAGCTGATGAGGAGCTCACGCAGTTCAGATGAGATGTATATACAGCTAATGCCACTTTGTCTGCAATTGGAAAATTCCCACTTCTGATGTTGTAATCATGAGTTTGTTGCATTCAAGTGCTTCGATTTCGGCAAAAATAGAAATCACGGAGGACACCAGGTTCATTCTTGCCTATTTATTGGTGAAAAATCTTAATAAAGCCAAAATGTTTTGAAGAAATTTGTCAACATCTAACAAGTTTTAAATAAAACGTAGCATGCATTTGTTGGAAGCCATACATAAACATTCACACTCTAAAAAATGCTTGGGTTTGGGTTGTTTTGACCCAGCAGTTGGGTTAAATGTTTGCCCAACCTGCTGGGTAGTTTTATTTAACCCAACAATTGTTTACAAATTACTATATGTCTGGCTTAAAATGAACCCAAAATAGGTTGGAAATTAAAAATCAGACTCATAATTACTAGAGGCAACAATAATAATCAAAAAGATGAGCATTTATTAATAAGCAATTTAATAAATGTTTATTGTTTAAATATTATTCAAAAAAAGTATTAATAAATGTTTGTTTATTAAACATATTAATAAATGTTAATTTCCAACATATTTTGGGTTCATTTTAAGCAAGAAATACAGTAATTTTTAAACAATATTTGGGTTAAATAAAACTACCCAGCAGGTTGGGCAAACATTTAACCCAGCCGCTGGGTTAAAACAACCCAATCGCTGGGTTTGTCCATTTTCAACCCAACTTGGGTTGTTTTTAACCCAGCATTTTTTAGAGTGAGCACCATGCCATTTGATTTTGGAGATTTAGTAATAAATGCTGTGTAAAATACATACAATATGCATCAAATGGTAATTTATATATGTAATACTCAGGTATCAAAATGATCTCAGAGTTTCCCAGTCATAAATATGACTTGAGAGGCCGTTCGTGTCCAATAGCATGTGAAGGCAGCATTAGACTTTCATGAACATGAACATCTTCTGAGGTATGACCTTTGTGGCAAATCTAGAAATAGACATCGCTGTCATTACTGTTCAGCACGAGGGGAAGTGCTTTTCTCTTTGATTTCACATCTTTCTTCAGAATATAATGATGCTGCACTGACCTCTGACCTCTGGGTTAAATGTTGCATAACTCGTGTCGTGTGAAAACAGTTCCTTTATAGCTCTGAGCTGAGCATTAGCTCTATTTTAAATCCTGACTCTGTAGATCCTGCAGTGGGAACAGACTGCGGCTCTTAATCTATCCTGATGTGAACCTGTTTAACTAGATCAGGGGGTGTCGTAACACCAGTTTATCCAATTACAATTGAGCACATACATGACCACCAGCCACCTGAGGTGACAGCAGAAGATGATGTGACAAAATGTTTTGTTAACATTTCCATTAAGTTTATTTCTGAATGTTCTCTGAAAATTTCAAAACTTCCAGGTTTTTAAATGTTTTTTCTTGGTTCCGTGAATGTTAAGGGAGCATTCCATTGTATCATTCTTCAAACATTATAGGAACGTTACTTTTGAATGTTATGAATTTTATGTATTTGCTTTATATCTGTTTGTTATTTCACAATAATCAACTGGGGTGGTGATGGGTTACAGCATAATAATTATTTTGAGCATATTTGCACATTTTATTTTCACAATAAATTCATGCACAACATTCCCACACAACAATGTCCATGTTTTATGACATTAGACAAATCAGACGAGATTTCACCAAACAAGGAGTCTGTAGAGAATGTGCCTGATGGTGGTCTGGGATCAGTGTTGGTTTTATGATTTGTTGGATTTGGAGAGAGTCAGCAGATGTGTCCCCGTCTCACACCATCATCAGGTGTAATTCCACCTGTGGATTCACCTGGAAGCACTCTCCATGTCACATGTGTGTCACAGATCTCAAGACACCCGACTGACAACACACACTCTCAACTACATATCCAAATGTCTGTGGTGTGTTTTATGATTATTCATACAAAATAAGCACTTCATAATCTGAGTAAAAATATTTTGTAATTTTTGCAAAACATTGGTAGATCAAAATGAATCTAAAATTGATGCAAGTATGAGGCTCTATTTAATTTTATTTATTTATTGTCTTTTTATTTCTTTTTATTATTTATTTATTTATTTATTATATTGTGTTCGTTTTGAAAATATAAGTAAGGTTGATGTTGAATTTGTTTGTGGATCACTTGTGATCTGTGGTCATTGTTCTTTTGTTTTATGATAAAATATAGAAGAAAAAAGTATAGATTTCTTAAAAGCATTATACACCCTTATATACAGCTCTGGAAAAAATTAAGAGACCACTTAACATTGATTTCTGAACTTGGAGTGGTCTCTTAATTTTTTCCAGAGCTGTATATAAATATATATAATTTCTTAATACATTTCTTAACATGACAAGCAGAGATCTTCTGATGTCCGGCTTTCTGTTATTTGCTCTGTTTTGTTTGAGTTTCAGTGTAAATCTCTTACTCGTCACCACTGACTGCAATTTACATTATTGTGTTTCAGCTCTGAGGTTCATTTTCAACATGAATTTCATTCTGGAAGAAAACTAACATGTGTCTTCAGTGACACGTAATCTAAAGCGTCTGACTGGCCTGTGAGCCGCACACCTGTCTGTTTCACACAGCTCCACCAATCAGCATCAGCCCAGAGATGGTCATGTGACCAGCGGACGGACCCCCACATACAAGAGCGTAACGGGTGGGCTTCTTCTCTCTTTCTTTCTTCTCACAGTTTGTCCATATTTAGTGCAGTCATGATGTTTCTCATAGTTTTTTCTTTATTGACTGTGTGTGTGACTGCAGAAGATCAAGGTAAGCTTGAGAAGACTTTAAACTTCATTAAATGTAAATATTATTCTGTGTTGTCTTGCAAAAATTCTATGCATATGCTTCAAACTATGAAAATGTTTCTGTTAGATGCCTAAAGAAAGTTATGAACAAACATTCTTCCAGTAACGTTAATAGAACGTTTATTAAAAGTTATATAGTGTTTAATAATGCTCTCAAAACAGTAGCACAAAAACATTATTTATACATCGTTCATGGATTTTTTTAAGAACATTCAAAAGTAACATTCCCACATTCAACGTTCATATAACCAAGAAAAATGTTTTCAAAACTGGATGTTTTAAACATACAGAAATAAAATTTTCATAACCTACATTTTCTTAGAACATATTTTGATAGCTGGGTGCTTAAAGGATTAGTTCACTTCAGAATTCAAATTTCCTGATAATTTACTCACCCCCATGTCATCCAAGATGTTCATGTCTTTCTTTCTTCAGTCGAATGAAGGTATTTGAGGAAAACATTCCAGGATTTTTCTCCATATAGTGGACTTCACTGGGGTTCAACGGGTTGAAGGTCCAAATGTCAGTTTCAGTGCAGCTTCAAAGAGCTCTACATGATCCCAGACGAGGAATAAGAGTCTTATCTAGAGAAACCATCGGACATTTTCTAAAAATAAATAAACATTATATACTTTTTAAACCACAAATGTTCGTCTTGCACTGCTCTGTGATGCTCCATGCATTACGTAATCACGTTGGAAAGGTCACGTTGGAAAGGTAGGCGGAAATACCGATCCAGTGTTTACAAAGCAAACGTCAAAGACTGTCAAACGGACTTTACAAAAAAAAGGTAAAACAACGATGTCAGATGATTTTGAAGTTGGAGGAGAAAATTAGATACTTCCTCCTACGCCACTCGTGACCTTTCCAACATGATTACGTCATGCATGGAGCATCACAGAGCAGTGCAAGACGAGCGTTTGTGGTTAAAAAGTATATAATTTTATTTTTTTTAGAAAATACCCGATGGTTTCTCTAGATAAGACTCTTATTCCTCGTCTGGGATCATGTAGAGCTCTTTGAAGCTGCACTGAAACTGACATTTGGACCTTCAACCCGTTGAACCCCAGTGAAGTCCACTATATGGAGAAAAATCCTGGAATGTTTTCCTCAAAAACCTTCATTTCTTTTCGACTGAAGAAAGAAAGACATGAACATCTTGGATGACATGGGGGTGAGTAAATAATCAGGACATTTTCATTCTGAAGTGAACTAATCCTTTAATTGCTTTATCAATGCAAAATGTAAACTATAATATCGCACAGCTTTAATCTGCTAAACGCGACTATAAAGCATAAAAATATTGAGATATTATAAACATAAATTTTCTGTAAAGCTGCTTTGAAACAATGTGTATTGTGAAAAGTGCAATACCTGACTGGACTAATGTAGATGTGTTGATCTGCAGAGAGCGCCATCCTCAGACTGAAGGATGTTCCTGCGGCCGAGGCCTTCATCGACTCCGCTGAAGTGGCTGTCATCGGGTTCTTTGAGGTGAGTGTGAGTGTGTGTGAGATCAGTCAGTATGGCTCGACAAAATGAGAAGGTGAATTTCCCCGACGAGTCTCCACTGCTGTCCGGAAATGGCTGCCGTTGTGGAATCCCAGAATGCCGAGTCCTCTGGCCCAACTCTTTGTGCGGAGGAGGAACAGGGCCGGAAATGTGGGAGCGTCTCTGTACTTGTGGGATTGGCACCTTCAGTGCTCCATAAACAGACACGGATGCAGCTCAACGAGAGCCCACAAATCCAGCAAAAAAATATGAGCTGCAGTTCTCAGCATGAAGTTACAGTCGTTTTCGACACTGCAGAACTCATGTGTGATCAGTGTTCATGTCTGTGAGTCACATCCTCTCTGTTTTTCCATCAGACTGAAGCTGCTCACGGATATAAAGATTTTTTGGCTGCCGCCAAACAGATGGAGGCACTTCCTGTTGCTCTGTGCAGTGAAAAGGAAGTTTGGGCCAAATATGGTATTGCCACTGACACCATCTCCATCTTCAGGAAGGTAAACACAGCTAACAGGGAACGTTCTCAAGGTTATGAACAAACGTTCTTCCAGTAACATAATGTTCATTAAAAGTTATCTGGACTTTAATAATGTTCTCAAAATTTTAGCACAAAAATACTATTTATACATCATTTTTCTGACATGTTTTAGTTGGACGTTCGTCTAACATTTTTTAAATGTTACTACTTGTTACAGAACATTCAGAGAACATTCAAAAGTAACATTCCCACAATGTTTGAAGAATGACAAAATAGAATGTTCCTTTAGTTTAAAGGGTTAGTTCACCCAAAAATGAAAATAATGTAATTTATTACTCACCCTCATGGCGTTCCACACCCGTAAGAAAAAAAAGACACAAATTAAGATATTTTTGATGAAATCCGATGGCTCAGTGAGGCCTGAGCAATGACATTTCCTCTCTCAAGATCCATTAATGTACTAAAAACATATTTAAATCAGTTCATGTGAGTACAGTGGTGCAATATTAATATTATAAAGCCACGAGAATATTTTTGGTGCGGCAAAAAAACAAAATAACGACTTATATAGTGATGGCCGATTTCAAAACACTGCTTCATGAAGCTTCGGAGCGTTATGAATCTTTTGTGTCGAATCATGATTCGGATCGCGTGTCAAACTGCTGAAATCACGTGACTTTGGCGCTCCGAACCGCTGATTCGACACGCTGATTCATTACGCTCCGAAGCTTCCTGCTCATTATTTAGTTTTTTGGCGCACCAAAAATATTCTCGTCACTTTATAATATTAATATTGAACCACTGTACTCACATGACCTGATTTAAATATGTTTTTAGTACCTTTATGGATCTTGAGAGAGGAAATGTCATTGCTCAGGCCTCATGGAACCATCGAATTTCATCAAAAATATCTTAATTTGTGTTCTAAAGATTAACGTAGGTCTTACAGGTGTGGAACGACATGAGGGTGAGTAATAAATGACATTATTATCATTTTTGGGTGAACTAACCCTTTAATGTTCACAGTTCAGCTGGAAAACACCAACCACACGGCACACATTTGTTTGATATGTATGTATATGTAGCACATGGATGAATATGTCTTGATGTGTGTGTGTGTGTGTGTGTTACAGGCTGATCTTCATCAGGAGAACCTGAACCTGTCAGAGGCCACGAAAGTTGATACTGATGGACTCGTACGCTTCATGACCATGAATAACGTTCGTTACGTCACAGAGTATAGTCAAGCGGTACTGAACATACAAACACCTCCACTTCTTCTCTCATCTCTTCTAGTGGTTTTGTAATGTTAATCTGATTATATATAATTCTGTTGTATAATTAAAATAATTGTGCAATAAATAGTACGGTGATGTAGGCAAACGTATATCTTGATGCAGTAAAACAATCTGTAAAATAATAAGATGCAATACAAATATGTTGAATTAATCAATGCATATTTTCCACAGTTTTTAATTAAATTAACACATGAAGAATAACAGAGTGCATTTTCATTTATAGTCAAGTTTTGTTTTTCATTCTTCTATTTTTTTTATAATTTCATATTTTTCAGTTTATCATTTTTATAAGGTTATTTCTGATATTGTAATGTCTGTGTACAGTAAATGCCTTCTATGTGCTGCATTCAGTTAAAGGAAACAATTGTAATGACTTAGCATATTATATTATATTTCATAATCGTGAATATATGCCATTATTCAGTGTTTCAAAGGAAGCAGAATCACAATCTGATTTCGTGTGTGTGTGTGTGTGTGTGTGTGTGTGTCAGTCTGCGGTGGGTCTGTTTCAGTCTGAGGTGAAGACGCACTTGCTGCTGTTGGCCGACAGAGGGCGCGCGGATTCCGACCCGCTGCAGCAGCGCTTCAGAGATCTCGCGCCAAAATACACTGGCAAGGTAGTAAATAAGTGCTGACATGACAGGGGTCGTATTTTCCACATTGAACCGACGGAGAAAGTGTTAATTAAGGGGATGATGGGGTGAAGTCTCACTGTTTTACTCTCTAATGGGATTAAGAGCTTCTGAAGTGATTACACAAGCGCTCCGCCCCACTGACCCTAATATTGTCCTAATATGCATGCCAGATCATTCCAGGCCCCTTCCAGAACTTTCAGAAATATTGGAAAGTGTATGAGACTTTAAAAAGTTAATGACTGAAATCTTTTAATTTAAAGCGACAGACTGTTCACATACAGTACATTGTAAAGTGTAGGCTACAAGATAATTAAGGCCTCCATTTTACAGTCTGAGTAATATTTATCTGGCACAAGAACAATAGAGGATCTCAATCTGGAATACTGAACATAACATGGAAATTAATATGTGAGTAGAAAACAGTATAACATTTTGCTACAAAAAAACACAAAATGAATTGGTGAACCAGGTTAGAGACTTACCAAAACTTGAGCTAGAGATCATTGTTTGTGATTTTAGTGCAGATTGTTGAATGTGTTTTGTGAAATGCAGATGTTGTTTGTGCTGGTAAATGGAAAAGAGAAATCAAACGCCCGCGTGCTGGAATACTTCGGCCTGAAGTCACGTGACCTGCCGCGGATCGGCATTTATGACGGCACTTTGGACAAGAAATGGCTCATGCCGGCGGGTGACATCACTACTGAGCGCGTGCAGAACTTCTGTGATTCTTTCCTGGACGGAGAGCTGCAGGTGAGGCCTTCATCTTATTTCATAAGATGTTATTAAAGGGTTAGTTCACCCAAAAATGAAAATTCTGTCATTTATTACTCTCCCTCATGACGTTCCACACCCGTAAGACCTTCGTTCATCTTCAGAACACAAATTAAGATATTTTTGATGAAATCCGATGGCTCAGTGAGGCCTGAGCAATGACATTTCCTCTCTCAAGATCCATTAATGTACTAAAAACATATTTAAATCAGTTCATGTGAGTACAGTGGTTCAATATTAATGTTATAAAGCCACGAAAATATTTTTGGAGCGCCAAAAAAACTAAATAATGACTTATTTAGTGATGGCCGATTTCAAAACACTGCTTCATGAAGCTTCGGAGCGTAATGAATCAGTGTGTCGAATCAGCGGTTCGGAGCGCCAAAGTCACATGACTTCAGCAGTTTGACACACGATCCAAATCATGATTCAACACAAAATATTCATAACGCTCCGAAGCTTCCTGAAGCAGTGTTTTGAAATCGGCCATCACTAAATAAGTCGTTATTTTGTTTTTTTGGCGCACCAAAAATATTCTCGTCACTTTATAATATTAATATTGAACCACTGTACTCACATGAACTGATTTAAATATGTTTTTAGTACATTAATGGATCTTGAGAGAGGAAATGTCATTGCTCAGGCCTCACTGAGCCATCGGATTTAATTTGTGTTCTGAAGATTAACGTAGGTCTTACAGGTGTGGAACGACATGAGGGTGAGTAATAAATGACAAAATTTTCATTTTTGGGTGAACTAACCCTTTAACACTGTAGAGTGCATGAATGTACTGAGTGAGCTTATTTTCTTTCTAACAGAAGCAGAAAGAGGCTGAAACAGCACAAGACAAGACTGAACTATAATAGTTCATTTCCTTCATTAAAAATGTTAAATTAAATACACTGGATCCTATTTGGAGTTCATTATAGGATCTCAGTCACAGACAGACTGTTGTGTGCTGGTGTCATTTTCATCAGTGATTATCAAACTGTGATAAACATCACAAATCCACTACTAATAACATTCTGAGAACATTATTAAAGACCAGCGCTGCGTTCGAACATGCCTACTTACATACTGTATAGTAGACGAAAAACAGTATGTCTGAATTCATAGTGCCTACACCTACACTTGCTGTCTTGGATGTCAGTGTGCAAGACTGTCCCAGGTCTTAAAACGGCAAAGCTCACTAAACCCACACTTTGGAGTGGTATTCAAGGCTAAGCGTATCCCATCATGCATTATGTTCAGGAATTCGTGTGCCCTGAAATCGCAAGATGTTGAGGAAAGCATTCCACTTTAAGTTAAATTAATATAGATAGTAAAACATAAAGTGTTGCACATTATTTATTGGTGCAAAGATGAGTATGTGTATTTTGTACATTTGCAACAGCTTATTTATCAGTTAATTAGAAACACCACGATTACTATATTGTGTTGCCTGTTACACAGGGACTACTGAACAGACATTCAGAAGTTTATTTTGAAAATCAAAATGAAGGCCTGTAAACACGTGCAGTTTTAATGTGTGACCCATTGGGTAATTCAAAGTTCTACACACACTTACAGTCTTTACTTGAGCCAAATACAGGAACTACGTCATGTAAGAAGACAAGTGGTCAAATGGAAAGACTGCAAGTGAGGGGACTTGGACAGACCCTATTCATAAAACAATATATAGGCGAAAATGACCCAGATGGCCTACTTCTTCTGGCGAGATTTTAAAGTGCGTATTCGATAGACACTTTACTATCCCATGAGGCCATCGGAGAGGATTTGTGAATGGAAGTGAAGTGATGCAACTGACTCTGTGGGTCACTTGATAATGACAACATGGCGGATGTTGTGGGCTACGGATACTATATAGAATGTGCTTTTTTAATGATTGCGAAGCTTCTAACCAAAGAAAATGTACTTAATTTTTTCTTTTGCAAGTTTTTGCACACATATTTTTAAAGTACATTTCAATTATGGAATTAAGTAACTCTACTTAACTAAGTAAAATTAACAAAGAAAATATATAATTTACCTTGGACAGTAAAAGGTTGAGTAATTTCTACTTAGTAGAAGTTTCTTTTGCAATACATTTCAGTCAAACAATATCACATTGAATAAAACTAAGCTTTTAAAGTTTATGCTTTACTTTAAAACATCTAAGTAAATAATACAATAAATTTTGTGTAGACACCATATCTATATAATCAAAGTTATAAAATACTTGAACACAAAGATCTCAATACTTGGTACACAATACACAATGACGGTAACATTTGATGGATCATTTTTGGGTGTGAATGTGCCATTTTGAGTAGAAAATGAACTCCAAATGTCACAAAATGGCAAGTTACTAAACATAACCACAAAAACAATGGTAAAACAGTGTAAAAACAGCCGGAAAACAGTAAAAAATCGACCTCATTAATTATTCAAGGCCCAGAGCATGATGGGAATACCAGAATCAGAAAAGTTCAGTAGTTTTACTTAATTTTATAATGTTGATATTTACACTTTAATTTCTACTATCTTAAATTGAGTACTAATAAAGAATTTGCTTAGTTTTTTTTATTCTTGCCTGAACTTTTTCATGTAAAAATTACATTTGTTTTTTCTGTAGTATTTACTTCACCATAAAATCATTTTTTACAGTGACAGTATGTGATTTCGGATGCAGGACGAACGTTCTGTTAATGTTACTGGAAGAATGTTTGTTCTTAACTTTGAGAGAACCTTGCCAGAACGTTCTGAGAATGTTCCCTGTTAGCTATGCATTAGACTCTAATGCACAAAGTCCTAAAACAGCAGTGAAGGACAGAACGAGTCGTGAAGAATTAAAGGTGATTAGGTTTACATTTCTCACACAGAACGAGAAGCACTGAGTCTGGCTGTGACATATATATAGTGTGCACACGCCACATTGTAAAGCTGTAAACTGCAATGATTGAGGATAAAGAGACGGAGATCTAAATGTGCTGAAAGCCGTCTGGATTCTTGAGCCGGGCCGAATGTGGATAATGAGCGGTTTTCGTTTACTGAGCGGAAGCGGGAGTTACAATCTCCAAAAATCTTGGAAAGCAAACATAGGCTGAGTTTGTGTTTATTTGTGTGAACTGCTGCCGTGACATTTGTAGAATAATCTGCAGCGAGACGCATGGTGATGTGTCCTCAGAGCGAGGTTATGAGACAGAGACGCACACAGACAGATGATGAGTGACAGACAGCTGATAATGTGTCTTATTTCTTCTCACTCGTGTTTACTGTGCTCTCACATTCATGCAGGACTCGTGCTGACCTGCATGAGTGACAGAGCAGAAGTCCATCAGCAGTCAGTTCATGAAACACTGCAGCACAAACTGAAGCATCACCTGCATGAGTGTGTGTGTGTGAGAGATACTGTACAACATATGCTTGAGAGAACCTTGTCAGAATTTTCCTTGTTTGCTGGGAATGTTCTCAGAACATTCTGACAAGGTTCTCTCAAAGTTATGAACAAACATCCTTCCAGTCGTGGCCTAATGGATAGAGAGTCGGACTTGTAACCCAAAGGTCATGGGTTCGAGTCTCAGGTCCGGCAGGGATTGTCGGTGAGGGGAGTGAATGTCCAGCGCTCTCCCCACCCTCAATACCACGACTGAGGTGAGACCCTTGAGCAAGGCACCGTACCCCCAACTGCTCCCCGGGCGCCGCAGCAATGGCTGCCCACTGCTCCGGGTGTGTGTTCACGGTGTGTGTGTTCACTGCTGTGTGTGTGCACTTGGATGGGTTAAATGCAGAGCACAAATTCCGAGTATGGGTCACCATACTTGGCCACATGTCACTTCACTTCACGTAACGTTAATAGAACGTTCATTCAGAGTTATCTGCGCTTTAATAGTAAGCAAAATGTTATTTAGACATTGTTATATATTTGTTTTTTTGTTTTTCTGTTGCATGTTTTTTGAATGTTACTACTTGTTTCAGAACATTCAGAGAACATTCAAAAGTAACATTCCCAAAACATTTGCAGAATTATTAAATGGAATGTTCCCTTTATGTTTGCATAAACAAAACATTTAAAAATAACTGTATGCATTGAAAGTTTAGGAATCATTCAGAAATAACATAATGGTAAAGCATAATATTTCCTCTAACATTCAGATTAATACCCACAATCATAACAGCTGTGCAGAGTAATAGCATTTCGAAATAATTTATCATTATTGACCTTTTCTCTTTCTCTAACATTCAACATGTTACAAGGTTGAAGGTCAGTGTGAAAACAGCTGTGAGTAGCAAATATCTTTGGACCACATCACATTATTTACTACGATTTTTCCCACTGCAATCCTGAATTTGATTATGGCAAAGTATAAACATGATGAAATACTGATGAAGAGAATCTGATGTCTGTTCGAACATTGTAAAGACTTTTGTAATATCACATCAGGAAGGTCAAATGATTATTGTTCAAGAGGAATGTCACAGCACAATGAGGTTAAACAGAAAGTGCAGGACGAATTGCATTTTCTCAAGTTGAAATAGTGAAATTTTAATTAAAACTGATTTTATCTATGAAATAATGTTGATATCATTGGACTCAGTGGAGGTTTGGTTCACAGCAACGACGCAGAGTCAAGATTCCATTCTGCTAAAAACATTACAAGCTAAAAACAGACAAACTCTCACTGTAATTATCGGAAGTTTGCAGACATACGGCTCAGAAATATTCAAAACTATCTATACAGCTGCTTTTATAACACTAACACACACACACAAACAAATTCTGTGGTTTTGTTTGTGGTGTCTACTGTGATGGTGGATACCAGAGTTTAAGCCACATCAGAGCACTACATGAACTCTCTCTCTCTCTCTCTCCCGCTCTCTCTCTCTCTCGCTCGACTCTTGAGGACTGTTTGTATGGATCTCTTTGGCGTGTTGCTAAAGAGATGAGAGTCACACCAAACCTCTAAATGCAGCAGGAGCTCAACAGCATCAGATCCTTCATCAGACGTCCATCTATCTGTATATTATCAGACGTGCAGATCGTGAATTCTCTTCGTTTGCTTCTGGATGAACTTGTTCTACAGCTTTTGCGCTGAGGAAACTTTCAAACATATAAAAAACATTCATCCACACAACACTGAAAATTATAAGGTGGATGGAGAGTATTGAACACAACACACAGCGCTGCCATATTTCTGTGAAGGACTTTCCACTGAGACACGTCCACTAAACAAAACCCAACGGACCAAACAGAACCTAGACATGGAAATTACACAGCAGACCGGCCAAAACTCATTTCTCTCTGTATGATGCTCTCGCGCACACACACCCACACACAAAGAGAGAGAGAGAGGTTAAAACAGGACAGGTCACATCTCTGCCTGAGTGTTTTCATCTGTTGTCATTTGTATGTTACATACAAAGTTACATAGTTACACCAGTAGGTGGCGACACATGACTTTCTCTATGAGAGAATTATTTGAATCAATTATTCAACCGATTTGTTTAAAGGTGCAGTGTGTAAATTTTAGCGGCATCTAGTGGTAAGGTTGTGAACTGCAACCAACGGCGCTCACCCCTCCCTTCTGAAGCACATAGAGAAGCTACGGTGGCCGTCTGGAGGACACAAGACAGATGTCGTCGTCTGAGACAGCAGAGAGTAGCCAATGAGGATTCTTCTTACTTCTAACAAAGAACGGTCTGTGCTTCTAATAAACCAGATGACTACTACTACTTCTTCTTCATGCGTATTCAATGTAGTGACGATGCAAGCTGCCTCTAAACAAGAACGATTTAGAAGAAGAACATCATAGTGACTAAACGCAATCTGTAGAAACAGTTTGTAGAAACATGTCGGCGCAAAATGGTGGCTTAACATGTAAGGGCACCCGCGGTGTATGTCGATAGAATTGGAAAACATAGTTATGTATATTGCATTTCTGTCAATAGATCCTCCCATATTTTACACATTGCACCTTTAAAAACATTGAATCATTTACAAACAAAACCAGTGAGTCATTGATTGATTCGTTCAAACGATTCATTTAAAAACATATGCTGAATATGGAACTGCATACTACTCTTACTACTTTTATATGTTTCTATGGCAGAAATAGTAAGAGTAGAATGCTAGTACTATGTGGTTAAGAACTCAGCAGTAATTTAGGAACAACACAAGTAAGTGACAGATTATTTAACTGATTTGTTTAACAATATTTAAAAAAAATTTATTAAAAAAATTAAAATGTAGTCATTGAATCATTCACTCAACCAGTTCGCTGAAACACAACTTGTGTTTTGCAGTGTTTTTTTCTGTGTCTTTGTTCTGAACTATTTTTGTTGTCTGAGCAAAAAAAAAATATATATATTTTCTGTCTAAAATGTGAGTTTTACTTATTGTTTATTGAACTATAAGTAATATCACACAATAGTACTACTTATAACCCAAATAACTTCATTGTTTCTAATCCTAACATGACATTTTTGAATTAGTAAAATCAAAATAAGGAAAGATACTAAATTAAGATGATCTTCAGAGCTGTCACTTTCACATTTCAGGTTTTTTTTTTCCTTTTCAAGTGTTTTATATTACAGATCGACATAGCTATGTGTATAGTGTTGTCTAGTGTTGTGCATTCTATATGGAATTTCATACATATGTACGCCATTTAAGGCCTCTAAAAGCACACCTGCCCCCAGAACAGCCCCCAAGTTAAAATTGTAACTGGTTAGTGGTTTGGGGACAAATTTATTGATAAACGTCCCCAGATGTAAGCTAAATATGGCTCGTTTTGGGCACAAGCTCAAAAAGAAAAGTGTCTTAAAAATAAAGTAAATAAGTGTTTTTGAAGTTTTCTTTTAGAGTTAGTCATTATAATGAGCTTTAAATATAAACAACATGGTATATTCTCAGTCACACAAACATATACCATATATATCGGGCCACAACTGAAGTGGGGCATATGGGGGATCCCTGTAAACCCTAATGACATGTTTCATGTGATGTAACCCACATTCTGTTTACTGAGTTGGTGTATATATTTAGGTTGAACGGAAGCAAATCTGCCAGACTAATATCTGCAGAATCGACTCTTACATAACACACACGACACAGGGATCCACAGGTCTTTTCCCGTGAGATTTTCCTCATACAGTAGTTTCTTGAATCCCAGAGTGTCCATCTGACCTGATCCAGGAACATTTGGGCCCTGGAATGACCATTGCTTAGAATTTAGAGGAAAAATATACGTTTTACATTTAGAAGCATCGCCTACATTTCCCACAGACATGGCGGGCGTTTCATTAAACTCAGCCAGCGACGGGTCACTCTGTGACGGGCCGTTCATGGCATGTTTGTTAGTGGTTTGGCTCGGTTTCCCACGTTTAGGTGCATGTGTGTCTGTTTGCCAGCCTGTGGTCGCTGGAACACATGTGTGTGTGTGTGTGTGTGTGTGTGTGTGTATTGGTTTTGGAATGCAGAAAGGGGCAAGGACGTTACTCGATTCTCAAACCAATCACAAACTCTTGTAACAGTGTGTGTGGGTGACAGTGAGAGTATAAACACACCGGCGACCAGACGGATGACAGACACAGAAGAACCGAACAACACAGACGCCATCGACTGAGAGAAGAACCCACGACCTGAAGAAACATGAAGACCCTGAAGCTCCTCACCGTCTGCGCTCTGCTGTCTGTCTGCGCATCTATGGGAGGTGAGACACGCTCATTATAACATCTCGAAGCTCGTTGTGTAGGTGAACCCTTAACAGTGTGTTCTATGTGTGTCTAGTGTACACGGAGCCTGCAGCCGATGAGGTGGTCGTGGATGTGGTGGTTCCTCCCTCCGGAGCTCCTACTGATACTGCCTCTTCATCAGCATCCTCATCTGCCTCAGACTCCGATTCCGCTTCCTCTTCCTCTGAGTCCGACTCTGCATCCGATTCTTCATCCGACTCCACATCCGACTCCGCGTCTGATTCTGCCTCAGATTCATCCTCTTCCTCGTCCGAATCAAATTCTGTCAGCGCTGAAGGTGAGAAACAACCCGTCTCGTGTCTATCTGTGTTTCTCATTGGGTCAACTTATGATATGGTGAACTAAAAGTGTTTTTTTGTCTGTTTTCAGGCACGCCTGCCCCTCACGTGCTGCTGAAGAGGGATGTGGCGGCTTCACTGCTGCGGCACCGGAGAGCAGGAACCCCGGCGGCCAATCTGAGTCCTCAACAGCTGGAGAGGTGAATCACACACACATCTGAAGCCACATTTGACAGTGTTAGATAAATGATACTGTCACACTCATGTGAACTACACAGATCCGTCTTCTCCACCTGTCAATAATATCCCAGCTAACAGGGAACGTTCTCAGAACATTCTGGCAATGTTCTCTTAAAGTTATGAACAAACATTCTTCCAGTAGCGTTCTTGGAAAGTTTAAGAGTGGGATTTAATAATGTTCTCAAAACACATTATTTATGCATCATTCACGGAACGATTTTTTATTTTTTTTTGGAACGTTCATCTAATGTTCTAATTTAAATGTTACACTTGTTACTTTTAAATGTTCTCTGAACATTCTGAAACATTCCAATAATGTTTGCAGACTGATAACATGGAATATTCCCTTAACGTTTGCATTACCAAGAAAAAACTTGCTGTTTAAACATTCAGATAACATTCAAATATAATGTTTTTATAACTTAAAGGATTAGTTC
Organism: Anabarilius grahami; assembly: GCA_003731715.1. Classification (NCBI taxonomy): domain Eukaryota; kingdom Metazoa; phylum Chordata; class Actinopteri; order Cypriniformes; family Xenocyprididae; genus Anabarilius; species Anabarilius grahami. Next base: position 9,015,846 of record RJVU01051519.1, on the reverse strand, counting down.
ACTTTCAAATAAAATTTTCCTGATAATTTACTCTCCTCCATGTCATCCAAGATGTTCATGTCTTTCTTTCTTCCGTCGAAAAAAATGAAGGTTTTTGATGAAAACATTCCAGGATTTTTCTCCTTATAGTGGACTTCAATGGACTCCAAATGTCAGTTTCAGTGCAGCTTCAAAGAGCTCTACATGATCCCAGACGAGGAATAAGAGTCTTATCTAGAGAAACCATCGGCCATTTTCGGAAAAAAAATTAAATGTATATGCTTTATAAACGCAAATGATCACCTTCCAAGTGCTTCCGCCAAAACCGCACTTTCGTATTCTTCAAAAAGCTTACGCTGTTTGTCCTGCGCCTTCCCTATTCAACTTACGGAACGAACGCAGCGCCAGTTACATTTTTTCCGTAAGTTGAATAGGGAAGGCGTAGGACATACAGTGTAAGCTTTTTGAAGAATACGGAAGTGTGGTTTTGACGGAAGCACTTGGAAGGTGATCATTTGCGTTTATAAAGCATATACAGCTGTATTTTTTTAGAAAATGAGCGATCGATTCTCTAGATAAGACTCTTATTCCTCATCTGGGATCATGTAGAGCTCTTTGAAGCTGCACTGAAACTGACATTTGGACCTTCAACCCGTTGAACCCCAGTGAAGTAAACATGAACATCTTGGATGACATGGGGGTGAGTAAATTATCAGGAAATTTTTATTTGAAAGTGAACTAATCCTTTAATGGGAATGACAGCAATGTTTGTCAGCTGACACACTCATCATCGCTGACTGATCACATGATTTGATTGTTCATAACTGACTGGTGAAGCATTGTGATTCTCAAGGTGATTCTTTTGTCTTTCCGTCCTTCAGTTTGCGAGAGGTGTGTGAAGTGAATCTGGCCTGTGAACACATGGCTGAAACAGCCGGGATCGTAGCTGCTTATACAGCATATTACGGACCAATCCCATACTAACACACACAACTGACTTCTGATGCTTTCATACTGATATGTTTACCCCTGTATTTTTATTTCCAAGACATGTAGTGTGTTTTTTTTAATGCCAGCCATGCAACTTAATGTAAGTGATTTCAGATTTTGCTGTTGTTTTACTGAAAGAAATCCAGGAAATCTTCATGTTTTAGTGATTGAGACACTATTAGTGCAATTAGACTCAAGTTTCTCTGTGTTAGTGAAGTGTGTTCCTTTATATTATTATGCCTGAAGAAAAGCATATAGCTTAATTAGACAAGTAGTAAATCATTCTTGTTAGTATTGTGAATCAAAGGTGCTATTTCACACTGACTGAAGGCAGAATTATTTGTCATGTTCTGTATATGTTCATTGACATTTTTGTCAATAATACTTTATTTTTTGTGTGCACATAATACTTGTAAAGAGCGTATACTGTAATAAAATTTCAATATATAATAATAATATTTGATTGTTTCTTGTGTTATGAATTGAACAAATTCTAAAAATGATGACACATCAATATTCACGCGATATTTGACATAATATCGATATTGCACTTCCTTCTCGTGAGCGCGCGTTCATGGTTCAGTCATATGTGAGCGCGCCGCGTCACCCAGACATTTTAGCTCACAGATGGAGTTTCTCATCGGCAGCGCGTTTTCGTCCCCTGTCGGACAGCGGATCCGTAAGTGTTTTACAGTAATAATAGTTCGTGTGCGCTGGAGTCGCTTCATAATAACTTTTTAAGTCGCGCGCGTGACGGAGTGATCAATCGCGTCTCACGCGCAGAGAACCGTGTGATGCGTAAAACCGAGTGATGTGGGAAAACTAGCAAGATATCAAAACAGAGGAGTGAAGTGATTCTGTCCGTTAATGTGATGAAGTCAGGCTGGTGTTCAATGTGGGACTGTAGTTTCAGGTGTAATGCTGATGCCTGTTTATAAGACGGCCAAAGTTCAATGTGCTTCGTTACTTTTTAACAAATAATGACACTTCCTCTTTTCACTTTCTCACTGTGTTTTTTTCTCTCTCTTTTTCACTTTAATGTAACAAAAACACCTCCAAAGAATGTGGTTAAAAGCAGCTGACAGTCACATGAAAGAGAGAGAGGGGGAGTGTGTGTGTGTGTGTGTGTGTGTGTGTGTGTGAGAGAGAGAGGTCTCAGCTGGGTGAAGCTCATGTTTGTTTTAATCACGTGGTTTGGATCAACTGTATGAGGCAGAGAAATAGAGCATGCAAACTGAAATTCATCAATAAGAATTTTTGCATTGTGACCATTTTCATAACATGAGAAAATCTTCAAGGTTACTTTTACTGTTTATGTTGGCCTACTTTATTGTTTTCCTTACTGGTAATAAAACACACACACACACACACACACACACACAGGTTTGTTTTGCTATCTTAGTGGGGACTCTCCATAGGCGTAATGGTTTTTATACTGTACAAACTGTATTTTCTCTCCCCCTACACTACCCCTATCCCTAAACCTAACCATCACAGGAAACATTCTGCATTTTTACATTTTCAAAAAAACATAATTTAGTATGTTTATTAATCCATTTCCACGATGTAGGTGATCTCAGGTTTTTATTACATCGTGGGGCCATTTGGTCCCCACGATGTAATATAAACAAGAACACACACACACACACAGTACCGGTCAAAAGTCTGTAAACATTAAGGTTTTTTGTAATGTTTTTGAAAGAACTGCTCATTTATTTGATCAAAAATACAGTAAAAACAGTAATATTGTGAAATATTATTACATTTAAAAGAACTCTTTTCTATGTAAATATACTGTATGTTAAAATGTATTTTATTCCAAAGCTGAATTTACTCCAGTCTTCAGTGTCACGTGATCCTTCAGAAACCAATCAAAGATCATTTCTTATTATTATCAATGTTGAAAACAGTTTTTGCTGATTATTATTATTTTGCCGTTTTTTGTTTTGTTTTTCGCAGTCTTGCATTTTTTTTTTAAATGAAACACTGCCATTCAAAAGTTTGGTTTAAGTAAGATTAAAAAAAGAAGAAAGAAAAGAAAGAAAGTAATACTTTGACTCAGCAAAGGCACATTAAATAAATGCTGAAATAAATGCATTAAATAAATTGCTGAAAATAAATGCATGACTTTATAGTCATCAAAGAATCCTGAAAAATACACAAAAATGTGAATCATAAATGTTTCTTGAGCATCAAATCATCATATTAGAATGATTTCTGAAGGATCATGTGACACTGAAGACTGGAGTAATGATGCTGAAAATTCAACTTTGATCACATTTTACAATATATTCACATAGAAAGTTATTTTTAAATGGTAATAATATTTCATACTATTTCTGTTTTTCACTTTATTTTTGATCAAATAAATGCAGTCTCGGTTGAGCAGAATAGACTTCTTTCAAAACATTAAAAAATCTTAATAATTTTAAACATTTGACCACCAGTGCACAAAAGCAATTTTCTGTGAATGTGCAAGACGTCTGGTTTATTAAGTAAATAACTCGAAGACTAACAAAGTGCAGTAAACAGTAAAACTATTTTGTGCTACAAACTAGTGTTTATGATTAGGATAATAAATTACAGTTACATGATAACAAATACCAGTTTTTGTACAGCTAAAGTAACTGAGACCGGAAGCCTCGCTCTTTCAAGCTACAAATGCCCACGCTGCTGGTGGATAAATCTGCCAGTATTAAAGGTCACATTTCTCCTGACATCATCTATCTGAAAACCCCTTTGACTTTCTGAAAACCCCTTTGACAGAAAGAGTTTCACTCCTTAATAGGTCAATAAAAATTGCATGACATTTTGTAATTCTGTAATGTGTTTGATAATTTATGCATGGTGGTTTTTATTTAACTCACTTTGCATTTGTCATTGGTTGCATTTCATATGAATTAAACCTTTTCTTCGTGGAGTTTATCGGTTGTTTGTGTGTCAGAGAAAGCCACCAGTTCTGCCCTGCAGTCGGAGGACTGGAGCCTCAACCTGGAGATCTGTGACATCATCAACGAGACCGATGACGGGTGCGACTCCATCACCTCCAGTTATCACACTGACGCCTGCCTCTCTCTGTCCTCTGAATGTTTGTGTTGTTTTTCAGACCCAAAGATGCAGCGAAAGCTTTAAAGAAGAGGATTGTGGGTAATAAGAACTTCAGGGAGGTGATGCTGGCTCTGACCGTGAGTGTCTGTTGCATCACTTCCTCTACAGGACCGCGTGTGTGTCTCCTCCATCATAAGATGGTTCTGTGTTTCAGGTTCTTGAGACGTGTGTGAAGAACTGCGGCCAGCGTTTCCATGTGTATGTCTGCTCTAGAGAGTTTGTGGAGGGCGTCCTGGTCAGGGCGATACTGCCCAAAAACAACCCACCCATGATCCTCCACGACCGAGTCCTGAGCCTCATCCAGGTGAGGCGAGTCTCACTGCAGGTGTTGTTAATGCAGTGCCTCCGCTGAGCATTAACGCTCTTCTGTGTTGCAGGCGTGGGCCGATGCCTTCCGGAACATTCCAGCTCTGTCTGGAGTGGTGAGCGTATATGAGGATTTGAGGCAGAGAGGCCTGGAGTTTCCAATGACGGATCTAGACTCCCTCTCTCCCATCCACACACCCAACCGGGTAAATCTCACATCCACAGTCGTCCAGTGTTAGTTAGTGACTATGGACTACATGTAGGGTACTTCCTGGTTGTCGTGAAGCCAGCTCGGGCATTTCCGGTGAACTGTTAGCTGTTCATTCTGTACTCGCTGCACATCGACACAAAACCATCAATGGTTGACTTTTTAATATTGTATTCATATTTTAATGCAGTTATCACATTTACCTAATTTGTCAATAAACCAGTTTTATTGATTGCAATAAAGACGAAGCTATTGGGACCATTTAAAAACGCTGTGTCTGTAATTAGACACACTCACGCTTTTTTTTCTCCAGCACTTCAAATGTTATTTTTAATGTGATGACCACAAACATTACTTGTTAATCCTTCTGAGATTATCCCCATTGTAAAACCGAACGTTTAAAAATGTAGGAAATTCAACATTTGATAGAAAACACTTATTTAAAAATAAAAAAAGACAATAATTACCACTTTAACCAGCAGGTGGCGGCAGAGTAGCATTTATTTGTGCATATATCAGCCATTTCCTCTAAGCGATTTTCACTTAGTTTTTGACTAAATATGAAACATTATGAAATAACTAGGTTTTAAAAATACATTTTGTCAATGTGAAGTATGAAGTACTCACAAAATCTCATGAAAAACAATAACTTTTCTTGTGAATGAATGACACAGAAAGCGAAAACCGCGCTCTTTATAATCACAGCAGCTGTCAGTCAGTGCAGCGCAAGATCAATGATTTCAGCACACTTATAAAAACACACATTTTATTCAATTAATCTAACTAAAGTGCACAGTAAATATTTAATTTTTGAAGCTTTTTTTCACATAAAAGTGTGAAAACCGATGGTCGAATTGAATTTAGCCGAGGAGGAACACTGAGGCTCGTCTTTATTTATAGATTTTTTTTTATGTCGTCTTACGTTTGAATAACTAAATTAATGCTATGCCTGACTATTTAAGTGACTATATCCTGATTATGAACTAAGTATTACACTATTGATGCTCAACACACCAGTAAATGACATCTCACTGGAAGTTTTTCAGCTGGCTTAGATTAATGCGGAAGTTCTAAAGAACGCTCCGTGCATATATTCCATCGTGGAGTGAAACATTGCTTTTTTATTCTTATCAGGGAATTTTACAACAATGCTTTCCAGTCATAGAAATTAAAGTGGCCATATTATGCTATTTTTAAAGATACATAATTGTGTTTTGGAGTCTTTTACAACAGGTTTACATTTATCCAAGTCAAAAAACACTTTAATTTGACCATAATATCCCCTGCAGCATCAGCTCTTTTCTCACAGTGTCTGAAATGGTCTGATAAAGGATTCAGTGTCTCTAAGCCCCTCCTTTCTGAGAGCTGCTCTGATTGGTCACTCTGTTGTGATTGGTCAGAAACCAAATGCTCATTATCATGTCTCTTGATTCACAGTGATTCGAACAGTAACGATGGTGTCAGTTTTACCGTATCAATCTCATCAAAGTGGATTTGCTTTGGCAGCAGAAAACAGCGTCTTCTCAACATGAACAACACGAACCAAACTCTTCCAGTCTCAGATACAAATACAGTGATTGAGGGCGGGGCAAAGAGACTCTGTTCAGCCAATGAAGACCAGAGGCTGGCATTATGCAAATTAGTTGATCTTTGAAACTTTGCTGACCTTTTACATTCACAAACATCTTTATTACACACTACATGAAAGGGAATATCACAAAAAGCATAATAGGGGCACTTTAATAAAAAGTCTAGTAGTTTTCTATAGTGAATACTAGGGCTGGGACAATAAATCGATTAATTGCGATTCATGCATCGATTCTGAGATTTTCTGAATACATCATGATTCTCTCTTGAATCGATTCTGAACTTAATTTTTAACAGCAGATGGCGCTCTAAACTAGGTTTTAACCGCACACTCAAATGCTCATGAAGAAGAGCGCTCGTGCGTTCGGCCGAGTCTGAGAATGTACTTGCACCTCAGAATGCTTTTGTAATTCACTTCAACCTTTTTGAACTTTATGAATGATTATTTTATAGAAGGTTCAAGTGGTGTGTGTGAGGAATTGGAAGCAAGCAGAATACGGCTGTTTCTAAAGCACGCAGCGCCATCTGCTGTTAAAAACTAAGCTCTGAATCGATTCCAGCGAGAACAAAATGATGCATTTGGAAAATTATTTTGATAATTGATTAATCTACCAATTATTGGAACGATTAATCGACTAATCATCAATATTATACTGGTTAATCAGTATGCTTTGTTCGATTATTCCACTAGCAATTAGTTAAAATTCTGAGTCATATTTTCGATTAAAGTAAATAATAATTAAAACAAGAAAATCACTTCAGCTTTTGAAAGTGTATTTTCAATGAATTTGTTAAAAATACTGTTAAAATTACATACTGTGTTTTTATTAAGTCTGGGAATTGTAATAACTTTTTAATAAGACTAAAAATATGAATATGTAATATTGTGAAAAAAATTCTGAAAAAAACTCCTCTTTAGATTTCTTCTTTTTTTTTCCTTTTGACTATCGAGTTTAATGGCTTTCCTGAGGTAAATGTAACATTTTGTGACATATTTGTTTGCAAGCTGTTTTATTGCGGTCTTTCTGCGGTTGAAACTCTGAGTACATTAGAGCTGGATTAATTTCAGTAAGTTGTACTGTATCTTTCAACGTACTTTTTAATGTTCATTCATGTTTAGTTCGTGCTGTAATAGCAGAAAAGAGGAAGAGATAATAGGTTCACGTGCCGCTTGACCTGAGGCACTACAGCGATCTGTCACGCCACATTAAAGAGCGCCAAAACCACACTGTTTGAATCCCGTAGTAAAATTGACAGAATTTAAAAGTTAAGACTTGTTTTATATCAAAAGTAACCTGATCTGTCTTATCTGTCCGCGCGCTGTCTGTGTCCTCTCTGTTCTGCGATGCATCTTTCACTGCGTGAGAAAATGGACCTGTGGCGAACAGTGAGTTTGAATGAGAGTTGGTGGCCCTGCATGACGGCATTTTTTGTAGTTATGCTAAACGTTATGTTTTATGCTATGTTAAACTTCCACATTTTACGGGTTCGACTTTGTTTACACTATGCACTCCGAAGCAGGGCTGCATTACAGTATTGTGCTACAGTGCCCCACTGGTCAAACCGCGTTATTACAGGCCCTTAAAATAGGTCATACAGTATGAGATCAAAAGACTATTCGACAACAAAAATATTTGTCGACAGTTTCAGCCCTAATTCACGATGCAATGATTTATTGTCCCAGCCCTAGTGAATATATAGAAGAGCAGCGTGAACATTCTGCTAAACGTCTTTTTTTTTTTTTTTATGATTCACTGAACAAATAATGTTGGAACGACACAAGACTAAAGTAAATGATGACTGAATTAGCATTATATATTATAATAGAACAGCTGTATGAATCACTCCTGTGTTTCTCTTCACTCTTCATCATCTCTCACAGAGTATTCCAGAAAACGGGATGTCTTCCTCGTCGGTGGCCCCGCCTGCTTCTAGGACACGCACTAACTCGTCACCAGTGGCACACACTCCTCAGTGTGTCCCATCGAACGGACAACTGACCCCCGTTTCACCTGAGGAGGTACAAACACACAAGCTCAGCAGGGATGATTCGTTAAAGTCGGCATGAAACTGAAGTTGCACTCGTCTTTTCTTCTCTATTGTGCCGTATATCCAAGTAAAACCCTTCTGGAACAAGAACAAATGTAGGGTGGGGCTTGATTTTGTCTGTGGGGAATTGATTGGATGGTTGTGGTTTGCTATTGGTGGATCTAATGAGAGTGACATGTTGCCCCATCTACTGTCAGAAATGGGAAATGCATCCTGTTTCACCAAAAGAGGGGAATATGAAAGCACAGGCAGGAAAAAGACAAATTGCACACTGGTGCTCAGGAGTTAAAGTTCAGGGGTTTGAGATCAGTGAGTTTGGGGTGTGTGGTTTGAAGTGCTCAGCGTTTGTGTGTTTGTTCTGACTGGTTTCCTTCCAGAAGCAGAAGCTGAGATCTGAACTGGATCTGGTCAAAGGAAATCTGACCGTCATGACTGAGATGTTGAATAACGTCAAACCTGGAGAAACTTCAGCATCGGACGCAGAACTGCTGCAGGTGTGTGTCTGTTAGCGTGTGTTTCAGTAGTCATGTAACGTGTTTTGATCATGGCTAACTGACTAACTTGGTCACTGTGTGTGTGCGTGTGTGTGTGAGAGCAGCAGCTGTATTCGGTGTGTAAGCAGATGCAGCATAGGGTTGTAGAGTTGATTCCTAATCTATCAGAGGACGAGATGATCGGAGAACTTCTGCTCATCAATGATGATCTCAACAACGCGTTCATCCGCTATGAGAGGTACAGCGATGCTCCAGTGAAGCGTGAGTCTAATCCAGTGTCCAGATCTACAGTAACACTTCCCCCTTCTCTCTCTCTCTCTCTCTCTGGTTGAAGGTTTGACAGGTTGAACATGCAGAAATCGAACGCAGAAGAACAGCAGGAGTCACAGGTAAACCTTCATCTGTTCTGACTTCCAAGTAAATCAGCCAATCAGAAATGTCTGATGTTAGAGTGTGTAAGTGACATTTTTCCAATAGGTATTAAAAGAAGTGTGTAACACTTTAGTATGGGGAACAGTCCTCCTTGTAACTAGTTGCTTATTAGCTTGCATATTGGCTGTTTATTAGTGCCTACACTCTAAAAAATGCTGGGTTAAAAACAACCCAAGTTGGGTTGAAAATGGACAATCCCAGTGATTAGGTTGTTTTAACCCAGGGGCTGGGTTAAATGTTTGCCCAACCTGCTGGGTAGTTTTATTTAACCCAAATATTGTTTAAAAATTACTGTATTTCTTGCTTAAAATGAACCCAAAATATGTTGGAAATTAACATTTATTAATATGTTTAATAAACAAACATTTATTAATACTTTTTTTAAATAATATTTAAACAATAAACATTTATTAAATTGCTTATTAATAAATGCTCATCTTTTTGATTATTATTGTTGCCTCTAGTAATTATGAGTCTGATTTTTAATTTCCAACCTATTTTGGGTTCATTTTAAGCCAGACATATAGTAATTTGTAAACAATTGTTGGGTTAAATAAAACTACCCAGCAGGTTGGGCAAACATTTAACCCAACTGCTGGGTCAAAACAACCCAATCGCTGGGTTTGTCCATTTTCAACCCAACTTGGGTTGTTTTTAACCCAGCATTTTTTAGAGTGTATACAGCATGGTATCCCGTTTGTCTCTGTCAGACATTGAAGCCCTGTAGTGAACGTGATTGCGTCATCAAGTTTTAATCAGCATTGATTCGTCGAAGAAACCTGTGCTGTTTTATCCTCTGAGCCAAACAGGAATGATTGTTGATGCTTAGTCCCACCCCTGTGCCCAGATTAGTTGAAACTATCATCTTCTCAACCAATAAACACAGGTTTTGGTCTTTTGATCTACCAATTAGCATATTTCTTTGCAAATTTGAACAGAGGCAAAGTGAAAATAGTAGCGTGCGTGCATATTTGCATCCATTAAAACAAACACAAAATAACAGATTTGCATGAGACCGTGTATGTGTGTGTGTGTGTGTGTGTGTGTGTGTCACTTTTGCTTCAGGGCTCTGTTATTATATAACAGTGTTTCTATTTACTTTACTTCCTGAACTTTTTTTGGACACATCTACATTGTCAGTAAATAAAAAAACACCAGTGGTTCACTGAAAACCACCTATAATAATGATGTAATAAATGGCTATAACTTGTTTAAGGATTGTTACATGTAGACAAAATTTCATCTGGAAATCTAGAAAACATCCAGGTGTAACTTTCTAAAGGAAAAAATCCAAACTTCATGAGGTTCTGTTTGAGTTCACAGTAAAAAAACACCAACATTTTGCTGACGTTTTTCTTAATTCTGGTAATATTCATCCATTTTTTGGCAAAATAAATGAGTTTAAATGAGCAGAAGTCGTAGTTAATAGTGAATATGTGTTCCCCATATGTTATAAGCCATGAACCAAACTAGCCAGCTATAATATAACATTACAAGCTTTGATTTGAAGTAAATTATTTGAAAATCAGACAAAAAACAAAAGTACAAGACTGTGAACTTAACAGCTGTAATGAAGGAAAGAACTACAATCCCATGAAGCATTGCAAATGACATGATGGAAAAATCAAAAAATATTAATTTAAACTTGTTGATTATATGTATAGAAATAATATATTTAACTTTAAGTTAATATGTAATAAGCTTAAAATATATTGTTTATGGGAGCGGGCGTTCCCTGCAAACTCGCTGTTTACTCGAATGTTCTGTACGGCCTCATGGGTGGTTTTTCACAACAAATATCAGCTGTTCAACATGATTATTTTAAAAATAAGTTGAATTAATGGAAACGTATGGCTTCAACAAAACCATAAACCATTGATTAACAGCCTTGACCTCACAGTAGCACTGTCTTTAATAGTTAAAATGAAATATATCTGGAGAAAATTAATGGAAATATAACTTCTGACTGCTGCTCTCTATATATATGTGGAGCTTGATTTGGACCAATAAGAATTTGCGTTGGGCGGAGCTACTTAGCTCAGCTGCACAGAAATAGAAATGAAGCAACTGATTAAATGTTGGTAAAAATATAGTGCCAGTGCAGCTTTACAATAACATCTATAGAGATTGTTTGTAATTGTATGATTGCATATTGATATTTCTGCACATACCTACGCAATGATTTCATGGTTTATGTGACCAGACTGAGAACGGAAACCTTATTGACCTCAGCCCTGAGTCTCCATTACCCAATCAGAACACTCTCCCAGCTGTCAATCAACACGAGCCCCACCCCCAATCTGACCTCACACACAGTTCAGGTAAGAGAGTTCCAGTTCTGCAGTTTCCTTCAGTGTAAGACCTGGACGTAACCTCTGTGTGTGTGTGTGTGTGTGTCTCAGCGCCTGAAGATGAAGAGTTTGACATGTTTGCTCAGACGAGGGGCAGCTCTCTGGCCGAACAGAGGAAGAGGTTTGTGTTTGACGTACATCTGAAGGTCTTTAGAGTGCAAGTGAAGTGAGATGTGTGTGTGACGATGTTGTGATGTGTGTGTAGTGTGCGGTACGAGGACCCCGGAGCAGTGGAGGGTCTGGCCGAAGCTCTGGACACGCGGCTGCAGGTCACGGCAGGGGTCAGTAT
>RJVU01051519.1:8942295-9003867 GCA_003731715.1 Anabarilius grahami | reverse complement strand
TATATATATCATATTTTTATTACATATTATATATACACACACTACTGGTCAAAAGTTTGGAAACATTACTATTTTTAATGTTTTCGAATGAAGTCTCTTATGCTCATTAAGGCTGCACTTATATCATTATAAATACAGAAAAAAACAATGACATTGTGAAATATTATTACAATTTAAAATTATGGTTTTCTATTTTAATATACTTTAAAATATAATTTATTTCTGTGATCAAAGCTGAATTTTCAGCATCATTACTCCAGTCTTCAGTGTCACATGACCCTTCAGAAATCATTCTAATATGATGATTTATTATCAATGTTGGAAACATTTGTGCTGCTTAAAATTTTTTGGGAACCTGTGATACTTTTTTCAGGATTAATTGATGAATAAAAGGTTAAAAAGAACAGCATTTATTCAAAATATAAATCTTTTCTAACAATATAAATCTTTACTATCACTTTTTTATCATGCTGAATAAAAGTATTTCTTTCAAAAAAAAAAGAAAGAAAAAAAAATGACTGACCCCAAACGTTTGAACGGTAGTGTATATTGTTACAAAAGATTTCTATTTTAAATAAATGCTGTTATTTTAAAACTTTTTATTCATCAAAGAATCCTGAAAAAGCATCACAGGTTATAAAATAATATTAAGCAGCACAAATGTTTTCAACATTGATAATAAATCATCGTATTAGAATGATTTCTGAAGGGTCACGTGACACTGAAGACTGGAGTAATGATGCTGAAAATTCAGCTTTGCATCACAGACATAAATTATATTTTAAAGTATATTAAAATAGAAAACCATAATTTTAAATTGTAATAATATTTCACAATGTCATTGTTTTTTTCTGTATTTATAATGATATAAGTGCAGCCTTAATGAGCATAAGAGACTTCATTCGAAAACATTAAAAATAGTAATGTTTCCAAACTTTTGACCAGTAGTGTGTGTATATATAATATGTAATAAAAATATGATATATATATATAATGCAGTCTAATTAAACTCACAAACCTTGTAAAATATCTATGCACAATATCGTGCATTTGATGTCATTTCTTTAAGACTTAAATTTCCCTTATTTGGATGGCAAAATATGATTCAAATATCATCTCAAATAATCTCAATCAGATGATTAATCCATAATCACGAGAGGCCTTTTATGTGGAGCAGATTTACTCTGTCAGGTGATGGTTGGTTGGGCGTTGTCTGTGTGATCTGTGTGATTTGCATGTGCTCACAGATGAACGGAAACTTTTTGCAATCATCTCTAAAGGATCAGCGTCACACACACAGGTGATCAATAATGAACAAACGTGAGATCTTGTGAGGAACATTTGTGCTGTTTTGTGTCCTGTCAGGCTCCGGCTCCACGCAGCTCCGCCATGGACGACATCGAGAAGTGGTTGTCTGCAGAGATGGTAAAGAGAGATCTGTTTTTACACTTCACACTATGAGCAATGCATGCGAGTGTAATGCTGAGCAGCAGCGCCATCTGCTGGAGTAACAGCACAGCGGACACTTTACTGGACCTGTTGTGTGGACCTACTGGTTGAATTGTTTATTGTGGAATAACGCCTACAGTTTCCAGTTAATTTTTCAGTCATAGTAGGTGATAAACTGCTAGAATTTCATTCTAAACATATTTCTGGATGTTGATGATGTTTTTCAGCCTGACATTGATGACAGTGAGGGTGTGACCAGTGAAGGTGAGAGTCTGCTGATGTTTGTTACTCATTATATCTCATTCACACACACTGCAAGTCATTCATCATGTTTTCTGCTCTCTTCATTCTCGCTGACAGAGTTTGATAAGTTTTTAGCAGGCAGAGCTAAAGCTGCAGATCATCTTCCCTCGATGAATAACAGCTCGTCCTCCAGTGTCAGTCTCCCAAGCCCTCGACAGCCGGCGCAGGAGCAAAACCACGAGCAGATCTTCATGCTCTGAGAGCCTCCGCATGCAGCACATCACACAGGAAGTCCCGCCACAGTAACGACTCACTTCCTGTGCTCGTATCCTCATTGAGGAAGACTCCCACAGCAGATCCTCATCTTTATTTCACTTTAGTTTTGTTTCTAATACTGAATTTGGCCTTTAATGTGTGTGTTAACCTTTTGACTACTCTTAAAAACAACCAATAAGCTGTTGTTGCATTTGTAAGTTAATTTTTATTAACGTGCGTTTTCACTGATTGTAAAAAGCATTAATTTATGTTGTAAATTAACCATGATGATAGGAAGGACTTCTGTCTTACTTCTGACTGAATGTCATCATAATAAATAGACACTATAATAGTCATGTTTGTTTCAGATTGTGTGGTTTGTTTGATGGTTGTGTAGCTGTATCTGCAAGTATGTTCATGTTTGATTATCACACAACTTATAAAGCAGCCAAACTGTGATGTGCCTCGTTTGTGTTTTATCTCTCAAGGAATAGTTCACTCAAATTTTATTCTGGCATCATTTACGTGCCAAAGTCGATTTTTAAATTAGATTTAAAGTCACAATGACCTTTTATAAAATATTGCAATATATATTATTGTAGATGTGTTTTTTTTAAACTAATAGAAATATGTTCTAACAACGATTTGCTAACATTCCCATTTAGTTGTGATGTTATTTCTGAACGGTGTCTGCACTTTCAAAACATCCATTTAAAAACAAAACATGGTTATGCAAATGTTGAAGGTGCAATGTGTAAATTGTAGGAAGATCTATTGACAGAAATGCAATATAATATACATAACTATGTTTTCAGTGGTGTATAAAGATGTTACATAATGAACCGTTATGTTTTTATTACCTTAGAATGAGCCATTTCTATTTACATACACCGTGGGTCCCCTTTCATGTTAAGTCGCCATTTTGTGCCGGCATGTTTCTACAGTAGCCCTAAATGGACAAACTGCTCAGAGTGCGTTTGCTTGACTGGCTACTCTCTGCTGTCTCAGATGACGACATCTTTGTCCTATGTTGGCCACTGTAGCTTCTCTATATTGCAATTCTCAACCTCACCACAAGATTTTTGAAAATTTACACACTGCACCTTTAAAGGAACATTCAATTTTATCATTCTTCAAACATTATGGAACATTCTGAAACAAGTAGTGACATTTAAAAATTATATGAACATCCAACTAAAATGATTAAGAAAAAAAAAAAAAAAGTTCAATGAACATTATTAAAGACCAGATAACTCTGAATGAAAGTTCTGTTAATGTTACTGGAAGAATGTTTGTTCAGAACTTTGAGAGAACCTTGCCAGAACGTTTGCTAAAGTTCTGAGAATGTTTGCTTTTAGCTGGGAATATTGTTGGAATCACTTTTTAAAAAAGTTTTTTTTTTTTCCCCCAGCTGATGAATGATAAAAACATTGACAGCCAATCAGAATCATTCCTAGTTCAAAGAGCTGGAGCATTTAAAGCGGCAGACAACAAAACTGCAGAACGATACAGTGCGCTTGTTTGTACACTAATATAGTTATTGTTCTTGCTGTGAAATGGCCTTTATTTTATTAAGTTAGTGCAAGAATAAAGAATTATGGCCTGTTAATAGGTTGGTTCACCCAAAAATGAAATTTCTGTCATTAATGTCGTTCCAAACCTGTAAGATATTTTTGATGAAATCCGAGAGGTTTATGACTCGTCCATAGACAGCAATATAATCAACACTTTCAAGGTCCAGAAAGGTATTAAAGACACCGTTACAACAGTCATGTGACTGCAGTGGTTCAACCTTAATGTTATGAAGAGACGAGAATACTTTTTGTGTGCAAAAATAAAACAAAAATAACCACTTTATTCAACAATCTCTTCTCTGTCATTATCTTTATGCAGGTGACGCAGTAACACAGTGAAGCTTCCGTGTTTACGTCCGAATGCCAGCTTAGTATTGGCCAAAGCTGATCACGTGATCAACACGACGCATGCGTGTGACGCTGACGCAGGAGCCGGCCAATAATGAGTCGGCGTTCTGACGATGAACCTGGAAGCTCTGGACGTAAACAACGTATGAGAATAACACAGAAGAGAAGAGATTGTTGAATAAAGTATTTTTATGTTTTTGTTCACAAAAAGTATTCTCGTCTCTTCATAACATTAAGGTTGAACCACTGCAGTCACATGACTGTTTTAACGATGTCTTTAGTAGCTTTCTGGACCTTGAAAGTGTTGATTATATTGCTGTCTATATGAACGAGTCATATTCCTCTCAGATTTCATCAAAATATCTTAATTTGTGTTCCGAAGATGAACGAAGGTCTTACAGGTGTGGAACGACATGAGGGTGAGGAATTGATGACAGAAATTTCATTTTTGGGTGAACTAACCCTTTAATACCACGAACGATAATGAACGCTGAGCACTTTAAAGTTGAATGGATTCTGATTGGCTGTCAGTGTTTTTATAGACTACTACAAAGATATAGTTCTGAATATATAAAAGAATAGCACAATTATAAGCCAAGAAATCATGCAACATTCATGAACAAGAGTAAGATTTTATTATAAAAATAAAATATATATATATATACACACACAGTTACAAAATGATTCCGACAAAGGAAATTTTCCAAAGGATCTGTCATTTGAATAACTATGAACTAACATACAATCACGTTTATTATTGATGATATGATTAAATAACACATTTGTTGTTTGTGACTTCATGTTTAGAAAGTGCTAATGAGGAGGTGGTTTGAACAGGAGTTTAAAAGGCGTAGACCATCCCGACGGCCAGAACCACAAACACACCGAGCAGCGTCCGCAGGAACCGCGGCATCAGAGACGAGGAGCTCTGCAGCGCTTCATCACCTGAGGAGAACGTGACAAAACACTTCAATCACGGCAGACCGAAACATGCATCAAAAGTACAAAAACGAGACAGTGTTTTACCTGCTGTCGTTGTTGTGCTCTGCTTGTGTTGTGTGTGTCTCTGTCTCATTTCATTTTCCGTCTCTGACGCGCAGCTCACCGAGTCCTGCAGCTCGTTAAAGACCTGAGGAACGGAAAACAAACTGATCAGCTCATCCACAGCAGCTTCAGTCGCTCGAGTGGAAGAGGCGTTTATGAATACTTTGGCTTGCGATACGATTTTGACCCGTCGGTGTGCAATCAGACGTCCGACCAGGCGTTTATGAATACTTTGGCTTGCCATATGAGCAGTCGCTCACCTGGATGTTGAGCTCGAATGCGGTGACGGCCTCCTGCAGCACGCCGTTCCTCTGAGTCTCCGTCAGCTCGATGCTGTTCATGCGGCTCCTGTACAGCTGCTTGAAGAGGTTGGGGCTGCTCACACCGGGAAACGAGAAGAACGACAAGCCCTCTCCGTTCTTCAGCCCTAATGACTTCTGCGTGATGCGGCCCAGCACCTGCCCGCCCGACAGGTCGCCCAGGTAGCGTGTGTACGCGTGAGCGACCAGATATTCAGGGTGATCTCTGCCCACCTGAGACACAACACAACCGATTCAGAGCAAAGTAATGATACTCTCGAAGGACAGACAGTGTAGATGACCTACGACATTTTTAAAATGATACTTCACAATAAGGTTCCTTTTGTTAAAGTTCACCCAAAAATGAAAACCCTCAACCCATCCTACACTCTAAAAAATGCTGGGTTAAAAACAACCCAAGTTGGGTTGAAAATGGACAAACCCAGCGATTGGGTTGTTTTAACCCAGCGGCTGGGTTAAATGTTTGCCCAACCTGCTGGGTAGTTTTATTTAACCCAAATATTGTTTAAAAATTACTGTATTTCTTGCTTAAAATGAACCCAAAATATGTTGGAAATTAACATTTATTAATATGTTTAATAAACAAACATTTATTAATACTTTTTTTGAATAATATTTAAACAATAAACATTTATTAAATTGCTTATTAATAAATGCTCATCTTTTTGATTATTATTGTTGCCTCTAGTAATTATGAGTCTGATTTTTAATTTCCAACCTATTTTGGGTTCATTTTAAGCCAGACATATAGTAATTTGTAAACAATTGTTGGGTTAAATAAAACTACCCAGCAGGTTGGGCAAACATTTAACCCAACTGCTGGGTCAAAACAACCCAATCGCTGGGTTTGTCCATTTTCAACCCAACTTGGGTTGTTTTTAACCCAGCGTTTTTTAGAGTGTAGGTATATATGACTGTCTTCTTTCAGATGAACACAATCAGAGTTATATTTAAAAATATCCTGGTTCTTCCAAGCTTTATAATCGAGGGTGAGATTTTGAAGCCCAAAAAAAGTCCATCCATCATAAAAAAATTAGTCCATACGGCTCCAGTGGGTTCTGAAGCGAAGCGATGGGTTTTTGTAAGTTAATAAAGTTTTAAATATGGATATTTTTCTTACAAAAACCCATTGCTTCGCTTCAGAAGGCCTTTATTAACCCTGTGGAGCCGTATGGATTATATTTAAGATGGATGGATGAGCTTTTTTGGGCTCTAAAATCTCACCCCCCATTCACTACCATTATAAAGCTTGGAAGAGCCGGGATATTTTTTTTATATATCTCCGATTGTGTTCGTCTGAAAAAAGATCGTCATATACGCCTAGGATGGCTTGATGGCGAGTAAATCATGGGATGATTTTAATTTTTGGGTGAACTATCCCTTTAAAATTAATTGACTACATTAGTTCACATGATCCAACACTTCTAAAGCATTTTAATTTTAAAACCCCTTAATTGTCACTCATTTTTGAACCTAGAAATAAAAGTGCACTATCCAAACTTAAATTGTTATAATTCATTCACTCTTTTGAATACAGACATAAGGTTGGTCTCTTTTTAAAGACGATAATTAAAGCAGATTATTGTGGCAGGGAAATAATTTCAAAAACTGAAAGTATAAAAAAGTTATACAAGTTTAAATTTACTGTAAAGAAAATGTACTGTACTATTTTTATATTTTATATAAAATAAATATTTTACAAAATAGTTTTTAATCCAAAATTGCTATAAAATTAAAGCCATATGTCTCAATAAGTTGTGTTCCAAATTTGAAGTTGATATGAAAAAATTGAGGTTCCAATGCAATTTTATTTCGGCGTTATACCAAAAAAAGCCACCGGGTGACACCCAAACTCCATTGAATTATGTTTCTGTCACAAATGCATAAATTTCTCTTTCAATATTACTTCTATAACAAAATAGAAGTAGAAATCACCAAAAATGGAATCTTGAGACTCAGACCTTTCCAATGATATGTATTTTGTCAAGATTATAAAACGTTTTGATTCTAAAAGACACCCCGCACTAAGGGGGAGGAGACCGGTATAAGATTTTGAAGTACAATTTCTATGGTAAAGCAATGTCTTTCAAATGATATATAATTTATGATGAATACTAAATTTATATAGGGAAAAAGGCAACAAAAATAATTTTTTGTGAAAAAGGTCAGAACTCATATTATGATTTACATTTTTGAGGGGCAATCTTGTCATAAATTAATCTATTACTGTTCCTACATAACAAAAAACAGTGGTCTAATATCTATTTAGGGGTCTTAGACCTTTCCAACGATATACAAGTTTAATTGTAATAAAGTGAAGTAAACTCAGGCGTCCCATATACGGGACGGTGACAGTTATTAAGCATGATTCTCAGTCAATAATCCCAAAATGCCCAGAAATCAATAGATTAATTGTCTCTGATTGTTTCTGCAGCTCTGTGCTCACCTCTCTCAGTCTCTGGGCGTATCTCAGCGTGGCGGCCGGCACAGTGATCTTCTCCTTCCAGTTCTGGCCGTAGAAATGCTCCAGGTCTTTCTCAATGGACTCCAGCCGGCCCAGTTCCTGTGGGAAGTATATGGGAGCCACGGCATCATGGGAGGCGTTCCTGTCCAGCGCTTCCTCCAACGCCTCGTATATCTTATACAGCGAACACAAGAGCAGCTGAAATACAGATCAGAAGAAACCAGGTTAGATTCTACAGCGAATCAGTATGAAGACTAAAATCTGACCAAATCTAAAATGCTGTCGGTCGAGCTGTTATTAATTAGACTGGTTAACAGCTAGTTGTGTTGGTGTGTTGTGATTGGTCAATCCAGTGTTCTAGCGGTGATAATGTCAGTAGGTTAAAGGGTTAGTTCACCCCAAAATGAAGTTTCTGTCATTAATTACTCACCCTCATGTCGTTCCAGACCTTCGTTCATCTTCAGAACACAAATTAAGATATTTTTGATGAAATCCGAGAGGAATACGACTTATCCATAGACAGCAATATAATCAACACTTTCAAGGTCCAGAAAGGTACTAAAGACATCGTTTAAACAGTCATGTGACTGCAGTGGTTCAACCTTAATGTTATGAAGAGACGAGAATACTTTTTGTGCGCAAAAACAAAACAAAAATAACAACTTTAATCAACAATCTCTTCTCTGCTGTGTCATTCTCATACGCTGTTTACGTCCAGCGCTTCCAGGTTCAGAACGCCGACTCATTATTGGCCGGCTCCTGCGTCAGCGTCACACGCATGCGTCGTGCTGATCACGTGATCAACTTTGGCCAATACTGAGCCAGCATTCGGACGTAAACACGGAAGCTTCGCTGTGTTACTGCGTCACCTGCATAATATAATGATAGCGAAGAGAAGAGATTGTTGAATAAAGTTATTTTTGTTTTGTTTTTGCGCACAAATCCACTGCAGTCACATGACTGATTTAACAATGTCTTTAGTACCTTTCAGGACCTTGGAAGTGATACTAACATCGCAGTCTGTCAGAGGTCAAAAATATCTTAATTTGTGTTCTGAAGATGAATGAAGGTCGGGTGTGGAACGACATGAGGGTGAGTAATTAATGACAGAATTTTTCATTTTTGGATGAACTAACCCTACTAACAACTAACATTACACAGCAAAATCCCCAGAGTTAAATCAGCTCTGCTCAGAGTACATATGGTCCCTCTCTATACAGTGTTAAAGTAACACTGAAGCAGAGTTAAAGTTAATGAGATAATTAAGTGATTAATTAAGTTAAGATTGAGCATTAGTTATGAACACCTGCTGTTAACAAGCAGAATCACTGAAGAGAAACTCAATAACTACAAATGACTTCCAGCCACAGTCTTAGATGAAATCAACTGAAGATAAAAGACATTAAATCTCTCAAGATCTGAATAAACAACTCCACAAACAGCATATTAACTTTAACTCTGCCCTCAGTGTTATTTTAAGGTTAGAGAGGGACCATATGTTGATTCAACTCTGGGGATTTTGCTGTGTAGTTTACAAGTCATGATTGACTGAATGATATTTTTGACATTTGACTATAGTGAACATAGGCACTCGCTGTCGTATAAAATACGCTGCAGTTTGAATTACCTGGTACTGTCGGAGGGACACGTTTCCTCTCTGGTAGCTCAGCATCAGCTCCGTGTTCTCGGCTCGCACATGACTGTCTTTAGTCGCAGCTTTGATCTGCTCTGATAGTTCACTGTGAGGAAACCATCAGTAAAACACACAGAAACCTTCTCAAACACACCACAACAATCACACACCTTCAACAGCTGCAGTCGTGAGACTGACTAAACATCTGTCTGCACTTTTAAATATTCCGATAAATTTGTATTTATAGATATGAGAGCTGTCTGTTAGTTTCACCTGTCTGCGATGGCTGTCTGTGTTTTCTCAATCGTCTCCATTTCTCTGAAAAACAAATCAACACTGTATGACACTAGTGAATAAACACTCATGTGAATATAACTGCATCATCTGATGAAGCAGACAGTAAATTAAAAATCAAGGCAGACTCCAGGTTTACTCACTCAGTCTGTGTGTGTCGGTCCTCTGCGGATATCCTGAATGCGAGCGGCTCAAGATCTCTCAGTGATCTGAAATCCGAGAGCTGCTTCCTCCTCTTTTATACCTCCCTCTTTCTCTCTCTCTCTCTGAGTGTAACAGGAAGTCAACAGCAGCACAGTTCAGCAGAACTCAAACAAAGGCAGGGAGAGAGGGAGGAGCGGAGCTAAACATGACACGACACATTCATCAGCTCAGGAGGAGGAGAGATGTTGAAAACATGACTGGGGAGAATTTCAATCACATGAGCAACTACAGATGTTCACATGAAAGTGTGATATATGGGATTGTCTTATTCTCTGAATGTGACTATTTATTCAGATCATTGTTCACAATAATGTAATATGTTCATAGTCTGTAAATATGTTTATTCTGACCAAACCTATCAGTATCTTATAGCCTACTTTTTATATATATATTCTCATTTTTATTACATGTCTTTGTTATATTTATATGTGTGCACTGGAAGCTTCAATACCAAGTTATGCAATAAAGCTGTTTCTGATTCTGAATAGTAGAGATGTGGTTCAGAGGTCATGATCAGCTCTAAAACACAATCAGTGTCAGAGAGAAAGAACATTATAATAGTTTCTGTCTCACACAGAATACTGTGAGTCTGTAATGAAGATCACCTGACATAAGAGCTACAGGTTAATAAAGCCACGAGATTTATTGGCTGTGATTTGCTGAGCAGCGATAAGAAACGCAGCAGTAAATCTGGACTGGAGCGTGACTCAGCCGAATGTTGAAACCATGAGTCAGCGTGAACGCGCTAAACATGAGCTAGAGTGAGAGCGCGCGCTAAACATGAGGAAGCAGAAAGGCAGGAGAAACGTGAATCGACACAATCCAGAACTCTGGACCCGAGACGAGCTCTTTCAACACTGATTGCATGATTCATTATGTAAACACACACACACATATATACATATATACACTGCCCAAAAGTTTGGAAACACCCCTGGCAATATGTGGTTTTGGACGATAACAGCATAAATCCTTATCATTTTTTGGTGCAAATACATTAAAGTAACTTGACATTATCATTGAAGACCAGCAATAATAATTTTCATTTTGATTACATAATAATGGCAATATATACATGTCAAAGTCAGACATGCCCCTTTCCCAGCTGTGACGCCTGGTACTGGTTTAAACTTGGCCCAGGTTTGTAACAGATTTTGGGGTCAGCATACTTTAATAGCTTCAACAATTGATTGCCAATTAAGTTTAGAATACAATGAACCAATCAGAACCCAGTTTAGGTCAGATAGCTGCTGATGGTGGATATTTTGATTAATCGAAAATTAAATTTTTTTCTATGAATAAACTGTTTATGTAATAAAATATGTGTTCGTAGTTAGTGTTGTCCCTTATCAGTGCAAAATTATCACAAATTAAAAAGGATTCATGCCAATATTGTCCAAAACCCCACTTTTCTAGGGCGTTTCCAAACTTTTGGAGGGGAGTGTATATATATATATATATATACATAGAGAGAGAGAGAAGCTATATCTATCTATTTATCTATAGGTCACAGTTCAGTCTGGGTTGTTTTGACTCAAGTAGCTGCAATTTTCCCATATTTGTCCCAGTACTCCAGTAGTGGTATTAATCCGACGCACAATAGCACTTATGCTTATAGTGACACATCTGGTGAGGCATCCGGTCTGGGACACTGATGGTGACGACAGCATGAACGTCTTCATTGTACAATGTATGGCACTGATTTTTTTTTTTCCAACCATCCGGGGCTTTTGGGGGGGCTTAACATGCTGAAAAACTCTTGAAACTTGTACACATATAGACCTCATCGGGCTGGACAACTTTCCTGCTCTAAGTTATACGCCAGCTCAACAGGAAGTCGGCTATTATGGGTTGTTTGGAAAATGCATGCTCTGGAATTTGATATACTCCTCCTAGGCGATTAATCCAATCACCACTAAACTCGGTCAGCATGAAGTCAAGACATTGAGGATGCTAAATTGCGAGCATATTTTTTATATCTAGAACGGTTTGGCCGTGGCGAGGCAATGAATTTATGGTGAGAAAAAGGACACAGGAAGTGTGTTATAACTTATGCATAAGTTGATTGAGTTTTATGAAACTTCAGCTGTGTGTTTGGTATAGGAGGCTGATCACATGGATGTGACTATTGTGAGTCAAAGTTATAGCGCCACCAACTGGCAGCAGGAAGTGTGTCACTTTCAAAATGCTTTGAGATCACCCTCTTATTTTTACCCGATTTGCTTCAAACTTCATTAGAATAATGTCAAGACGTGGCGAATGCAGACCTGTGAAAAGATTTTTGATATTTTTCAAACACTGTTGCCATAGCAACAGATCAAACTTCAATATTTGTTTTGGATGCTTTTGAGACTCTTAGCATGCATCAAATTGCATGAAACTCGACACACGTGTCAGGATTGTCATTGTCATGTCCATTCTGTTCTTTAAAAAGTCAGTTACCTTTTTATTTTCTATTCCATGGCAGAAATCAGCATTTATGTGTAAGGGGAAAAAATAACAGAAGCACAATCCAGCACACATTCCTACTCCTCTTCTTCGTCCTTGTCCTGATCCATCTATTCCTCTCCCAGACATTATTTTTCCTCTCTCTGCTTGTCTGTGTTGTTCTGCATCCTCAAACAAAAAACCCAAAAACAATTCAGAGTCCTATTTTACTGTGTATGTCCAAGTAATGAAAAGAACTTCAACACCTGACTATGTTTTAGGGAAATTTACAGTTAAGACCCAAGGACCAGAAATGATGAATAAAGACAAGGAGTCAGAGATGCAGTCAATTGAAGAAAAATTTACTGAAGAAAATAGTTTGTAGTTTCATCATCAGAAGTCAGCTTCAGTACTTGCGAGGAGCTCGTAGGCCGCTCTGCGTACAAACTCAATACACCAGAAATTATACATCATTACATCATGTGAAAAGGATTCGGTTTGGCTGAAACACATGTACGTTTAGTCTAAAAGCAACTCTTCAAGGATCATTTAGGTGACAAAGAGATTAGAGTTTTGTCCATTGTCATGTCCATTCTGTACTGGGTGCAGTTTTCCATCTCTCTGGAGTCCAGTCCTGCACAGAGAGATACTAACACATGCACATAGAGAGAGGAAACATCTACTTCAAGGAGGAGTAGCTCTCAGACTCCCATTCGAATCAGTAATGAATGCAGTTTCTCACCGAAAGAAGTTCAGACAATATTCAAATTTATTTTTTAATGTAGTAAAAAAAAGAGGCCCTGATGATCTTTGTGACTGAAGGCAGTCAAAGTGGGCCTGAGGAGTTAAAAACATGTGACCCGTGCTGGCAAAAGGAGTTGGAATGTGCACGGGCTAATTGACCCTTCAATGGGAGTTTGATTGACAGGCGATCTAACCAATCATAATGCAACTTAATTGACAATTTTTTAAAAAACTGTAATAGAAAGCAATCATTTCTAAAGGTGTTTCAGCCACTAGTATGTCGTGTTGAGGGTTCACAGTCATCTTTAAGCTGCTTGAACATTGACGGTCTTGAATCCACGGAGGATGATGGGCAGATTTGTCAACACTAAACTACCGTGAAGCATCTTGTCACCCGTCATCCTGGGAATGACATTGATGGACCTCCAAATGGTTTCTCCAGGCTGGATCGTAAGGCTGAGATATAAAGCACAGGACATTTAAAAGACTAAAACAGGCAAGCATCACTGATTATACTGATCATGGTTAGAAATAGTAAAAGAAAAAAGAAAAAAAAAGGGTGCATTGCATCAACAAACACAAAAAGGGTGCATTGCATCAATAAGGATTCATCTCAAAGGCTTTTATTCACGCATTGATCAGCAAACATTCATAGATCTCAACCGTACTTGCTTGATGCATGAGAACAAACTTACCATACTTCAGTTCCTGATCAATGTTGTGATATGTGAATAAAAGCCTAAATTAAATCTGTTCATCATATAAAACAACAATCGTGTCTCTTCAGATGACTTGGATTAAACCACTCCATAAATATGGATTTATTTTACCATCTCTTCATAAACAATTTGAAGCATCAGAGTTTTGGGTGAACAGACTTTCAATGGAGGGACGGAAATCTTTCAGATTTCATTACAAATATCAGTTACTTTCTCACTAAAGAAATGGAAGTCAGAAGACAGAAAGTGCTGTGTTTTGGATATTAAATTACTTTATCTCATACAAGCTAATTATGCTGAGACAATCTTTGATTTTTCTGAAAAAATAGTTACTCTGTGATGCTTTCTAAACATTAATCTTGTCTGAACATCAACCAAAGGTGTGTATTTAAGATGGAGCTATCTGTTAGTCTGACCAATGGCGGACAGGGATGTGTTTGGAAAACCTTTTGAAGAACAGTCACTGAACTTTTCTATTTTTGTGAATTTGTTTGGCGACCTCTCAGAAAAGAGCTATAAAAACTGAAATGTACCTGATCTGAACCTTCTCCTTTAAGAGTCCTGAACCCTCTACGGTGAGTTCACCGCTCACTGCAACATCAAACGTGTTGGTAAAAGTCACCATGGCAAGCTGCTGCTCGTTGATGATGACCGAGCGCTTGTTTTGAACCTGAAAAAAACAAACAAACAAAAACACAGGGTTTGTACCAAATTGCTGTAACTCAGTTCATTTTTAATGCAAATAAAAATCTTTATAATATCTTAAAAATCCTCATAATGTCTTTATTAAGTAATAAAAACCAGCTGAAAATGGTTTCATTTAGTCACAAAACGAACATCTTGCTTTTGCAAATCATTGTAGGATGGGACTTGTTTTTGTCCACTGTGAATTGATTGGTATGAAAGGGGGTCTATATATATATATATATATATATTTAAGTGTCTGATGGGCCACCAGTACGTGTATTTTGAGGGCAGGGCTCTTGATGTGGAACTCTTCTGAAGCCAGCACTCTCTCCCCAGACTCCACATCCTCTATAACCACAGCCAGGTTAACCAGATGATCCTCCATCACCTCCTTCGCCATGTACTCCTTGAAGGAGATCTCGTGTTTTACAGTCATGACTGGTGGAGAACAACAAACAGGAATCATGGAGTTGACTGCGCAATCCCTGACGAATCATTTCAACACATTTTGGTGGTATTCAAAAAGTCCAATAACATCCAGATGGGTGTTGTTGATTTGCAAGGCTTGTTCAAGGTCAAATTGGGTGTATTATGGGGTTTTCCCAAAAGATAAAGACTAATTTTTAATTTTTTGTGCATATATGCAAAAAGCAAAATCTGTAATTTTTTGTTTTGTTATTTTGTTGGGCTTTATTTTTTTAATTGGGGCAATTAGTTTGGCTGCACTGCTCAGCAAACTCTTTATACTTCTTAAATTTCTTAATATCCAAAACAAAAAAAGACTCTTGATAAGATTACGGATCGAGATCCTTCCTGAAAAAAATCATGATATTTTTTAAAAACATCTGCAGGTTCAAATTTCTGGTTATAAGTAGGCTACATTTTAAACTCATTTTAAGCAGTTTCTGTTGTTCAGTATAGGTCGCAGAACTCTTACTTTCATACGGGCCGATCTCCAGATCATAGTCGGCCTTCCAGAAGGCTTTAGTGGGATTGCAGTTGTACTCTTTGTTCTGAGCGTTCACATGTTTTCTCAGCATTTTCGGAACATCCCCTTTGTTAGTGATTATGACGTTGAAAGAAATGTTTTCTCCGACTATGGGAGCTTTCAAGAGCTGGAGAGAAACTGCAATGCCCTCAGGAACTGCATGAATTGACACACAAAATTAAATGTTAGATCTTTAGTGTTTATGAGGGGAAAAAATGCTAGAACATGCCAACTTTTCTCCAATCTCCTTCTCCATTGCAAACTAGAAGAGAGTATTTGTAAAATGTAGATGGATAACAAAAAATATATAAATAAAATAAATATCTATGTTAAATATTACTATTATTATTACTGCTGTATTCTATCTATCTATCTATAAATAATTTATTTTTCATGCATATTTATATATTTTTATTAATTACAATTGTGTATGCTTGCACCAAGACAAATAAAAGATTACTAAAAAATGAAACACACACACACACACACACATGAAGACTTCAGATGCAAAAGCCTGTAAGTGCTGTCTAAAATTAGCATTTTTATCAGGCATGTTTATGTTCAGTTATTTCAATATTTTCATTTTAATGGCAATAAATAGTGAAATTACTGAGCCTAAACATTTCAGAAGGCGCTTAGTGGCTTTTGCATCTGAAGTCTTCATATATCTGTGCTCTCTCTCTCTCTCTGTGTGTTTTCCATGTATATCTCATTTTTTATTATTATTTTTTATTTGTCTTGGTGCAAGCATACACAATTGTATTTTGGGACTGATTTCATTTTTTTCTCTCTTGTTGAAAAGTATCACTAAAAAAAGATAGACTTGATTATTAATATGATTTAATGGACACTGAGTAAATTTATCAGTCATGTGTGTCAAAATGTATCCTCAAAGTCTTCCAGAAACCTGTTTAAGAACAAATGTTTTTTTTTACAATTATTATTTTGGAGATGTTGATACTAGTTAGATGAATTGTAATAAATCAAATAAAATAACTTACGTTTTTGGTTTTGCCGTTCGACTCTAAAGGGATCGCTGGAGTAAACACATCTCATGTCATCTAAATGTGAGAGAAATTAGATGTTTGAATAAAGGTTTATTTAGAAGCAAGTATTTTTTTTTTCTGTTATTCTCTTACCCTTCTTAGGTTTGTATTCTGCCGTGATGTCCTGCATTTTCTTGGATCCGGGATGTTTGGTACAGATCAGGGCTCCAACTCTGTCCTTTTTAACAGTGCATGATAATCTCTTCCCATTTCTCAAGATTATTGTATGCACATCTGCCTTCACTTCTGCATAAACGAACGGCACATCGAATGGCATGTCCACCTTCTTCTCAGAAATGGCTTTAACAGAAGCAGGGCCACAGCGGAATATTCCTGTGACAGAGTATCATTCATTTGGTGTTTTAGCATAAAGAGCATCATACCCCTGCTGAAAAATATATATATATTTTTTTTTTTGCACAGATTAAATGCACATGAGTTTTCTATATGCATTAAAATGACTGTAATGACCGACCCCTGCTCTTCTCTTGAGGTGTGGCGTCAAGAACCTGCCAGCCATCATAACCATGACCCAGATCAGGCCTCTTCATCCAGCTCTCCACCCACACATGGAAGTTCCTGAAACAAGCCAAGCATTTTGCCTTAGCATGCATTAAACAGCTATTTCATGATATTACTGTTTTTACTGTATTTTATATCAAATAAATGCAGCCTTGATGAACATAAAAGAGACAATATTTTTCCGGTTTTTGATTATTCAGATGTTTTGCTGAACATTCTAAACAGAGGGGCTAGTACACCGATAACGATACCGATAACGATAACGATGCCAATACATTTATTATTTTCTCTCTCTCTTTTTTTTTTTTGGTGATGTTGCAGTTTTCCAAGCACAACACAGTGAGACTAATGAATGTAGGACAGCTTCTTTCTTATTACTCTAATGAAAAAAGTAATAATTTTTATGTGCTTGTCACAAACTTAAAGAACAAAAATTGCACAGTGTCCAATAACCTTCAAAGGGCATAATTACCAATATATATATAACTGTTGTTATATAAAAATAAATGTACAAACAAATTACAAACAATACAACAAATACTATAGAGATGCAAATTAAATATACTAGTTTTTCAGATACAGTAGGTTTATTTACCATGTATACATTTATTTAACATATTTTGTTGTTTTATTAACATTAATGACAAATATAGGCTACGGTCCCTTTAAGACCGAATCCATGGATACTGACACATATCCTGTTTTCACCCAAATGTTTACGTCCACTTAAAGGATTAGTTCACTTTCAAATAAAATTTTCCTGATAATTTCCTCACCCCCATGTCATCCAAGATGTTCATGTCTTTCTTTCTTCAGTCGAAAAGAAATGAAGGTTTTTGAGGAAAACATTCCAGGATTTTTCTCCATATAGTGGACTTCACTGGGGTTCAACGGGTTGAAGGTCCAAATGTCAGTTTCAGTGCAGCTTCAAAGAGCTTTAAACGATACCAGACGAGGAATAAGAGTCTTATCTAGAGAAATGATCGGTCATTTTCTAAAAAAATATAAATGTATATGCTTTATATAAACAAATGATCACCTTCCAAGTGGTTCCGCCAAAACCGCATTGTAATGTAACTGGCGCCGCGTTCTTTCCTCAAGTAGAACAGGGAAGGCGTAGGACATACAGCGAAAGCTTTTTGAAGAATACGGAAAGCGGACGCACTTGGAAGGCGATCATGTGTGTTTATAAAGCATATACAGTTGTATTTGTTTCGAAAATGAAAGATCGTTTCACTAGATAAGACTCTTATTCCTCGTCTGGGATCGTTTAAAGCTCTTTGAAGCTGCACTGAAACTGTTATTTTGACCTTCAACCATTTGGGCTCTATTGAAATCCACTATAAGGAGAATAATCCTGGAATGTTTTCCTCAAAAACCTTAATTTATTTTCGACTGAAGAAAGAAAGACATGAACATCTTGAATGACATGGGGGTGAGTAAATTATCAGCAAAATTTTATTTGAAAGTGAACTAATCCTTTAATACCATGTGAAAACTTGGCCTTAAAAAAAGCTACTCTGAAAAGCTGAAAAAAAAAACCCCAGTTTGGACAGCTCTGAGGAACATCACCAAGTACAAGATGTTACTGAATATTAAATGTTATTATGTGTCCTGTTATATTCTGATTCTGATTTTAGTAATATAACAAGAAGATTTTTAGCTTTCAGAATGTAACTCACCAGATGCTATCGCGGCCTATGGACAGCTTTTCCCCCATCTCTGAGTAATATTCCTCAATCACCATGTTGTCATTTGTGTCGTGGCCGGAGTTGAAGTTGGTGACCACTCGAGTTGGGATGCCGAGGGCTCTCATTACTGTTACACAAACAACTGCATTTGATATTGATCATCAACAGCACTAATTAAATTACTAATGACCCATTCAAGGAACACTTCACGCAAAAACAATGTTACACACAATTATAAACCCCCATGCTGATCCAAGCACAGACTACTTTCATTCAGTCCATGAAACACAAAAAGAAAATGGGCATTGTTTTTTTTTTTTTTTAAGAGTTTGGCTGTATAAATCACCCTATATTTTCATTCACACTTTTGAACGGTAGTGTAAGTACTCACACCTGTACACATGACAGCAGCGAACACCCAGCACTGTCCGTATTTCACAGGGCTGAATTGTGTTTCTGACCACATCCTGAGAATATCTCCACTGCCGGACCACGTCGAGGGGTGGACACCGCCGCTGTAGTTTTCTGACCAGTTCCCCTGTAACACCCCTTTGTCGTCCTGACAGTTCACCTGTTTAGAAACACAGAGACTATATTAGCAGATTGAGAGTGGCAGTGGAGAGCAGAGACTGAGAGGAGGAGATCCTCACCATAGCGGAGACCACGCGGCTGATGTACACCGGACTGCTGCGGTTCAGCAGATCTTTCCTCGTGTCGGCTTGAGATTGAGGACTTATCTGCAGCAACTGCATACAGATGTCCAGCATCCCTTTATCATACTGAAAATACATTTAACAGGAGTTAATGAGAAACAATTTTCCAGTGCTGTGCCGTTAAAGTCAATGGTCAAACATTTACATTTATGCATTTGGCAGACGCTTTTATCCAAAGGGACTTACATTGCATTATACTATACATTTGTATCTGAGTATGTGCAATCCCTGGGATCGAACCCATGACCTTGGCATTGCTAGTGCCACGCTCTAACCACTGAGCTACAGGAACTTCAAACATCTCACCTGATTAAAAGACCAGGGTCTGAGGACCATCTCAGAGGGGGTGCCCTTATACAGCACGCCATAATCACTACTGACGTATTCATTCCTCAGATTCTCCGACGGCAGGAACACTGCATCATCTGCAGAAGAGCACAACAGGATTTTTGTTGATTGATCTTTGTATAATGATAATAAATGAAAGCAAAAGGGACACAAGGATCAAGGCTGTGCATCACAGTTAATTGATGTAGTTTTGTACATATGGATGTAAACTTCTATAAAGGGCAAGAGATGTAAAACAATAAAAGATCACGTGACACTGATCAGTGTAATGATGCTGAAAATTCAGCTTTACATCACAGGAATTAAATACATTTTACAATATGTTATATAACTGTTCACTCCAGTGAATTATTCATGAGATGCATCGTAAATGAAAGACCACAAATGCACAATATACTGTATGTTGTCTTGTTTCATACTGTTACAACAGACAAAAAAGCAGGAAAAGAATGCAGCGACTGAAAAGAGCTTTAGTCATAGATATTCTTGTTACCATGCCATAGTGTTACATTATTCTCCTGACGTCTGAAAACAGAACATGAAGGAAATTGTACAGCTTATTCAGCCAAACTGACAGAAAAGGATTTTTTAGCGCAACCGTATGATTTGAAATTATTTGTTTCAGTCTTTTTGAGTGGAACTTCCACAAACTGGAAATGCCACCTTTAATCTAAAACTCAGTAGGCTTGAGAGGAAAAAGGTGGTATATAATACAGTTTTTTTTTGTTTGTTGTTTTTTACAATTACTAACAAGCGTTTACCAATACTTAAAGTACTTTATATCTTAACACAGCAACACACCTACATCACGCAATTAGCCAAATAGTTAATTTTCTGCCTCAAACCACATTTTGTTAAATAACTACAAAAATAAAAAAAATAAAATAAAAAAAGATTCAGAATCATGCTGTCAAACACTAGCACTAGTGTTCTACCCAACAGGAACATATAGTCAATCATTGCGCAATGGCGATGAAAATATTAAACGATGATGGAATTACAAAAGCTGCATTACTTGTCATGTTTCCGTACCTTCATACAAAAGACAATCTGAAATCCATTGTTCCCTTACACACGTGGAACATATGAAAACTTAATTCTGTTGTCTGGAATTGAAAATTAAAAAGATAATTGTGATTTTTTTTTCTCACAATTCTGACTTTTTTTTTCTCACAATTGTGATTTTATATCTCATTAGTTAAAGCATGAAATTGCTGTCAGTGATCAACAAAAATACCCAACATACATTTACTGTGGAAACTTGTTTCTGCCAAAGAATAAGAAAGTAAAAAAGGTAATTGCAACTCTCACAATTTGGACTTTTGTTCTTGCAATTGCGAGTTTACATCTTGCAATTTTGACCAGAATGCAATTCCAGTAACCCCTATAGCAGAACAGTAATATATTTAAAGTACGTTTATTTCAAATCTATTAACATATTTACTGACATATCACTTGAGACTTACTGAGATAATAAAAATTATATAATTAAACTTTATTTGGAGTACTAATTACTACCTTTTTTCCAGCTTTTCTGATCTCAGAGAAAAAAGTTTGAATTCTGAAATATGTCGCAATTTTCTATTTATTTTTTTTATTGCGTGACAAAAACACGCTTCTGTACATTACAGTTCTTTCTCCTACTCGCCTTCACACCAGGGGTTGCAGAGGAGTGTGAAATGGCCAAGAAAATAGGTTTTGGCACTCCGGCCGGTCTCGACTCTCAGCTGGAGTTTATAGACTCCTACATAGGCAGACGCAGGGCTGGACAGTGATACTGCCAGCGGACAGGGTGCATACGGGATGGGAAGGCTCTTCTCCTGAATGGCACTCCATTGATTTGGAGAAGGCTGTCCAGACACAGAGAGAGGGACGTCCACATCCAGCGGTCCTGCGGCGAGGAGAGAGCAGTTAGTGAATAAAACACACAAATGACAATGATTCTGGAAGTAAGATACTATTCATTTTCCCCATAAAGGAATGTGTAAAAAGAACAACACAGCAATGGTGACTGCTCACATGTCCAAACTGAATTTCAGTGAATTGAATTTAATCTTTTGTGGAAAATAATATGTTGAGCCAATGGAAAAGCGTCAGTCAGTGCACGAGTACTGAACTATGCTATCTATTTCATCTTACTGTGCTTAATCTTTTAGATACACACAAGGTTTACATAAGCACAGTCGATTATGTCTTAAGTGAATGTACAGTTAGGAGAAAACGAGGTGTGTGTCTGTATTGTAGATCAATGCATGAGTGACAGCTTCTAATGCCGCTTGCCATTAATGTTGATCAAAAGACAAAGAGAAAATCACTTACTAACAGGAATCAGTCTATATATATCTTATACAGTGATGTGTAGTGTTTTATTTTTACATTTGTTAATTCAGATTCTTATTTGAATATTACACTCTAAAAAATGCTGGGTTAAAAACAACCCAAGTTGGGTTGAAAATGGACAAACCCAGCGATTGGGTTGTTTTGACCCAGCAGTTGGGTTAAATGTTTGCCCAACCTGCTGGGTAGTTTTATTTAACCCAACAATTGTTTACAAATTACTATATGTCTGGCTTAAAATGAACCCGAAATAGGTTGGAAATTAAAAATCAGACTCATAATTACTAGAGGCAACAATAATATTTATTAATAAGCAATTTAATAAATGTTTATTGTTTAAATATTATTCAAAAAAAGTATTAATAAATGTTTGCATATTAATAAATGTTAATTTCCAACATATTTTGGGTTCATTTTAAGCAAGAAAAACAGTAATTTTTAAACAATATTTGGGTTAAATAAAACTACCCAGCAGGTTGGGGCAAACATTTAACCCAATCGCTGGGTTTGTCCATTTTCAACCCAACTTGGGTTGTTTTTAACCCAGCATTTTTTAGAGTGTACTGTTCAATACACCTACTGTGAACAAAAACAAAGCAATGTGTATTTCATTTGTATAATATATTGTATTTGTAACATGCATCTTTGTTGTTATTTTTAATAACAATGATAAAATAATTAAATAAATAATTTCACCTGACTGAACAGTACAGCCAAACTAAGTTCCCTATTTTAACCCCTTAAGTGTCACCTCCATTTTTGAGAATAGACATGAAAATGTACTATCCAAACTTAAATGATTATAATTCAAGAATGCTTTGGAGTACCTACCCAAGTTTGGTCTTGTTTTAAAGAAGAAACATTTTGTATGAAATTTTTATTTTATCAAATATATTTTACTCTAAAATTGCTATTAAGCCATGTGTCTAACTAAGTTGTGTTCCAAATTTGAAGTTGATATCACAAAATGTCCAGCTACGCATGTAACCATGGTTCCCTGAGAAGGGAACGAGACGCTACGTCAGAGTCTTTGATGCTGTGATTGCGTCGTGAAGCATGTGTAAAATCAGTCCAATGGCGTGATGGAACATCATAGGCAGGTGACGTCATCGACCAGGAAACTATAAAGCATACCCAGACCAAACAGTGTTAGCTTCTGTGTCGCAAGCGATCTGTGATTGAGGGAAGATTAAGTTGGGGCCCTAAATACACCGAGTGAAACCGACATTCTCTTGAATTTTTTTATGCATTCTCCTGTTACAAATTTTTTATGTAGTCTTTGTTTTGGTATATATTGTAATCTGTTGCACCACTAATTTCTGTAATAATATAAACTAATTGTGTTTTAAATACACAGTAAGCAGGTTTATATATTTATCATCAATTCATCAAATTTCATTCAGTCTCATATTTTAACTAATATTGATAACTGAATAAACTGAAATTCACAATGCACAGATTCTAAGCAATTTGAATGCAGTTTGAATCATTGAATCTTTGTCATTTAAATAAATCAAACAGATGAAAGTAGTTAATAATAAACTAAGTGAAGAAATGATACCTGTTGTATTATGGAAGTTTATTCCTTTGATTATTTTAAAACTGTGCAGTGCATGGACAGTTTATATGGAACTCAAATACAAAAATCATACATTTAGGACTAAGTATTTTAGTGTGTAATTTCTCCAGGTGTTTTTGCAGAATATGCAGTAAGATGAATGACGACTGACGAATTTAATCATAATTGAGTTGAGCGTGAGATGCAGATGCAGGCACAAGCGCACAAACATACCTAGAACAAAGACCAGTTTTTCCCTCTGTGGATTGAATGGCCGTCCATCATAGTTAATGAGAATTGTGAACGGCTGTCCTCTTCGCAGCACCAGAGTTCTGGAGCTCAGACCGTCGGTCCTGTGCCGGATCTGGTTCCGGACCTGTTGCAGGTCGACATTTTGAACCTTGAACTGTGTACCTATAAAAATGAACACATGTGAAATGATTATGTGGCAGCTGTAAATGTTTTCATATAGAAATAGAACTGATTTAAAATCACAAATTACTCAATATAAAGCAACATAAATGGAGTAGTATTCATGTTTTTAACATAATTAAATTTTCAATATTATTTTTCAAATAAAAACAATTTTTTTAAAATTGATAGCTGCAATAATTTGATTTGAAAAAGGATTCATGCAATAAGTTCTTTTAAAAAACATTGCCATAAATAGTAAAATAACTCATAGCCTACTTTTGCAAAAGATTGAACAAAATGATCAATAGATAGACTGATTGTTACCGTTCATGATACAGCTGTGTTGTGGTCTGCTGTTGATTCAGATGCCTCTTTATTGTGCTTTTTATATGGTGTCCATCGACGCCTCCTATTCCACTGAAGTTGACAGATCACTTTCACAAGTCAGTTCTTGCAAAATGTTACAATTAACAGATCCAACACACCTCAAAGATATTATATGCATGAGCCGTGTGTGTGTTTTTCTGCGGGTTGGCATGTGCAGTCATATGGAATTACATTTGTTCCAAAAATAATGAACGTAACATTTCAAAAAAACTAATAAAAATATAAATTGAAACTGAATAAAATGTCTTTGAAACTTAAAAAAAAAATAGTAGGCAAAATGTTTGACTTTGTTTTTAATACACTGCATGTTTTGCTAACAGTTCCTCCTCTTTCTTTCACTGATCTTTACTTACAAAAGCATTTCCAGAGTTTTCATTTATGCTTCTGAAGTTTTCGTTTACGATCCCAGAGTTTTCGTTCGTCTTTCTGGCACAAATCTCTCTTTTGCCATTTTTTATCATTCTGATAATTTTATTTAGTTATTTTATTTAGTTAACATCATCTAACATATAAAAGTAGATTATTTTTTTTAACAATCATCAACAGTTTCAATTGTGACTTATATATAAATAAAGTTAATAAATAAATGTAAATGAAAATATGAATCAATTCAAATCAATTTAAATTCTTTATTGTCACTACAGCATACACACAAGTATCAAAGTGAAAGTGTTGGATGCAATTATGTTGTGAAAGGAATGACCAGAATCCACAAAACACTAACTGCATATTCACGTAATGCACAGTATTCTCATGATATACAGTACATTAGTATAAAAATGCACAAGCAACTATATAGAATACATGTGTAAAATTCATTTTATTACCATTTTTTTTTAAATATAGTGAATAAGCTGTATTAATGAATGGAATGAAATGTTCATGTTGTCTGAATACATTTTGGTTTGACTGTATGACTTTCATTCTCCACACAAGCACAAATATCTTTAAGAAAATAGTCCATCTCTGTGAGCCCATAAGTGGACTGTTACCCATACACGTATGATGGCTGGTGGGAAACGATTGTTAATAATTAAAAGAGTTAAAATTATTAGTATTTTTCTCATCTATTGTTTCACTTCAGAAGACATTGATTCATCCCCTGGGGTCGCATGGATTACTGTGTCTTTAGGACTCAAAGACATTTATTATTTTCCTAAAAATCCTAATTCATGTTTATCTGTAGAAAGAAAGTAATATGCATCTGGGACGGCATGAGGGTGAGTAAAATATATGAGAGTTTTTTTGGGGTGAACTATCACCTTAACATTCATATGTTGTTGGTATGCTAATCCGAGATCAGTATGGACTAATAAGAATAAAGTACAACCTCTTGTGTGTTTGTGAACTGTGTCTTGTTTTAATCTAGAGCTCCAAAAAAATTAAAATATTTGCATAATATCAGGTGTCACAAGATCAAGATCCCAGTCAGTCAAAGGTGATGTGTCTAATCAAGTCAAGTCAAGTCAAATTTATTTATATAGCGCTTTTTACAATTGGTAATTGTTTCAAAGCAGCTTTACATATTAGAAGCACAGAAAAAAGATAAGTGGTTAAAAATAAGCTGTACAAGCAAGCGTGGTAATATGTAACATATACAAGATGGTGCTACATTAAGCCAATGTCGGCTGACTCCCAGGGGTGGAAAAAACCCCCTAGGAGAAAAACCCAGTGTGGTAACACTGGGAAAAAAGTCCTAGGAGGGAAAAAACCCCTTGGAAGATATATATAATATATGTAAATGGATATGGAGATCAAAATCTGAATTATACAGTTTTATTATAGGGATTAAAAATAGATTATATATATAAATATATGTAAGCGGATACGGAGATTAAAAATCTGAATTATAGATGCAGCCAGAACTGGATCTGTAGGCCCATTGTCTCCTGGGCCACGTTGTAGTCAGGTCCAGGCACAGGTTCTCCATCTGATCTGGATACGGCCTGGGTCCAGCACCCGGCAAACCTCAGGATAAGCAGAGAGACTGATATTAGCGTAGATGCCATTCTTATTCTGATCTACAGGTATATCTAGTGTTATAGGAAATGTTCTCGGTTCCGGCCGACCTAATTATTGCAGCGTAACAATCCTTTAACGGATTTGAAAAAATTTTAATGTATTGATAATGTGTTATGTGTATGCAAGAGCAAAGAGATGTGTTTTTAGTCTAGATTTAAACTGACAGAGTGTGTCTGCTTCCCGAACAATGCTAGGAAGATTGTTCCAGAGTTTAGGTGCTAAATAGGAAAAGGATCTGCCGCCTTCGGTTGATTTTGATATTCTGGGTATTATCAACTGGCCTGAATTCTGAGATCGCAATAAACGTGAAGGACTATAATGCACCAAGAGCTCGCTTAGATATTGGGGAGCTAAACAAAATAAGATTCTTGTCTGATGGGGACAGTGGATCTCTGGGTCAGCATCAGAATTTTGTTAATGGAAAAGTTGCTCCACTCCCTGAAAAATAAGAAATCAGATGTATTATAATCTAACAATACAAACTGCTTTGAATTCCCACATAACAATTTATGCAGACTTAAAATATTTATTTCAAACTAATAATATATATTTTCAGTCATAATTACTTTCATGTATTAGGTTTTGCATTTGGCCATACAGTGCTGTGCAAAAGTCTTAGCTTTGTTGTTTTAGCAATGTTTTAATGACCACCCATGTTTATTTTTTGGTCTTTATTACAATGCAAACAGAAAATACAGGAAATATGCACACACAAAAATCAGAACAAAATGGATTTTATAAGCAAAAATCAGTATTTAGTGTGACCTCCTAGACACTTGGGTAAAGTTGGTTTTATATTCGCACATTCGAACTTCTGATAAATTCAGACTTTCCAATAAATGTGCAATAAATTAATGTTTGCGAATTTTAAGCAGCGACATGATATTGACAACCAACGATTGTCAACTTACAACATTTTTCACAGTCGATCAAAATAGGCAAGTATTGTTTTAATGGCATATTTACTTGTGAATGTCCACTGAATGTCCAATGTAGTGTGATTAACAAGCTATTGAATACGGATGTCCGAATGTGCGAATATAAAACCAACTTTACCCAAGTCTCCTAGACTTCCAGTTTTTTCAAAGGAGAAACTTCTGATCAGATTTTGAAAGTTTTCTTGGCCTTCCAGTCATTTTCCATTCCATTTAGGTTTAAGAGAGCCAGCTTCTCACTATTGCTCAAGTGTAAGGAGAGATCACTAAATCCTTGCCACCTGTAGAAGTCTTTTTTCTGTTTTTTAATAATGCTTACAAATGTAATGTATTTCCTGGTCATATTCTAATAAGAAGACTGAAAAAAATTATACGGTCACCATACCATTGCTAAAACAACATCTAATGGTGTCCTAAGACTTTTGCACAGAACTGTATATGTATTATTTTTAAAGACTACCTTTTCCCCTTTAAATATGATCTAATCCAAGGCTGTACAGTATGTACAGTACATGACCAGATCCTGTAATGATTGGGTTAAATCAAGACAACACTGCTGTATAAAATGAGCTCTAAAATACCTCTCCATCTGAAAAAGCAAGTAATGTTACTTATATTGATTTTGTAAACATAAAAAATACTGACTTACCGCGAGTATCCAGATAACGACGATGATTGATGATGATGATTATATCATTCGTCTGTGCTAGGCCTAAGAAATCATCTCACCATAGTAGCAGCAGATACAGATAAAATTATAAAAAAAACTCCTATCTTTACATCACTAAAATGAAATAAGAGGCCGCTTACAGACGCTCACCTCCACAGATGTAATTGTAAACACAACGCTGACGTCTTCACTTGCAGGTCAAGAAGAAGCTGTCAATCAAAAACTCAGTAGCCAATGAGAACACACCACTGCTGGCCCCGCCCCCGCGAGAGATTTGTGCCAGAAAGACGAACGAAAACTCTGGGATCGTAAACGAAAACTTCAGAAGCATAAATGAAAACTCTGGAAATGCTTTTGTAAGTAAAGATCAGTGAAAGAAAGAGGAGGAACTGTTAGCAAAACATGCAGTGTATTAAAAACAAAGTCAAACATTTTGCCTACGATTTATTTTTTTAAGTTTCAAAGACATTTTATTCAGTTTCAATTGATATTTTTATTAGTTTTTTTGAAAAGTTACGTTCAAAAAAACGTTTTTACATTTTTTTGGAATACTATGGAATTACATTTTTGGAACAAATGTAATTCCATAGTATTGTGCAACCCTGTACAATGAAATTTACTGTAAATATAAGGGGTCGGTGTTGCAATATTCAGTTCCTGTGAAAAACCAAGCATACGGGCATATTCATGAATATTTGCTCCTCTTTGATCATGCATTTGCAATAGTTGGGCCAAGGCAATGGAATAGTCTCCCTTTATCTGTGAAAACGTCAAATTCTGTTTATGAGCTTAAATCTTAATTAAAATCTTATTTTTTTACTTTGGCTTTTTAAACTTTGTATGTTAAATTTACTGATTTTATTGCAACCCGAATTCCAGAAATGTTGGGACGTTTTTTAAACTTGAATAAAATGAAAACTAAAAGACTTTTTTAAATCATATGAGCCAATATTTTATTCACAATAGAAGTTTAAACTGAGAAATTTGTTGTAATGTTGTAATAGCTGCAGTATGTGGTTTTGCATTGTCCTGCTGAAATACACAAAGCCTTCCCTGAAATAGTGAAAGTGAAAGTGAAGTGACATGTGGCCAAGTATGGTGACCCATACTCGGAATTTGTGCTCTGCATTTAACCCATCCAAGTGCACACACACAGCAGTGAACACACACACCGTGAACACACACCCGGAGCAGTGGGCAGCCATTGCTGCGGCGCCCGGGGAGCAGTTGGGGGTACGGTGCCTTGCTCAAGGGTCTCACCTCAGTCGTGGTATTGAGGGTGGGGAGAGCGCTGGACATTCACTCCCCTCACCGACAATCCCTGAGACTCGAACCCGTGACCTTTGGGTTACAAGTCCAACTCTCTATCCATTAGGCCACGACTGCCCCAAAAGCAGTGCTATATAGGCCTATAGCACTGCTTTTGAGGTTGCACTTTGTATATTAATGATATTTTACTTCATTTTACATTTACGCATTTGGCAGACGCTTTTATCCAAAGCGACTTTCATTGCATTATACTATACATTTGTATCTGAGTATGTGCAATCCCTGGGATCGAACCCATGACCTTGGCATTGCTAGTGCCACGCTCTAACCACTGAGCTACAGGAAAGCTATACTTCATATTACAGCTTGGTAATAACAGGGGGCTACCATGGTAATATCTACATTATTAGGAAATGACATTCAATTTACGTTATTTCCATGTAATTTCCTAAGTAATAATGTAGATATTACCATAGTATTACCCTGTTATTACTGAGCCGTAATATGATGTACCACAGTTACTTTACATTGTGCTATTCAGTTAAATGTCTATTGATTACATTTGCTGCATCATAGTAAAGATGAAAGTGAATGAGCTACAAGAGGCCTTAGTGGTACCATTACAACTTTGTTTTCACTCCTTTGTGCCATTCTAGTTGAAGTTGTTATTGTTAAATGGAATTTTAATGAATGTTTAAATGGAATATGTTTTTATATTTAAATAAAATGAAATTAGTTAGTTCAAAAGATGTTTGGACTATATCAGTTGTCAACGAATTCCATAAAGTCAGTCCTGTCACACAGGAAATTATGATATAAAAGAGTAGTATTTGAGGAAATATTGATGAATTAATCTCTTTAACTGTGTAGATGACGGTGGGGATATACACTACCGTTCAAAAGTTTGGGGTCAGTAAGATTTTTTAATGTTTTAAAAGAAGTATCTTCTGCTCACCAAGCCTGCATTTATTTGATAAAAAATACAAACAAAAACAGTAATATTGTGAAATATTATTCCAATGTAAATCAGCTGTTTTCTATGTGAATATACAGTAAAGTGTAATTTATATCCTGTGATCAAAGCTGAATTTTCAGCATCATTACTCCAGTCTTCAGTGTCACATGATCCTTCAGAAATCATTCTAATATGATGATTTGATGCTCAAGAAACATTTATGATTATTATCAATGTTGAAAACGGTTATTTACATTTTATTTCATGATGCTATGATGAATAGAAAGTTCAAAAGAACAGCATTTGTCTGAAATCTAAATCTTTTGTAACATTAAACACTACCGTTCAAAAGTTTG
The DNA here is from genome assembly GCA_003731715.1 of Anabarilius grahami. NCBI lineage: Eukaryota > Metazoa > Chordata > Actinopteri > Cypriniformes > Xenocyprididae > Anabarilius > Anabarilius grahami. Next base: position 8,973,251 of record RJVU01051519.1, on the reverse strand, counting down.
GGGTCAGTAAGAATTTTTATTTTATTTTTGGGGGATGGAAATAAAATTAATCAATGCTTTTATTCATCAAGGATAAGTTAAACTGATCAAAAGTTACAGTAAAGACAATTATGTTAGAAAATATTCTATTTTAAATAAATGCTGTTCTTTTGAACTTTCTATTCATCGAAGAATTTTGAAAAAAAATGTACACAACTGTTTTCAACATTGATAATAATCATAAATGTTTCTTGATCATAAATCATCATATTAGAATGATTTCTGAAGGATCATGTGACACTGAAGACTGGAGTAATGATGCTGAAAATTCAGCTTTGATCACGGGAATAAATTACACTTTACTGTATATTCACAGAGAAAACAGCTGATTTACACTGGAATAATATTTCACAATATTACTGTTTTTGTTTGTATTTTTAATCAAATAAATGCAGGCTTGGTGAGCAGAAGATACTTCTTTTAAAACATAAAAAAATCTTACTGACCCCAAACTTTTGAACGGTATCCACTACTATGTTTTTGTTAAAATCTCCTATGTAAAGGTAGTTCTTTTACAAATATAAGAGTGCTTGGCAGGTATTCTATGATTTTGTGTACTACAGTTGACCGAAAAGTTGCTTATATTTCTTACAGGAGTTACTAAACCATACAATCAGGGACATGTGACCAATAAGAAAATGCCTTTTGTATCAAAGAAGTTCATTAGGAAACCATTCTAACATATACACATTTGTCTGTGACAGGGCCTGACATTTTAGGGGTGAAATGCGTATAAAAATGTATTTTAGTCAATCATAAAAACATGCTGAGACATGCTGGCATGATGTGTGTTTCTCATAGTTTAACATGTCCTCTATATGACTCAATGTTCAGATTTTTTCCCAAGATTTGAATTTCCCAAGAATGTCCTCGATGATCGTGTTGGTTTCCTTCTGTTTCTTGCCTCTGTATCATCGATAACTGTGGAAATAATGACATCGGACCAGACCAGTCATCATGTTACTACTGAATTTCTCTGAAACAACAGATCACACTCATACTGCCTGGTTCAGACTCCTGCAGGGTTTTCAACTTCGTCCTCACGTCAGTCGATTCAACCCGCAGACATTAAAACCCCCGGCAACAGTGTAAAAGTAGCCCAATTCAGCAGGAAAACCACAAACTTGGCAGACCCTTTTCACAGACTGTGATGACGTGTTTTAATGGTCATCAATATCGTAAATCCTGCAAATTTTTTTATATTTTCATTAAAAAAAAGAAAGAAAGAAAAAAAAAAACATTGGTACATTTATAACAAACTTAGTATTATATTACCTTTGCATCAAATTACAAAAAAACTAGTTAACTCTGTTTTGAGGGCGTTTCTAATCGAGGGTATGCACGTGACGTCACCGTCGACCGTTAAGACTGCGGTCACGCCCACTGAGTGGCAAAAGACTGAGTGGCAGCATCGGTTTACAGCGTGAATACTGCGAAAAACACATCCAAAACGGGAAAGAGCTTTGCGACTGACTAAAAATTGCTTTGACACAAAACCTGAGGTATATATTTAAAGGAGACTGTCCTCCAAAAAAAAACGACCCTATAGGTCGTTTTTTAAGGACCATATTACGACCTATATTTGAGGTCATGCGCCCTCTAGTGGTCGTAAAAATAATGACAGTGTCGTGTTACGTCTGTCGTCGAATGACGTATGACTGTCGTTATCAATCAAAATGCGTGTTTATTTAAATGCAATGGGTCTCATTCATGAAACACGAGCAGAACGAATGTTTGTGTAAATCGTGTGTAAAGTGGTTCTGGCGTAATTTTTCGGATTCATTAAAATGTTCGTATTTTCCAAATGTTAGTTGGTACGAAAGAAATCTACACCTGCTCCCAGCCACGCGTAAATATTGCGTTTAACATCCGAACGTTTTGCTCATTAATAAGGCTGCATTTTAATTCACCTTAATCGGGTACATATTTACACAGCATTTTGAAAACATATTATATATAGTAATTACATAAGTTTTTTCTTTTTACTTTTGTTGTGAGAGCCAGTAATAAGCTGCGTTCACATCACCTCGTATTTACCGCTATCTTGAAATGACAACACGTGACGTTATATTCGGAGCTGTTCACGTCCTTTTGGTCCTTGGACTGGGAATTATGCGTTTCCATGGCACCACTATCAACACCTAATAAATGAATCTACAGCGGTCAGGTGGTACATGTGGGAGCTTTCAGAAAACTCCCAGCTTACAAGCTGTAATTACGAGCTCTACGAGGACGTGAACGCTTTTTACAAGCTAGAATCTCATAAGGAATTACAAGGCCGCGTGAACTCACCTATAGCATCTGCAAATGGAGCACTTTTATCAAATAATTAATTGATTGATTTCAATAGGGCTGGGCAAACTAATGGCCCCTTAATTGTTATGGAAATTGTTTCCTATAAAATGGCCAAAATCCTTCGTTTGGTGTTATAATATGATGCCCATATATAGTTGTCAGTCGGATTTAATGGGCGGGATTTATGGTAATTGAGAATGAGCGTGCACGCGCGTCCCATTTACGACGGATTGGAATTCATTAACACACACACACATTTCACTATCACTTCTGACGTTTACGAAGTATTTGTGAATCGGGAGAACAGTTTTCGGGAAGGTCTCTTTACGCGCAAATCACTCACATATTTACTCGTATATTTACGAATGTTTCATGAATGAGACCCAATGTGTGGATGTTTTACACCATTTCTCCTTTTTCAATTTACCAAAATTTAATTTTATTAATGACTACACCCACCCCACCCCTAAACCTAACCTTAGTGATTTATAGTGCATTTACACTTTATGAGCACATGTGTTCCCTGGGATCGAACCCACGATCGCATGATCACATGATTGCATATTGTTATTGCAATGCTCTACCAGTTGAGCTACACGAAACCCGAAAATTGATGCAGATAAAAGGGAACAATCCATTAAAATGAAAGAAAATGCTCCTATGGGTCGTATTTGATGAATTCAAATGAAAGTGTCCTGTTGTCGATAGAGGCGCCACTTTAGTAAACGTTCCTATGAGTCGTATTTCAGGGAAGTGACAAACGACCTATATTGTTGTATTGGTTGGAGAACATGTTGATTTAAAGAGTGCCGGAAAATACAGAAAAAAGAAGCAAATGCATCACTGCAATTCACAGAAACAGCTGGACTCCAGCAGAGAAACATGTTTTGCAGTTTTGTGTCAAAATGTTGGATTTTGAGGTAAAATCATACCGTATATATTGTATTGTTATATAATGAGTTAACAAATCATCAATTAAACATTTACCATCTCATATTCTGCATACTTGGGTGCTTTTAAATAAACACCAACAAAAACTACACAAGTTTTAGGGCTGGACGATATGGCGATATATATAACACTGATATAAGTGATTACGCTGATTTAAACCTACCGATATTGTAGTTATATAAAATATTCACAGGCAGATTTGCTTTATGTATTTCCCCGCCGTCTAAATCAGGCACATATAAATTTCAGGAAACACGACTCCTGGCTGCATGTCAATATCCATGGATTAGGTTTATTTGATAAATCATAAGGAACACTTTCGAGTCCAATCTTTAGTGTAATTCGTTTGTTTTACTCGCATTTTCGCAGTTTCCCCTATTAAACCCAGTCATGCAGCAGGTTCTTTTGCCACTCAGTCCAGCTGAGGGAGCGCGTTCCGGCGGGAAAGTGACGTCGATGCATATCCTCTACAGCGGCTGTGGGAGTGACAATAAAACTGACATCTTTCTCTCTTCCGACAGCCGTTATCAATCGCTCTCTATTTTTTTCATCTTTTTGAAAGTTGTGAAAACACTATTGTGGAGCTATTTGAGCAAATGGAAACACAAAAAATATATTTAATGTGTTTTCTCATTCACCGCTATAGAATTTTACCCCACTTTATGACGACTTCCGCTTTTGAGAAAGCCTGAAGTTAGCGGCGTACGGGTTCCCTCGATCGAAAGCCTATGCATTTTTCCCATAGACTTTTGGAAAATCGCAAAAAATAAGCTCTGTGTTAACAAAGGGTTATGACACACAAGATAATCTTTACAAGTTAACACAACATTTATATATTTAGAAGCCTAAATAAAGTCTTCAGATATAAAAAGCTAACAGTGGGCTATAAACGGACTCCAGCACCCCATGGTCGCGGATCAACGTCGTCACCACCAAACTTCCTCAAACTTTATTTTTTTAAAAACAACGTTATTTAAAAACATGCTTGCTGATTATGATCTGCGGTGTGTATGAATACTTACCACTTTTTCATAAGAAATGCTGTCCAAATGTCCTGTTTGTAATGACTCAAATCCTCCAGAAGGAACGTTAGACTACTTATTTAGTAAAGTGAACGGCATGGTAACTCTCTTGTAATGACTTTGCATGCGTTGGGCCTCGTTCATAAACCTCGAGCAGTGTAAATCGTTCGTGAATTACATTTAAATGAATTCACTGCAGCATATGAACTTAGAATTCATGAAAATTGCGAGTGCGAGCAGCGGCGCTCGTTCCGCCTGTCCGCTAGAGGCGCCCGAGTGCGCGATGACGCCACACTCTCGAACAGTCGCGCGAGAAACTGACCGCGCAGCGCAGAGCCAAGATGGCGACAGGAGACGCTTGAAATTTGATGAAGGTAACAAATGTGGAAATTGATCGAATGAATGAAGCTACGTTTTATCACGATATACGCATGTTTAGTGTTTTGATTCTCAGCTGAACACGCTTTCTCTTAATTATACTGTGAATCACTTATAGTATTTAAAGTTTCGCCAGTTAGCGTGTTAGCATGGAGGGATAGTAAACAACAACACAAGCACACATTCATATATGTTTATATACTCACTAAAACCAGTCGATGTACAGCTGCAAGAATAAGTTTGTGAACACATCTGCCCTGACAATGATCAATTACTGTCGTTATTTGTGAAAAATACAATCGTTTGTGTGTTTTTAGTTCAGTCAGATTGTGTTTGCCTGTAACTGACTCCAGATCAGACCACAAGTTATGTGTAATCACGGATAAATTCAGATATAGGGTCCACAAACCTACTCTCACCAGTGTATTGTGTGTGTGTGTGTGTGTGTGTGTGTGAGGACCAAATGTCCTCACTTATATTGTGGAATACTTTCACAACCCACTAGTGAGACATTTGACTGGTCTTCACGAGTTTAAAAAGCTTATAAATCAGCCAAAATAGGTTTTTATTTAAATTTAGTGATGGTCACATGTTTCTGTGATGGGTAGGTTTGGGTTAGGGGATAGAAAATATCATTGACCTGATATAAAATCAGTGGAAGTCTATGTAAAGTCCTCACCAAGATAGCAAAACAAACCGGTGTGTGTGTGTGCATGTTTTTGTGACATATCAGGACACAAATGTGTATAATGACATGGGCATTACAAGAAGAGGGTGATTTATGAGGACATTCCCCATGTCTCCACTTTTCAAAAGGCTTATAAATCACACAGAATGAGTTTTTGTGAGAAAGTAAAAGTGTGCACAGTTTCCTGTGATGGTTAGGTTTAGGGATAGGGGTAGTGTAGGGGGAGAGAATATACAGTTTGTACAGTATAAAAACCATTACGCCTATGGAATGACCCCACAATTCACAAAAACGAACGTGTGTGTGTGTGTGTGTGTGTGTGTGTGTGTAGATGGAGGGTGAGGTGAGTCTGGTCGCCGGACGCAGTCAGAGAGAAAAAAGAAGATCCTACAAAGATCTCCTGAGAGAAGAAGAGATCATCGACGCAGAGGTGCGGAAGACCTCCAAGATACGTCTCAAGGTACCGATGAAAGACTCGCTGACATCTTCATCATCACCATCATCATCAGTGTGTGTTGTGTAGAAACTGAACTCTGCTCTCCACAGGACGCTGATGACTTTTACACTGGCAGCGAGTTTCACAAGAAAAAGAGGCATGAAGATCATTTCTACAGAGGTGCGTGAAATACCTGGTCTGTTACTGAACGTAATGAATGAGGGAGTGAACTACTTATCCCATGAGGAATTACAAATGATTAAACATATTAGTATAAAAATGTTTTTTTTCTCTGTTTCTGTCAGCTGAAGGAGTTTGGTTTGCTTAGTTGGGGTTTAAAAGACACTTAATATTCAGTAATATTATTGATTTGACTGCAGTGACACTCAAATGAGAACAAAACTTGAACTTTATTTGGATGATGACATCACTGTTTTATGGCTGATTCAACTTTGTTTCACAATTGATGAATTTTGCAGAATCGACACTGATATTGTACTATATTTATATTGATATTAAACTAAATTGAATCAACATTGAATCAAATTAGTTTCATAATTGATTGACTTTTTGTTATTGAACTGAACAATGAAACTATTGTGTATTTTAGAGCTGCTTTTACAGCAGAATTGAATTATTTGGCATCATTGATTATTATTTTCCTGTTTATACGCTGCTTTGAAACAATCTGTATTGTATAAAGCGCTATAGAAATACCGCTGAATTAACTTGTCACGATTAGTCCTTCAGAAGCGTATATCATCACCTCAGGAATCATGGTATGTCTGTCAAGTCAGCTTTATTTCTATAGCACTTTAAGATTGTTTCAAAGCAGCTGCACAGGAGTAAACAGGAGAATAACAGAATCAATGATGCTAGCTTCATCAAATATGAGACAAATTCAAATTATTCTGCAAAGCAGATCTAAAAAGACAATAGTTATTGTTCTGTTCAGTGTTGATTCAGTTTAGTAACCGTGTTAATCTAATCTGTCATTATTCAGCTCAGTTCAGTTTTGTTCTCATCTGAAAATGTCAGTACAGTCAAATCGGTAATATTGCTGAATATTAAAGGGGTCGTGAACTGCGTTGTTTTATAATGTTTCCTGAGGTGCACTTATAATGTTAGTATGCTTTTTACAGCAAAAATGGTCATAATGTAGAAATAAAAGGCATTTTTCCTACCCTGATTTTATCCTCTGATTTGAACGCTCTATTTTAAGGGGCGTGTCTGTGTGAGACTTCAGTGGAAACGCCCACTGCTGTGATTGGCTGATATCTTTGCATATGTAATAGCTAAATATTACTCTCTCGAAAACTTTACAGCTCTCAAGGTTTTCTAATCGTGAAAAGTGTTGATTAAAGCATTATATTGAGATCTACGGCATTATATTGAGATTGTGGCGTGAAAGGTTGCAGTGATGAACTTCTAGTCGATCACAGACGTGTTGTTGAGCTCATGAAAGCAGTGATTCGTCATTGAAACTCAATTTCTGCACACTAACGAATGCTTTCATCATAACTAACAGTGCAAACTCGATGTAACTAAGAGATTCGTTGAGTATAACGGGAGTTTTGGCGCGAGTCACTGATAAATTCCTGCTGTTTGATTGACAGCTCCAGCGATTGTAAAGGGAGCGTTCTTTTATCGCTTCTATATATAATTTAATCACCGTTTAAATAACAGATTATTGAGAAACAAGGTGAAGTTGAGCGTTTAGTCACTGGTTTGATTTACTGACACAAAGATCATCTGACTGAACATGAATCATTAATATCAGATCATTAGAATGAACACAGTTACTGACATGTTGTTGCATTACTGTCGAGTCCATATCGTAAAAGTCTGTTTGCGCCGAAATGTGATTCATTTACCAAAGAATCCACAGTGAAATGAACCGAACACAAATAAATAAAGCTCAACTGAGACTCAGTGTTGAAAATAAATAATCATATTCCTGCATTAGGATCCTTTGAAAGGTGATGTTATTTTAGTCCTGTATCGCTCTTCTCTCCTCCTCATCTCACTAACACACCAGTGGGCGGGGCTAACGGTGTAATGATGAAGTAGGTGTTGATTTCTTCTGTGGAGGCGGAGTTTCACCTATCTATAGGCACAGTCCAGGATCAGTCGTTCTCTGGGTCTGGTGTCAATAAAAGCTTTTATTGGACTAACAAGGAAGATTTCAGTTCTGAAACTTACAGGATATTCTTATAGTATGATGAGCTCTATATCAAAAGCTCAAGGAAAAGTTACTTTCTCAATTCATGACCCCTTTTGTTCATCATGTCTCTCTCGTGTAGATCATCACAGCTCCGGATCCCACCACAAAAAGAAGAAGCGTCCCTCAGAGAGCCAGCGCTCGCTCCTGACGCCTCCTGAGCTGGCAGGATCTCCTCAGACGGCGATGGGTCTCCTGCAGGCCATCACCTCTCCCACGGCGGTGGGCGCAGAGGCGGCGTATCCCTGCCTGCCCACGTCTAAGGAGCGCAGGAAGGACCCCAGAGACTCGTCCTCCTTCAGGAAGCTGCCGCAGGTGGTGCGGGAGGGGCTTCCTGTGGTGGGTGAGGAGGTGGAGCTGGAAGGTGAGGAGATACTCGCATCATCCATGACCTCAGGAACCCAACAGGAGGTCAATGATTTCATGATTGTTAGAGGGAATGTTTTATTAGAAGCATTGTTCATTGTTCATTGCTGTACACAAGCATTTTCTCTCAAAAATCGTAAACTTTTTCAGTTTGCGCTGTTACACCAGTTGTGTGAAAACCTCATAGAGAGGCGAAGTGTGACGTAACAGTCAGTTGAAGTTAGTTGAGCAAGAATATTCAACATTTGAAATAAAAATAAAATGTAAACTATGACAGAAAGTTGTTTTTGGTCATGTCTAAATATATAGCCCAATGCAATACCTGATAAAAGGAATTCATTATGAGTTTGATCAACCGAAATCACTTGTCTGTAATGACGATTGTGTCCGACAGTTCAATATGGAGGATGTCACGACGTGGCTGACAGCAGCGGCTCGTCCTCCGCTGATGACAGTGAATGTGGGAAACTCTTGATCCACGAATCCTCGTCTCAACACAGCAGCAGGAAGAAGAAGAAGAGCAAAAAGAGCAAGAAGAAGAAAGAGCGAGACCGACCGCGTGAGAAGAAGCACAGCAGTAAATCAGCCAAGAGAATTGCAGCAGGTACGAACGCAACGCTTCTGTGTGTCTTAAAGGATTAGTTCACTTTTGAATAAAAATTTCCTGATAATTTACTCACCCCCATGTCATCAAAGATGTTCATGTGTTTCTTTCTTCATTTAAAAAGAAATTAAGGTTTTTGATGAAAACATTCCAGGATTTTTCTCCATATAGTGGACTTCACTGGCCTCCAAACGGTTGAAGGTCCAAATGTCAGTTTCAGTGCAGCTTCAAAGAGCTCTACATGATCCCAGACGAGGAATAAGAGTCTCATCTGAAGAAACCATCGGTCATTTAAAAAAAAAAAAAACAACTGCATATGCTTTATAAACACAAATGATCGCCTTGCACGTGCTTCCGCTTTCCGTATTCTTCAAAAAGCTTACGCTGTATGTCCTACGCCTTCCCTATTATATATAAAGCATATACAGTTGTATTTTTTTAGAAAATTACCGATTGTTTCTCTAGATAAGACTCTTATTCCTCATCTGGGATCATTTAAAGCCCTTTGAAGCTGCAGTGATACTGTAATTTTGACCTTCAACCGTTTGGGCTCCAGTGAAGTCCACTATAAGGAGAATAATCCTGGAATGTTTTCCTCAAAAACCTTAATCTCTTTTCAAATGAAGAAAGAAGGACATGAACATCTTTGATGACATGGGGGTGAGTAAATTATCAGGAAAAGTTTATTTGGAAGTGGACTAATCCTTTAATGCCTATGTGATGACCTTTGACCTCTGGCTGCTCTTCTCTCAGCCAATGGCAGCACAGAGTGGAGCACGTACACTACAGGCCATCACAGCCACGAGGAGAAGAGGAGGAAGAAAGAGGGAGGCGGCAAACGCAAGAGCAAAGACAAGGTGAGGAGAAGCACTGAGACACCTGATGAGCCTGAAACACAGAGACCGTCTCACTCACTCACTCCGTCTGTCTGTCTGTCTGTCGTGCAGAAGAAGAAGGTCTTGACGGCGTATCAGATCTTTTATAAGGAGTACAGAAACAGCATTCTGGAGGAAGAGCCGGGCCTCGGTGGGTTCATCTTCATCTTTATCAATCAGCCTGTTTGTGTATTATTAGCTTCAAGTCTCATATGTAAAGTGAACAACCACAGTTGAGTTTTTCTCCTGAAACATGCACAAGGGTCGCTCGTGCCTTTTCACTTTCGAGCATCGCAATGAAAACTCTGAATATCTGAATCGATCAGCCAATCAGAGTGGAGCTTGCTGTTTGCAATCTTCTGTCAATATGAGTGATTTTAAGTGTCTATATTAGGGCTGGGACAAAAAATCGATTCACGTAACTATCCTGATTTTTTTTGTTTACAATTTTAAAATCACTTTTTTTTTTACTACAGTATCGATATTAATTCAAATTATATTGCTTTATTTTAGCCCTTGCTTATACACGAGGAGGACAGAAGTTACCCACTTTTGTTCAAACAGAGCAAAATGTGTTATCTCTGAGTGTTACGCTAGCTAATATCCCTTTCAAGATGCGTGAGAAAGCGATGAGATTACCCGCGCTTCAATGAATGAAAAACGCAAAACACAAAGTCAAATGAATTATTGAAAAGCCCTCGTGCATCAGATATCAATGCTGAGAGAGAATATAAGACTGCAGAGCTGCACAATTAATCTCAATTCAAACACCCACATGATCTACAATAATAAACAACAATTATTCATCTGTCTAATAAACCTTTAACAAAAACATTGCAACAGTCAAATCACTGAACCAGAGAGAGCAGTTGTTACAGGTGTAGTCTTTTCAACCTTAGTTTCATTATTTCTGTGATACAATGGTTCACATCATCTGGGATACAAGTTTATAGTTCAGATATAAACACTGATGTCTACGGTAGCGATCAAAATAGAGTAAATCACTTTTTGATTAAATAACGTTTTAAATAACAACTGGATCTGTTACGTTGTTTCGCCACTAAGTGGCGACAATAGACTAAAAATTTGTTTTCTTTGAATCTTGAATCGTTTAAGATAATGTAGTACTCTAACGTATGATGCTTCTGAAATAAAACTCAGAAAGATGTGATGAATTGTTTTTGTGGTCAATATGACTTTTAATATGTACAGTCTGTATAAGTGTTTCCCATGGTCTAGAGTTTAACAAACAAACAAAAAAACAAAAATAAAGGAAAACCACAATATAATAGCAATATCGAATCACAATATTTGTAGAATCGCAATACATATCGAATCGGAACCCAAGTATGGTGATAGTATCGAATCGGGAGGTAGGCGTATCGTCGCAGCCATAGTCCATATGCCACAGTACCAGTTTTGCTGGACATTCACCCTTAAATGAATTACAAACCACAGTCTATTCTTCTGTTTTTTTTAACATTTATTTTTATAATCGCGAGTGCAAAAAGTGTGGCATCATTAAGATTTTTTAAATGTCTTTGAACGAAATCTCTTATCTTCACTAAGGAAATATTGTGAAATATTATTACAATTTTAAAAGAATTGTTGGCAACACTTTATAATAAGCATACAGTAATAAAATACTTAAATCATTTGTAAACTCATAGTTTATATATTGTAGCCTCTACATTGTTAATATTTTAATAGGCTATATACATATTCTTTATTCATTGTCAGTCTAATAGAATTATTTATTATTTAGCTCATAAAAATAGTTAATGTTTTTATGCTTTAACAACTTATTAACCAATTAAATGATGTACAGTACTTTGTGTTCCTTAAATTGTTTAGTCTTCAGTGTCACATGATCCTTCAGAAATCATTCTAATTTGCTGCTCAGTTATGAGTCTATTAATAATGCTTTTTTTTAAATCAATGTTAAACTGTTTTTGCTTCATATTTTTGTGGAAAGTAAAAAATGTTTTCAGGATTCTTTGATGAATAGAAAGTTCAAAAGAAAATTGATTTGAAATATAAATCTTTTGTAACATTATAAATGTCACTTTTACATAATAAAAGTAGTTCTATTCTTTTAGAAATAGATCTTAGATTCTCCAAACTTTTAAATGTTAACCCGAACCCCACAAAAATCTGAAGCAACTGTTTTCAACATTGATAATAATCATAAATGTTTCTTGAGCATCAAATCATCATATTAGAATGATTTCTGAAGGATCATGTGACACTGAAGACTGGAGTAATGATGCTGAAAATTCAGCTTTGATCACAGGAATAAATTACACTTTACTATATATTCACATAGAAAACTGTTTTTCACACTGTTTCACACTCTTTTTTTGTGTGTGTGTGGGTATTTTAAGTAAATACGTAAGAGACTTCTTAAAAATCTTACAGGCCCCAAACTATTGACCAGCAGTATATGTGAATATGTATTGTGTGTGTTTATTTGAACTCAGATTTTGGGGATTTGAGCAAAAGACTCGCTGATGCCTGGAAGCAGCTGCCAGAGGGAGACAAACAGGTGCTGAACATCATCATTACCCACCATACACCTGTGTGAAGTGTGTTTGCTATCATCGTGCTGACAGACTGATGGTTTTCAGGTGTGGCGAGAGAGATCGGAGTACCTGCAGCGCAAGCAGTTGAAATCGGAGGGCGTGAAACACATCAAGCACGTCAAACAGCAGCAAACGTCGCGACCGCTCAAAGACGGCAGCAGGGTTAAAGGTCAGCAGTCAAATCCCTTCAGGTCACTGATGTCACTGTCAGCGCTGACGTGTTTGGTGTTGATGTTTGGTCAGGTCATCATTCAGGTGCGGCCGTGACTCCTGCAGGAGGCGCCGTTGTGCTGAAGAGGCCGGAAGCAGCAGTCGCTCCCGTCCAGAACGGATCAGCGCCGCGGCCTGCAAACGCAGCCACGTTCTCTCCGCTCCGAGACCCGGACGTGGACCCCATCGACGCGGCCGCTCACCTGCAGCTGCTGGGAGAGTCTCTGTCTCTGATCGGACGCAGACTGCAGGAGACAGAGGTGCACACACACATTAAAGTCACACTCCTTACCATAACCACCAGTTTCAACACATTACTAGCTAGGGCTGGGTAAAAAATATCAATTTCCTGATTTTAATCGATTCTCATTTTTAAGAACCGATATTGATTCTTAAATCCCAAGAATCGATTAGTCTAGTCTGTTTTCATTTGATGAATGAGCAGAATATGTAGCGCCTCCCATCCAATAAATCGCAATAATCTTTTTGCTTTGTTACTTTTGATATGAAGCAAAGTCTCAGATTTCAAATGACGTCCATCTTATTATGAGATTCAAAAAATAAATACCGTTTAGGCGCTGTTTAATGTGACGTGACGGATCGCTTTAGCGCCTCAGTTAAAGAGAAGCATGTGATCATCCTCTCCTCCGCTTTAATACCAGTTACAGCGTGAAATAAACATGCATGAACATCTGAAGGTATGTTAAAATATACAGTACAACTTACTGAAATCCGTATCATGTCTCGTGTAATCGCTCAATCAGTGCTTCAACCTCGGAAAGACTCAATAAAACAGCTTCAATGTCACGTAACGTCACATTTACCTCAGAAAACATATTCAGTGACCATAAACTCATTAGTCAGCTAGAAAAGTGCTCCAGAAAGCATTCTGATAAATATAGCTATGCACCGTTACATTATTCATTATAATTTTTAATGTTCTTCAATATTTAATGCATGTTTGAATAAATCAGTTATGACAGCCACGATTTAAATGTTTATATATTTAAAAAAAACGAATGAGTAGAAATATGATTATGTAATTCTAAACTTTATTTATAATAAAAACATCATTGAGTGTAATTTAAGTGTTTGTATATAAATAAGTTAATTTAACCTTCAATATTATTATAGTAGTACCAACTGACTTACATGTGTAGATTACAGCATAAGTTTTTTCCTCTAGAAAATTTGCCATGTGAAGAAAACTCTAGACTACAATGGAGGCGTTTCAGGAGTTCAGAAACACTGACACTGATATAGAGAAGAACTGGAACTTTGCAGAGCTTTTTCATGATCAAACAGCAATATTTCACACTGAAGAAAGATGAACAAAGCATAATAGATCCTCTTTAATCACCTGCTGAAGTGGGCGATCACGCAGGTGTGTTTAATGTCTAACTGTCTGGTGTGTTTCAGGGGATGGTGACTGTGTCGGGTTCTCTGTCGGTTCTCTTGGACTCGGTGTTGTGTGCTCTGGGTCCGCTGGCCTGCCTCACTACTCAGGTCCCAGAACTCAACGGCTGCCCACATCATGTGCTGGTACTGACCATTCATCACTTTAATTACATAAACATCAGTGAGCCAAATGACTTGAACTCTCACTCTGTCTCTCTGTTTGTGATTAGTCAAACACTCTGGATAACATCGCCTACGTGATGCCGGGTTTATGAAGGATACCGACCGTGACGATGGAGCTCCTGCGGTGTCTCCACTGGCTCTGATGAAACCATCGACAAAAGACTTTAAGACTTGCGCAGTTTTGCACTGGACAAACTCACAGACACTTCAACTTTTAACCTGCTTCTTAAACCTGCGCTCCATTTTTATCTGATGTTGATTTTGTATTTCTGTTGTTTTTCTCTCAATAAAAATCCATTTTAGTATGTTCTTTTAACTCTGGAGTGGACTGTTTTTTTAGATTTTATTTGGTTTGTGTGGTTTTTTGGTTTAAATAGTTTGTTTAAATGGTTAGTTCACCCAAAAATAAAGATTATGTCATTTATTATTCACCCTCATGGCGTTCCACACCCGTAAGACCTTCGTTAATCTTCAGAACACAAATTAAGATATTTTTGTTGAAATCCGATGGCTCAGTGAGGCCTGCATAGGCAGCAATGACTTTCCTCTCTCAAGATCCATAAAGGTACTAAAAACATATTTAAATCAGTTCATGTGAGTACAGTGGTTCAATATTAATATTATAAAGCGACAAGAATATTTTTGGTGCTCCAAAAAAACTAAATAACGACTTATTTAGTGATGGCCGATTTCAAAACACTGCTTCAGGAAGCTTCGGAGCGTTATGAATCAGTGTGTTGAATCAGCGATTCGGAGCGCCAAAGTCGTGATTTCAGCAGTTTGGCGGTTTGATGCGCACCGAACCGCTGATTCATAACGCTCCGATGCTTCATGAAGCAGTGTTTTGAAATCGGCCATCACTATATAAGTCGTTATTTTGTTTTTTGGCGCACCAAAAATATTCTCGTCGCTTTATAATATTAATATTGAACCACTGTACTCACATGAACTGATTTAAATATGTTTTTAGTACATTTATGGATCTTGAGAGAGGAAATGTTATTGCTGGCTATGCAGGCCTCACTGAGCCATCGGATTTCAACAAAAATATCTTAATTTGAGTTCTGAAGATTAACCAAGGTCTTGCGGGTGTGTAACGCCATGAGGGTGAGTAATGACTTTATTTTCATTTTTGGGTGAACTAACCCTTTAAAGTCACCATGAAATCAAAATGGACCTTTGTTGTTGTTTTAATGGAATATTGCAGTGTAATTAATGATATATCCATGCACATCTCTTCTCTGATGACATGGGTGGGGCAACCTGTCACTCACATGAGATCCACCAATAGCAAACCACAACCATCCAATCAATTACCCACGGATAAAATCAAGCCCGACCTAAACTGTTCTTGTTCCAGAAGCGTTTCACTCAGATATACAGTACATAGCGTTCTCAGCCTTACCAGACATTGGCGTAAATTTCTTCTACAGTCGGTTGTCTCTTTCGGCTGTCATGATGCAGAGTCTCTCTAAGCGAGTTAATTAAAAGTGAACCCTAACCCTATCAAAATAAAAATGTCAGATGTTTAAAAGAAACTGGTGTAGATACGGTCTGTTCACACAGGATGTGTTTCTGAGCTCAAAATCTAGACTGAACTCATGAGGTTTATAGACGTGAAATAAAATAAATGTAACTTTTATAATGTCTTGAAAAGATGACTGAAATTGTGAGACACCATGATGCACCAAAATGAACCATAGTTTACTACAAATAAAACACTAAAAAAACATGGTTATTATATAGTTAAATCATGGTAACCACAAATGAACCATGGTTTTGCTATACTAACCATAGTTTAACCATGGTATTTGTAGTAAAACTGGTTATACAAAACATGGTTACTACACTTTCACTGATAAAACCATGGTTAATTTTCGTAAGGGTGGCCCTGCAAATCAGACTAGTCTTGACGCTGGTTTTAGAGGGGGTTTCAACCAGCTAGACAAACCTAAACATTTGAACCCCAGCAAACCAGTTGTTCTGGGTGTGGCTGCATCAGTGTGATTCACACGCATGCCGCGCAATCATTCCTCCACCCCAACTGCAGGTGAGGAGATCAGGGGTGTGGCCATCTCTGAAGGGACATGAGAGAAGACACAGGGAGACTCTTCATACTAAGATCAGGAGAGATTGAGAGACAGCCGGACAGACACTGATCTACCTGACACACACACATATGGATATCTCTAATAAGGGTAAGACTGTAAATTCACATTCTTACTCATATGTTCATGTTATCCTGCAGTATAGTGAGGGGTTTAAAATGACTAATTTCATTAAATGAATAATTTTATTAAATGTTTTAAAAATATTTCATGACAGTGAGGAGAAACACACTAGATTAATTATCTATTTAAGTTATAATTTCTATTACTAATGCGTGAGTGTGCGTGTGTGTTCTGCTGAATGTCGTGTAACTGGACTGACGGGTGTCTCATATGTGGGCATGTCTGAGGACTTAGATTCAACACAAGATATTAATCACTTAAACCTAAAAATAGAGTCTGAAACTTGAGGTGAAATTCTGAACCTTCATAAAATGTACGATGTTACTATAATATTTCCTAATAATAATAGTCTTCTAGTGGATGTTTTATCAGTATCTGATTGTTTCTGGAGGCTCTTAAAGTGTGTGATGCTCTTATGTGTCCCATATGCTGTCTGTGACATCACTACTAAAACTTTGACACTTGTGATGTTATCAATCAATAAGTGTTGCATAAGTGTTGCCTTGATGTAATTTTACCACATCCAATAGTCAATAGTCACTTGACCTCAAGTGATTGGCTCAAACCAATGCGTAGAGCACACATAAGAAAATATGGTCGAATGGGAGTGAGCAGCTGTGGGAGGGATGAATAAGAATGATTTTTGTTCTGTCTCTCTCTTTCAGTCTCTGTGGAGCGGGGTATCGGTCCTCGAGGCTCCCTCTCTGAGCTGTGTTTGGTTTTGGTTGGCAGCATCGGCTGTGGAAAGACCCTGACAACAGACACCCTGCTGGGTCAGAGTTCGGGTCTGGAACCCCCGGCCTCTACACGTGTGAGTCAGATACGGCGAGGACTGTCAGAGGGCCGGAGGCTGAGCATTGCGGAAACCCCTCGCTGGTACTGGCGGGGCAAGGAGTTGGAGGCCGACATCCAGGAGGAGACCCGGCAGTCCCTCAGCTTGAGTGCATCCGGACCCTTCGTCTTCCTCTTTCTCATTCCCATCGGGGAGTTTACGGAGATGGAGCGGCGCATCCCAGATCAGCTGGAGCGCATGTTTGGGCCGTCGGTGCTGGGTCACACACTAGTGCTGCTCACTTGTGGAGATTACCTGATGGGCCGCAGTCTTGATGACTACCTCAGGAAGGAGGAGGGGCTGCAGGAGGTGGTGAGGAGGTGTCGCGGCCGCTGCCATGTGATCAATAACCGCAGACCAGACGACAGACAGCAGGTCGTCACTCTACTGGAGAAGGTGAGGCGCTGGGGATGGGGCTACAGGTGTCTGACTGAAAGTTGACTGGCCATCTATGATTGATTGTGGTCTCTTCCAGGGGTGTCCAGTCCTGCTCCTAAAGAGCAAGAGCAGAGTTTAGTTCTTGCACTTATTAAACACACCTGAACCAGCTAATCAAGGTCTCTAGGTTCACTACTTCCAGACAGGTGTGTTAGAGCCAAACTCTGCATGAACGTGGCCCTCAAGGAGCAGGATTGGACACCCCTGGGCTGCACTTCCCAAAAGCATTGTAAGCCTATGTCAGGGTACCTCAAATCCGGCCCTGGAGGGTCACTGCCCTACAGAGTTTAGCTTCAGCCCCAATCAAAAGACTAAAGCTAATCAAGATCTTCAGATTTGCTAGAAAATTACAATTAGTTGAGATTGATCAGGATTTGAACTAAACTTTGGAGGGCAGTGGCCCTCCAGAACCGGATTTTGAGGAACTGTGGCCTAAGTACATAGTAGAAACCATTGCCACCAATGATCTTTACAATCTACTTGTGCTTACAGTGCTTTTGGAAGTGCAGCTCTGGTCTATTCTGATTTGGTTTTCAGTTCTGATCTTTAGGACTGACTGACTGACCACACTATCCTTTACCAGAACTCAGATCAGATCCATTTGTTTAGGGAGTACAATCAATACTGAGAGCGGCAAAATGTGGCAGTGTCATAGTTGAGACCAGTTCATTCAAGTCCGAGTCCAGGCCGAGACCAGAGTAGGTTGTGTCTTGGTCAAGACAGAGATCGAAAGAGGGTCTGAATGATTCAGATATTAGTGTAAATATGCTTTCCTTTGGGGCAGGAGTGTCCAATCCTGCTCCTGGGAGGCCACTGTCCTGCAAAGTTTACCTCCAAGTTTACCTCCATATGCACAAGTTGGCACAGACCACAAAGCATATCTGCAGTGTTTTAGTATTTGAAAGTGGACTCCCCATTGATCAGTGTCCGAGTCCATGACAAGACCATGGAAATATGGTCTTGAACACATTTATGTTGTGTATTGAACACATTTATATCTAGACAGTAACATGTTTGATGGTGAAATAAAAGAAAGGACTCATCTTAGATGATCTTAGAGGTCACTCTGTAATGGATGGGATAGTGTTTTATGTCAAAGTACAGATTTTATGATTTTGAGACATGTTTACCTAGTTTCTTGTGTCACAGGTGGAGCAGATGATACAGAGGAATGGAGGATTTCACCTGCTCAGAGATGAGGAGACACGTGGGAAAGACGTCAGAGAGGACAAGGAGGAGTTGAAAACAGAGATGAAGCTCAGTGCAGCAAGAGACACGATGTGGAATGGAGGCATCAGAGGAAAACAAACACAAATCAACACATTTGACAAACACACAGAGGAAACAGTAAGTGGTGGAATGATTGAGAGACACCTGATCAATGGACTTCAGTCACAGCAGCGGGAGTATGAGGAAACACACAACCAACACACACCGCTGGAGAGAAGCCCAAGCTTCAAACTCACCAAAGGTAATAAAGGAAATAAACCAGAACAAATGCACATAACTAATCCAGAAGTTTCCTATCCAGCTCCTGAAGGGCCTCCTTCCAGCAGTGTTTAGATCCATTGTCAGTTAAACACACTTAAACCAGCTAATCAAGGTGTTCAGGATCACTGGAAATTTCAGACAGGTGTGCGGGAGCCAAACTCTGCAGGAAAGTGGCCCTCGAGAAGCAGGATTGGACACCCCTGAACTAATCAAACTAGTCACACAAAAACGAATGCAAAGAAGATATGTTGATGCCAATTTGATGACGAGAGAAATGTTTGTTTCAAATGATGCTCATATATGAGATGTTGTATTCATGTGTAACTCTAGAGGGAGCCATTCTCAGTCAGATGATGGAGGTGCCAGAGGTCCAGTACAGCCAGAGCTTCACCAACACAAGTAGGTTCATAACATTGACTCACATCTAGAGTGTTTTCTTCCTGTCTGGCATGAAAATAGTCTCTGTGATCTTCTAGTCTGTAATCGTCTGATTCAGGTCCCATTTTTTTCACCTGTTTTATGGCTGAGCGTGTCCTGATACTTATACATTTGCTTTGTTTCTCATTCTAGTCCATCACAGTTTTAAGAAGTTTTCGGATGACTTAGAAACTCTCTCTTCTGTATCACCATCATCCTCATATTCCTCCTCTGATCTTCTGAACGATTCTTCGCTGCCTGAGCTGAGAGTGGTTCTGCTGGGTCGCCGTGGTTCTGGGAAGAGTGCGGCCGGGAACATCATTCTGGGGCATGAGGAGTTTGAGTTGCATGGAGAGGATGTCAGAGCGGCAGCTCAGCAGTGTGTGAAGGCCAGAGCGCTCGTGGAGGACACACGGGTCAGTATCACTGTTGAAGGGGTTTGCTCGTGTCATGTAAACATCTTACTGCGATTAACTCTGATTGCTGGAAATAAAAACTTCACATTCTGAAGCTGAAGAGGATTGATGTGCTTAAACCTCATTTCTCTCTCCTTCAGGTGTCTGTGGTTGATACACCAGACTGGTTTCAGTCAGAACGATCTCCTGAGGAGGTGAAAGCTCAGATTTCCTCATGTGTGGCCCTGTCGGCCCCGGGCCCTCATGCGTTCCTGTTCTGTGTCCCTGTGGACCGGCCCACTCACTCCGACATGCCGGCCCTGAGAGCACTGGAGGGTGCGTTTGGACTTGACGCTGTCCGCCGGCACACGATCGTCCTCTTCACACGCTCAGAGCTGCTGCCGGAGGGAGCGGCAGGCGTGGAGGAGGTGGAGGCGTACATCAGTTCCCGACGGCCTGAGATGCTGGAGCTGGTGCAGAGATGCGGCGACCGCTATCACGTCCTACAGTCAAAGTCACGTCAAAGCAGCGGTGTGAAGGAGCTGCTGGAGAAGGTGCAGCAGACTGTGAAGGAGGGCGGAGGAGGTTTCTACAGCTGCTCGCTCTTCCAGCAGAACCAGGAGGAGGTCAAGACCATCAGAAGAGACAGACAGAACCCGTCTCGCACTCTGGACGCTTTGAGAGAGACGGAGGAAGAGGAGGAAGTGATGTCCGCAGTGGAGAAGAGCAACTGTCTGGTCTCGGCTGCGCCGGCTCCGTCGCTGCTCCATTCCATGTGGGAGAGGACGAGCTCGGGTGCGAGACGGGTGCCGAAGCTGCTGGCCGTGGGGGCTCTGGCTGGAGCGGCGCTGGGCGTGTTCCTCGCAGGAGCTGTGGGGGCCGCTGTAGGGGCAGCGGTGGGCTCTGTGGTCACTGAGGTCGGAAGACGGAGATTCATTAAACAGAAAACGGAGTGATTCCAGAAATAGACGGACAGTTTGAAATGCTCTGTGAACTGTAAAATCATTCCCACGTTTGTGGTTTCTTGCATCATGTCAGCTAAATCTGTACAAACTCAATATATGTGCTGCATATTCATCTTTTAGGTTTTGAGTTTAAATGTTTTCAGCTGATTCTTCACCAGCAGCTCCATGAACACAAGAACAAATCAACTTCAACATATTCACTGCATTTCTTTCTTTTCTGTAACCATAAATTTGTGCACCAAAAATAACATTTTCTGTTTCTTGAGCAGAATAAAGCGACACTGTAATTTATCACTAGATGTGTTCCATCCTGACGATGCAATAATATTTATATTGTAATAAAACTGTTAATCGTCATCACTTCTCCTAATCCAGCTGACCACACGTCATATCTATTGATTAAAATATATGTATTAAACAGAAATATAAGCATCTTTTATATATGTAAGCATCTTTTAAATGGGGGGTTATGTAGTGATCAAAAAAGAAAATGATAAAAACTTTTGCTTTGTAGTTTCTTCAGACAGACTGACGTTCTCTCAACTTCATCCTGCATCCTGTGATGCTTTTGAAACTTTGTGTCACAATAATGTTGATGTTCACCCATTTCAGTTACATAAATACATACATTGTCACCTATGTCCAAACATTTGACTGGTGTATTTTAACTGTGTGTTTACATTTGCAAGGGGTGTTACATTTCCAACACACGCTTGAGGAGTTTGGCCAATCACAGCGCACCAGGTCAGCTGGCCAATCAGAGCACTCTGGGCTTTTCAGAAGGAGGGGCTTTTGTAAGAAACCTTTGTAGGTACTGCAATAATGTACAGCATGTGAAAAAATAATGTTTTTTGAACATTAAAAAATGGTAACCTATTCCGTGACATCCAATAAACAAAATAATGAACTTTTAAAATATCTTATGACTTATTTAACAGTATTATTCTTCAAGTTTACACAAAAAACTGGCATTTCTTTCAGAATGTCATGAATCGCCGGTTGGGTAACCCTGTGTCAGAGTGTACTGGGTGGGTGTGTGTATGTGTGTGACCTTGGTCAGAGGAAGTGCTCAGTGTCATCAGGGATGTCGTAACCACGGCAACCACTGCAATCATGATGAAATCGTGCAGGTGGCCGAGCGCAGTGCCAACAAGAGGGTGTGGTACCCATAATGCCCTGCTCCAGGGGCATCAGGGGGTTTTATCTCGGTGTCTCACACCAGTCCTCTGTCCCCCCAGAGGCCTCGGTATCAGAGAGCATAGAGACGGGAAACACTCGCTGCAAACTCCTTGCGTATCCCTGAACTATGTGAGCGTGTCTCGTCATGTGACACACGGCGTCCTGAGGCGCACACGGGCGTTTGTGGCATGTCATTCAACCAAGCGTTACGCAAGTTTCCCTTCCTGCCATGCGGTCCACAGGAGTGAGTGTGTGTGTGTTTGGCGGATGGGCAGAAATGGAGAGGATGATTTTCACTTTTTCGTTCTTCCCACCTTTTCATAACAGCGCGGTTCATGTCAGGAAGTCGGTTGGCTGGCGATGAGACAGCAGCAACTGTAGGTGCTTCCTGGACACCTGATACGACGAGAGAGACGAGATGCAGTCAAACCCCCAGCAGATACCCACAGATGACCTCTGACCCCACACATACACACACCCGCTGCCACAACTGCAGTGGGAAAAACAGTGCGACACGGCTGAACAGCGTCACAGTTTTTCCATCCCGCTCGGATTCTCACGATTCTGTCATGGATAAACTGCATCCGGCTACAGGACGGGCCTTTTTTTTTTAAAAACAAAATGATTTTCCTGTCCCAGCAGTCTATGATGAAAAATCTTGGAAAATCCTAATCACACAAGGGCCAGAGGACGTCCCATCTGCTCCGGGCGACTGGCCGAGGGACACAATAAGTGCAAGAGACACGTCTGCCCTCGAGAATGACTCGAAGCCCCAACATCGGCCGCGGACCCTCCGCTACATGCAATAAAGTAAAAAATAAAATAAATAAAAACATTTTACAGCATCAGTTGTGTTAGTAAGCAAGTGACTCTTTAAAGCATTGCTTACAGTCGCCATGAAATCAAAATCGACCATTCTTATTTTTTTTTATATGGAAAAAGATTTGGCTACACTTTATTTTAAGGTGTCTTTGTTACAGTGTAATTATACATTTAAGTACTGAGGTTTGGTTTAGGGTTAGTTGCATGTAACTATGCATAATTTACTGTTATTACTATACTAACTACATGTAACATTTGTAACAATGACACTGTAAAAAAAAGTGTTACCAAAGATTTACTAGTGCACATCCTTGTTTTAAAAATTAATGCATCATAATCTTTAACCAAATATATTTTTCTTCCTCAGTTTTTTGTTTTGTTTTCCAGTACAAATATTGAAACATTCTTAAATCAAGAAGCAAAATGGCTTAAAATATTAAGTCTTGTTTTCTGAAAAAAGTATAAAAATTAAATGAGTTTATGCTTAAAACAAACAAAAAATCTGCCAATGGTGTCAGATAAATAAACAAATTTGCTTTGAATTTTATTTTTCTTACCCCATTGGCCGATATATAGCTATATTTTTAAAACCAATAACTGACCATACACTAGTAAAAAAGACCTGAGTGTTCAGGAAATGTGTTGATCCACATCCTTGACCTTTTTTGAGCGAGTGGATCACATACAACTTTACATAATTCAACTTTAGTCAAGACAACATAGTAGATTTAAAATAACTGTTTTGACATAGCAGCCTCAAATTATGTTACTAACCTTGAAAACTTCATCAAAAACTGTCATTTTTCATTCCCAAAAGCGCTCACTGTATCCTCCGGTACCTTGTAAACAATTTCCAGACAGACAAACACCTGTGGCTCTTTACTATGGTAGCCATGGTACTTTACCCTCTGAAGAAATGTAAAACCAGCCAATCACATTCAATCTGAATAAAGTTCAGTGTGTGTTTGAGTATTTTGTGTTCTGTTGATGAAGACCAGTGGTACAGCTGTAACACCAATTTAGCCTGCTTGTGCCACAAAACTACGTTTCCCATCATTCTCTGTGGGTCAGTTACACATATAATGCTCATCCTTTGCTCTTCAGTATCTTACACTATTCCTAAAAACGTCCTGTGTTTATTAGGAAGTGAAAATGAGAGAGAGAAATCTGAAACTGTATTTTATTCAGACCAAGATCAGTTGAATTCCAAACTGAGGAGGACAACAAAGCTTCACATCATCCAAACATCTGGACTAACACAGAGAATCTAGAACACACTGAAATCAGAGTGTGATGTGGATCATGGATGTGAGCTGCCATCATTAGCTCTTCTACGGGCTCTTTAAACAGCTCTCCGTTAGTCTCCATTTGGCAGGAAAGAGTCAAAAGATCAGCACAATATTAAATAATCCAGTCAGAGTGCTGTGGTAAATGTGAAGTTTGAGGTGATCGCATGTTGCCGTCTGACACAAAGAAACCCACAGACTATTTATTCCCTGTCTGAGCGGCTGTGTGCTACAGCTCCTCGAAATATCAGTCAGAGGAAATTAAATGGAGAAGTGACAGACGTGAAGCATTATGTGACACATGAAACATGGACCAGGAACACAAGCCATGAAGTTAACAATGAATTCGCTGTCATTCCACACAAAAGGTCAATGTTTTCATCAAGAGTTTATACGCGTTGAGGGTTGAACACCCATCCGTTGTCTCCAGTTTGTGGTTGGTATTGGTCACCGCTGGTAACTGCTTGCTGTGACCGCTAGTATCTGTTCCTGAACCTTCTCTGTGATCCCGCTATGTTTCGTCTCAATGCCGCAGGTTCGAGGACCTGAGCTCTCCTCGCTGTCCGTGTCGCCGTAGCAGCTGGAGCCAGACGACGCCGTCAGCACCATCATGGAGTCCACGGAGTCTCTGTTTTTGCAAGACGGTGAGCTGCCGTTTCCCAAATCCTCGCTTCCGTCCTTCCTCCCATCCGGACCCTCTGCCACACCGTCCGTCGTGCTTTTACACGCCTGATCGCTCGTCTGGTCGTTCAGCAGCTGGACGAGGAAGTTGATGTACTTCATGGCGAGTCGCAGTATCTCGTTCTTGCTGAGCTTCTTGTCGGGCGGGTGGGTCGGNGGGTCGGGATGAGTTTACGGAGCTCAGAGAAAGCGCCGTTTACGTTCTGCTGCCGCCAGCGCTCACGGCTGTTAGTGAAGACGCGCCGAGCCAACTTCTGAGGAGGACCTGAAGGAGAACCACATGTGAGAAACATGGAGCATCGGGTTCATTTGGTTTCATTTATGACGATGCTGAAGGGTTTTACAGTTAAACACATCCATGAATGAAGTGATGTACCGTCATTGAGATCCAGTTCGAAGTGTGCGGACGGGCGTCTCTTCACACGAGCATTACTGAAGATCCCAAAGCTTCCAGACGGTCCGAGGAAAGAGCTGAGGGAAAGAGAGAAAACACTGCAAATAAGGAAAGAGCTTGAGGAAAAGAAATCTATAAAAGCAATTTGATGAATGTCTTTCACTGATTGGAAAAACGTGACGTCTGCCATTCTTTCCTCATTACTGCCAAACATCTCAAATAGATCTGTGCTGCTTTGAGACAAAACTGAGACTAAAGGGGTGAAAGATTAGCAAGTCTCTGGTCTACAAGAGAACATGAGATGAGATGAGTTTGTTCATTACTTTGATGCTCAACATGACCTTTGCTATTAAGTCACATGTCTTGTTGAGGAGAGTGTGCTGCTACTTTACTAAGTGATCAGATGCACCATTTTCACCTGCTGGACCATTAAACTGCTGAAGAAAAACTTCCAACAACCCAGAACCACCAGAACACCGTAGAATTCCTGGAGTCCCCTCTACACTGCACATTTTGATGTCTCTCTTATCTAACACACACATTTGAGATATTGGAGCCTTTACTAACAATCTGATCAGTTGAATCGGGTGTGTTTGATTAGGGAGACATCTAACATGTGCTGTGGATGCTCTAAGACCAGGATTGGGAACCTAAGTTGAGCAATTAAAAGGGAAAGGGATTTTTCAACCAAAAATGAAAATTGTGTCATTAATTACACTCATTTCGTTCCAAACCTGTAAGACTTCGGAAGTGGAGATCTTCGAAACACAAATGAAGATCTTTTTGATGAAACTTGAGATTTCTGTTCCTCCGTTGACACTTTGACGCTTCAAAAAGTTCATAAAAAGATTGTAAAACTAATCCATATGAATTGGGTGGTTTATTCCAAATTTTCTGAAGAGGTTCGATCACTTTATATGATGAACAGATTTAATTTAGGCTTTTATTTACATATAAACATTCATCAGTGAACAAATAGAAGCTCAACCGAACCTGCTTGATGAATGTAAACAAACCTCTTGCAGAAGCTCAAACGTGCTGCATAACACATGAGAATGAACCTCATTGGTTCTCGCATGCGTCAAGCAAACAGAAAATTTTGACTAAGCCGTTCAATTCATATGGATTACTTTTACAATCTCTTTATGAACTTTTTGAAGCGTCAAAATGTCAGTTGTGTAGCAGTTGTTTTCATCAAAAAGATCTTCATATGTGTTCTGAAGATGAACGAAAGTCTTACGGGTTTGGAAAGACATGAGTGTGAGAGTTGGGTGAACTCTCTCTTTAAGTCACTCTTTCTTGTTGTACTATGAAGGAACTAAAGAGTGGTAATAATTGTCGGTTCCGTCCGAGCGTCTCACCTGCTGATGAAGGGGTGCGTCTGCAGGAAGGGTGGAGGCAGGAGGGCAGTGGGGGGTCCAGCGCCGGACAGCGAGGACAGTTGGGCCAGCCGCAGCTCTGCAGGGCCGTGCGGGAGGGTCGGTGCGGGGTGCAAGGCTGTCAGCGGAGCCACCAGCATGGGGAGAGGGGGCAAGGGGGGTTTGCTGTGAGCCAGGCTGATGACCGGGATGTTGGGAGGGATGGACGTTGAGGAGGATGAGGACAAGCGCTCGCCGCTGGAGACTGTGGATGCGGCTGGGGGGCTTCGCCGGGGAGGTGTCGTCGGATCCGTCTCAACTCCAGTGGCCTCGGGTTCAGTTGCGGCAGCAATTGTGTCTGCATCACGAGTCACATTCGCATCAGGGGAGCCCGTGCGAGCAGGACTGACTTGCTGGAGGACAGATGGAGATGCTGAGGAGGGCGAGACGGGCGACTCGTTTTTCTCCATCATGACCCGAGACTGTTGAGTTCTCCTGATGATCTCAGATTCTTTTCATTGCTCCTCATGTAGAGGTCGCATCTGTTTGGACCTGAAACAACAAAACAGGCAGTTTGATTTTACAAAGAGCTTCATTATGATATTATAAATGATATATAAAGTATGAAGAGGTGTGTTGTAATTGTGAACAAAATCAGGCCAAAACAAAGTTTGCGTCCGCCAGCAGGAGCAAGCTTTTCCGGAAAATTCCTTGGTGATTACATAATAGATAGTTGTGCTCTGGGAACGATGTAAATGGAGCCTTAAGAGTCACGTTCACATTGTGGGTGAATTCGGTGTCACTCCACTTGTGAGTGTTTCATCCAGACATGAAAGACTCATTGAATCAGTGCGAACAGGAATGAACTCAACTAGTTTATTTGACACCGACAGCTCATCTGAGGAGAGAGAAATAAAAACATTGCTCGATTATGAGATCAGGAGTGACAAACATTAAGAGGGATTCACTGTTAAAACTTTGTGGCCAGTCTTTCTGATGATCTCGGCCAAAACAACTAATCTGTCATTAATTGCCTTTCTGAGATCATCAGGAACAGCTGCTATCCGTGTTCACTTGCGTCAAGTTGTGTTGTTTCCAAATGTATGCGTAAATCATCTGTGAGTCATCCAGCTGTCTAGAGATCAGTACTAACGTCAGTCACTGATCGATCGATGGGTCGATCGCTATATGACAGACATGGTCAATGAAACGCCTCACAGACACAGAGTGATTCAATACACGGATCTTCCCTCTTTTAAACATTGACTGCTATTCCTTACATTCGGTTCCTCTTTCTGTCCAGATTAACGAACTATTTTTCATAATGCCTGACGCCTGTAAACCGAAGATTTTACTACAAACACATTCTCAGAAGCTCCATGTGTTTTCAGATGGTCATTCACAGAATGCCTCACATATTTCACTCTTCACAGGTCACGTTTCTTCCAAGCGTTCTTCCGACATTTCTCTTTCTTCCAAACGTCTGTGTCTGTCGTCGAGCCTTTGATGTCCATGTCAGTTTTCAGGAACTTTCTTATCATCAAATAAGTTCCAGGACAATCAAAAAAATCCAAGATATTCAAGATACTCTATGAAGTTATTCAGACCGTGAGCAGTGCGTTTGATGACCCATGCATCAAATCACACAGAAAGCGTGATGAAGAGCTGCTGCGGTGATGCGTGCGAGATCTCGCTGGTCACTCACCGTGTTTGTGGTCACTTTCTCTGTAGTCAACGTGTCTCTGTGTTCACGCCGTCTGCAAAGCGATCACGCACTCGCTCTCCTTGCACTTCCTTCCCGTTCCTGAGCGCTGTTCTCCACCAGTTTCTCCAGCATTGAGTGAAGTTTAGAGATGCGGCTGCGACACAGAGCGATGACCTCACTGCAGGAATGACAGACGACTGGAACATGCGCTGATGTAAAAGTGATGCACATGTGCCCATGCGCCCGTACCCCCTCCCATCACCAACAGACATGGTGCTCTAGTGGGACACCAGTTGAGCTGAACTAGTATTGAACGAGAGCCTGTGCAAGAGAGAGAGAGAGAGTTAGAGACAGAAAGAGAAAGAGAGAGAGAGAGATTTCCTCTCTCTGCTGGACAGGAGGATGTACTTGTACAATATGGTGATGTTGATAAGAGTAAAAAAAGTGCCTGCAGGCCTGAGATAAGAGCCCCCCCACCCGTCTCTCTCTCTCCACGTCTCTCTCTCGCTGGTCAGCTTCAGACACTGAAGGTTCTTGGATCATGACCAAAAGGAAGCACAACTTACATCACAATTGAATAACATTGCAAAAGCTCTCTCTCTCTCACACACACAGGTTTGTTTTTGTGAAATGTGGGGACATTCCATAGGCGTAATGGTTTTTATACTGTATAAACCCTATTTTCTATCGCCCTACATCTAAACCCAACCATCACAGGAAATTGTGCACATTTTTACTTTCTCACAAAAACTCATTCTGTGTGATTTATAAGCCTTTTGAAAAGTGGGGACATGGGTAATGTCCTCATAAGTCACCTCTTCTTGTCATACCCATGTCATTATACAAATTTGTGTCCTGATATGTCACAAAAACACGCACACGCACACACACACACTACATAAATGAAAGTGAAGTAGCATTTCTTCTGTTCTGGAGGTTTGAGTGGAAACATTCAGACACTATGAATTATTAACCTGTTAACCGTCACCTTTTTGAGCACAGATCTGAACTTAAATGGTCGTAATTTATGAATACTTTGAAATACAGACCTAAAATTGGTCTTTTTTATCTCAGATTATTGCAGAAGTGAAAGCACTTCAAAAAATGATCTTAACATCATTTTATTCAAAATATGGTCACACTTTAGTTTAGTGTTCAATTCTCACTATTAACTACGAATTGCACCTCAAACTCCTACTTACTGCTCATTAATAGTTAGTAAGGTTAAACTAGTTCCATTTAAAATGAAAATTACCCTAAGCTTTACTCACCCTCAAGCCATCCTAGGTGTATATGACTTTCTTCTTTCTGATGAACACAATCAGAGTTATATTAATAAATATCCTGACGCATTCGAGCTTTATAATGGCAGTGAACGGGACCAATGAGTATAAAGCTCAAGAAAGTGCATCCATCCAAAGCAAAACGTACTCCACACGGCTCCGAGGGGGTATTAAAGGCCTTCTGATGTGAAGCAATGCGTTTGTGTAAGAAAAATATTTAAGTTATAAAGTAAAATATCTAGCTTCTTCCAGATCGCCTTCCGTATTCAACTTAAGAAGAAAGTGTAAAACTCTCACAATTCAAAACGCTTACGCTGTCCTACGCCTTCCCTATTTAACTTACGTAAAAAGCTTAACTGACGTGATGTTAGGTATTGGGTAGGATCAAAAAGATATAGGATATGGTCATGCAGAACAAAGTGCTTTATAAGTACTAATAAACAGCCAATACCCTAGTAATATGCATGCTAATAAGCAACTAAATTGTAACCAAAAATTAATTTTTTACCAAATAATTTAGTCTAAAATTTGCTAGAAAATCAAAGCTGTATGTCTAACCAAGTTGTGCTCCAAATTTGAAGTTGATTTCACAAAAATGGATCTGCTAAAAGGGTTAGGGTTTAAAAGTACCGTTTCCATGTCCAGTTCTAAAACGCATTTCACAGGATACATTTTGAGTTTAAAGCTTTTGAATGATGCCTAATTTATGATGATTACTAGAACATGTGATGCAATTAAAAAAGCGCTACAGGACACTGACAGTTAACAGGCTAAACTCAACGTCATTCACACAGAAATCATAATTTATAATGATAAGTTTATAATAAATATAATGATAATTTATAAGCAAGTTCACACAAAAATGTATTCTAAATTCACAAAATCTAGAACCAACTGAAAGCACATGTGTGCAGACAGCACAAACTATGTAGAAATGGAAAAACTATGTTATAATTAATTATTTAAATAAATGTAATAATCCTGAAGATTCACTATCATTAGAACAAGAGTCAGAACAAATGTGTGTGCTCACGCACCTGTGTCGTCACGCTCTAGCAGAGATTTTGTGAGAGACATTTTACTGTGCATAAACACTCAAATTGCATGAAATATGCAAAAGGCATAAAAATGTAAAAAATAAATTAAAAATGTATAACTTTCCCGGATTTAACTTGAGATAACTCAAATATCCAAGTTTTCACAAAAAATTAAGACAACACAAAGTTGAAGC